>CM055271.1:94728518-94775383 GCA_029237695.1 Conchocele bisecta | reverse complement strand
GCCATTTTGACTTATATAAATTTATTGCTTCTATTTTCAGATTTTAACCAGGATGGCGGTTACAGATGTCGGATGTCAGATACAGATCTATATCAGATGTCGGTGTTCAGTTATATTGTGATCCTTTGTCAAAATAAAATTTGTTTTACTTTTATTATTGATGTTAAAATAAATTTGGGTGTCTGGTTTCTTTGGAGTAGCACCAGGCTTACACTTGGTATAGCAATTAAACTCTATACACAGTCCAATCAGATCAGGATTTCCCAAGTTCAGTTAAATCAGATCAGATTCCATATTGATGTTCAAATTGTAACGGCCACCCCTAAATGAAGTAGGTCAGGATGTGGGTCGCCTACAGTAGTCGGGTTCGAATTATAAGCCGAGCGGTTTGGCTTGAATGTTGGTTATATGGTGAACCTGGGTGGGGTAAGATCTGATGATTGGCTGTGTAAAGAGGAGGAGATTTATTACAAGTTCAATATATTTATTCAATTCAGTGGAGGTTAAAATATGTATTGTCAATAATAGAAGCCTGTTTAATCATACAACTAAATCATAGCAGGTGTAAGCCTAGATGCTATGGGGATTGACTCCCCAAGTCGGTGCTCAGCCAACTCCGGATTCGGGGATTCTGAATTTGTGGTGGTTTCAACCCCCGGATCCGGTGTTTGTCATGTTAAGATCGACTTGGTGGAATCTACTAGTCATTAATTTCCCTACTGGGTGGAATTATCTACTACCTCTGTTCTTGGAGGATCATCTTTTTGTTTCTAGAGAGTACCAGATCTGGTAGTGGTAGTAAGCTAATTCACCTAGTCGGGAGTGCGATGTTGGTCAGTGGTCTATTGGCATTCAGAAGCCCAGATTCGGTAGTGACGTTCCGTTTTATACCCACGTCATCACGTGAGGGAACCCCGGAGTTGACGTCATACCGTCTTCGGGTTAACTCGGCCGATTTCGGTAATCCGAAGTCGGACGGTGAAAGCGAGTCTGGCTGTTACGTCATAAATCCAAGATGGCGAACAACACAGCTTTTGCAATGTTGCGGCTTAGAAAATCGTCTCCAGCGTCAATAATATTAATAATACAGACATGACATTCAGCAAAAAGGTAATGTACAATGTTATTCACATAATCAATGCGGAGTTAGCGCATGACAATAATTATTATTGATGCAATCGAACCGTGAAGTTGCCACGTGGCAGAACGCGCACTCGCAGCTTCAAGCGAGTACGTTAGCACAGGTTTCTCAACAATTCTCGCATTAAAAATGGAACAATGGTCAATTTAATGTGTCAGGCCGGTGAGCGTAGCAATATTGACAACCACATACTATCAATAATTACAAAACATGGCATTCATGAACCTGGATGAATGATTATGTGTTTTCGAATGTCATGATACCACCTAGTACCGTTAGCACCCCGGAGCACAGGGAAGTCACCGTTACCCTCTCCGGACCTCACAATCATTGGTAACACCAAACAACTGCACACATTATAGTAAAATATGTATCCAGACTGGCATAACCAGTCATGTGTAATCAAGAAAACAATCTACGAAAACTTTCCATGCACAAAACTTGAACTAGCTCATAACTAGAACGTTTTGTACTGCCAATTTGAATATACTAACAATTTGTTATCCTGGACTAGATCCACTGGCCCAGAATAACAGGCTAAAAAATGTGAGCCTTTTACACATGTTTGGCCCCCGCGACGTCCCTGCTAGCCGCGACTAGGGGATCCAATGTGTAAATATCTGCGCTCTGCGCAGTCAGTGTACGTACGTAAAACTGATAAAAGTGGAATGAGACTTCCCTGATGCCACTTCCATTATCTTATCCCAGGATCACTCCATAGAGGAACTCCGAGGAGGTAACTACTGCACCTACATCATGGGCATCGATTATAACCGTATGAGCCCTTAACCGAATTGGATCGATATGCTCTGCGTGTTGCGAGAGATATCCATCTGTAAACTGACGATTTGGATATAAACTGATTACCCACGCATGGAATAAAATCCAGTGCCTACCTCTCATTGGTTAGTCATTGAGATGTAGTGCCTAATTCACCACGCTCTGGCCTTGCACAAAACAAGTCTGTGCCTTATGGAACTAAGCCTTGGATACTCCCATCTCTGAGCCTTGTTTTCCCAGGCCGAATACTCTATGAGCCAAGTTTATGTAAGCATAACCTAATACTTGAGCCCCTGATGTGCCAGAAAAGTACTGGCTTTAAGAAATCCAACTTAGTTTTGGGGTCAAACCCTGTGCCAAATCAATGCCTCTAACAGAGCTCCTACAGTGTGGGTCTGAGGCAGTCTAGGCCTACCCTTGAAAGCAATAACCTATTCTGCTTCACACAGAGACTTAGCCCTCGGCACCTGCGCACCTGCACTTGCCTCCGGATAAGAAGGGGCACTGTTCTTCCACAGCTACACTAGCTGCCGAGACCAGTCCCACCTGATGCTATCAGAGGATTTTAACATTCACCCGTACCGGTGAAGTGCCCTTTTCCCCTGACAAGCCTGGTGCATTTTGTCTTATGAAATCCACCATCATCTAGCCGAATGTCTTAACCGATTGTGCCACGAAGCCCACATTATCATCTGATCGTGACCTTGATCTATGTGCCAGGGCATAACTTGTTTTCCGTCTCGGTTAAATTTGGTAGGTTCGTGCTGGGCGAGAGATAAACTCATATTCTGGATCAGTGCGAATGAATTTTAATCTATTGACATTGTTGTTATTAACCGGAAGCATGTGCTTTTACCAAGTTAAAATACGACAATTGTACATTATAGAATACGTAAAGTATATAATGTCACAGATAACCGACTCGATTTGGACATGCCTGGGTAGATCACGAATCGGTCGGTTTATGCTAACTGGGACCCGAGCCTTTCAGGCAAGGAACCCAGCTTCGCAACCATAGTAACGGAATCATTGTCCAAGCCAGATTCTGGTCGCCCCTGTACAGGCCGCGTAATTCCCTCCGCCTTTTCGCCGAAGCGAAAACGAGGAGTAACCCATTCTTGACTGATCAATCAAGAGGGAAGCTGTCCCATGGGTTCATACTGATTTATCGTTAAATACCATCTAACCACTGTTAGATTCCCTTAGGTTAACTATTCTAGCTACTGGTCTTTCCTAGTGAAGAATGAAATCAGCGCTTATAACTGGGGTCTGAACCTATGATACATATCGGCACTGAAGTGAACTTGAAACAGTTGGCCAATGCCTACATGTATCCCGTCCTACTCAACGCTGACGATTTCCTTTCATCGTAACAATTACTTAAGGAAATCGCCCATTTCGCCTACCGCTGGACTGACTGGATTAATTTGCCTTACAGCAATTAACACAGACCTCCCATTCGCGTCTTTGCCTGTGCAATGATTGCTGTAGATAGCCGCGAAAATTTGTCCTTTCTGATTCCCTTCCTGATAGCCTCCAGACGTGAAGAATCAGAACGAACGTATTCGCATGAAGTGTTCCTCCTGCATGCTGTGACAGAAGCATGGGAAACACAGGAATGCCCACCGTATGGTACATTAGACGTTCCAGTATGCTGGAGAACCAACTTGTCATTGGCCAGTATGGTGCCACTAGTGTGACCCGAATTTACTGATTGTGGAAATGCTTACACGTATGCTCATTTCCATAATACGGACATGCGCCCACCGCCTATGTCCCCTAGTCCAGAACTGGAGACACATACACTGGCCTCTGATTGTCCATCATGGTCGCAAACAGACCCAACCAGGGGTGGCTCTACCTGTTGATAACCGCGTTGGTCACTGTTCTAAACGGTGACCCCTCGGTACGGACTTTCGAGCCCCCTCGACAGGTAGTCCACAGTACATTGGTAGACGACCTACACCGCATATCTGCCTCTGAATTCAATACCCTATCAGCTAAAATAGCTCCCTGGCTGGTAGTTGAAGTGGATACACAGCTTCGAAGATCACACGCAACATGATGTCTACTCTGTACATATCGGCACTATCCAAGTGTACCCTGACTATCCCAAGTCTGGTAAGGAAAACTCACCTCCCTACGTATCAGATGTCCTGTTTCGCGGTACTAGTTCCGACATCTCTATGTTCGGCCTGAGACCCAACCCCGTGATAAGATCCCAGAACAAACGCCGCTTGAGTAGCAGTGTGTCTCTTAGACTGATCGTGCAGGAGCCAGTCGTCCAAAGTATTGAAGTATGCAATAACACACGGTCTGGGACTGTGCCTATATTACCTCTATTAGTTTTGTGAACGCCGTGGTTCTGAAGGGTAGGACACAAAACTGTTATACCATGCCTTGCGACTGAAAGCTTATAAAGTTTCTGGACGCATGGCATATCGGTATATGAAGATAACCTTCCTGTGGTTCGCTGGAGACTGCCCAATCGTTGACTCTAATAGTCAGACGTATCGATCGAGCCGTCTCTATCTAGAATGGAATGGAATGGAATGGAATGGTGCTTAACGGCCCATCAACACAAAAGAGCATCATTCAGGGCCAAGCAATGTAGATGAAGAAATAAAAAAGAATAGTAAAACAGTATGTTACATGTAATAATCAATCAGATGATAAGGCAAAAATACCAACATGATAAATAATATAAATGAACAACGTGTATAGAACCATAAAAGTATAATAATGAGAAACATGCATACAATGATAAAATTAAATTTTCCGATACAAGTTAGTTTCATGTAGAAAGTGAAGCAAACCTTCAATGTTCTCCACCTGGAATAGCTCCGCAAGTGAAGTAACATTGAAGTGTTTGCCTCGAATATCGGCAAAATCGATACAGTCCAGTAGGATGTGTTGCACGGTAAATGCGCTGTGGCATGGAATACACCATGGACGCGGCTCACCTTTGAGCATATACGAATGCGTTAGTCGTGTATGTCCAATGCGCAATCGACTAAGGACAACTTCATCCCGGCGTACATGTCTGTAGCCAGGAGTCCATTCGCCCAGAGTCGGTTTCACAGCATGAAGTTTATTATCTGTGAGCAGATCCCACAGGATCTGCATTGTATCGGAGATGAATGAGTTGATGGATGATTTAAAATCATGATAGCAAACAGGAAAATGACAAGTTGGTAGATCCAGGGCGGCCTTGGCAGCACTATCTGCCCTGTCATTGCCCTTGATACCAGTATGACTGGGTAGCCAACAAAAAATAATGTCCTTGCCAGACGAAAGTAAAATATGGTGTAGCTCCATGATTTGGCGGATAAGTGGATGTTCAAGCTTCATGTTGTACAAAGCTTGTAGTGAAGATAATGAATCGGAAAACAAAATGAATGAATTGCTTTCTCCAAGATATTTTCGCGAAATCAAGAGCAAGTAAAATCGCCCTCAATTCCGCAGAAAATATCGAAGATTTGTCTGGGAGTCTGGATTGAAGATCTCCCTCGGGGACAGCGGCAGCAGATGCTACCCGGTCCCCGATCTTTGAGCCATCAGTAAAAATCGGAGTGTACGTATTGTATCTGTCTTTAATCTCAAGAAAAAGTGATTTAAAAATGGATGGATCAGTTGTTGCTTTCGTGTGCTGACTAAGATCGAAGATCACCTTGGGCTGCTCCAACTGCCACGGTGGAGTATCTGGAACAGCGTATTTGGCAATGTGATCCAGATCCAAGCCAGCATCGTGTATAAAAGGATCCATTCTCTTGCCGAATGGTGGCTTGAAGCTTGGTTTCTTATCGAATACAGCATCTGTAGTTCGATGAAAGACAGTGTTATAAGCTGGATTAGATGGATTGGAATGTAGTTTAGTGGCGTATTGCAAAGATAATTCTAGAAATGATCTGTCTGTTGGTACAACAAACCGTACGCTGTAGAAGCTCGGAGATTGCCAATCTCTGATGCGTGTAGCGCCCCTCTGGGAGCCCCACCCTATTGGGGCTGTATAGGTGTTATGGGTTGCTTAAAGCTACCCGTTACCTCACTCGTTGGTTTAGGAGAAGGGGATATTAAAGCTTGCTTATGCCCCCTTTCCAGCCCGAGTTGCGCTTCTATAAGCGAACCGCTTGGCTAAAGAGACCACTGATAGTCTCGCTGACTGCCGACTCTGTCTTACTGCAGCGTCAGCAGCAGTCATCTGCGAACATCTGTTTCCAAACAGATTCGTGGCCTGAAGGAACGCTTCCCGAAGGAGGTCCCTTCCCCTATGCCTATGACGACGTGAATGATCGTACCTAGACACGACCTAGAACGTCGTTTGTGTTTCATGGATATACAATCCCGCGTCCTGGTAGACGAGCTACTGGAAGTTGACCTATACCTAGCTCTCTTGCTACTAGACCCGGATCTACCCGTCCTGATCGACAAGTATGTGCGCCCTCCTGTCTGACGTCATCAGACTCACATCAGGACTAATCCAGTGTGTCGGCAGGCCATGTCCTATACCGTTACACTGTTGTATATACATAACCTTGAACAGATATTCCGTTGAAAACGGCGTGGTCAAGCCCAGTGTCGCCGTTATCAGTGGCTATATTTGACACTCTGTTGACCGGAGGAATAGCTTGCATTCCACCGAGGCGCGCCCAATTGGATGTGCGTGTATACTACCCACATCGCCTATCCCCTTGAATCTACCTGTCACGTGTCCGGTGTTCGTGCTCATTGGTTAGCTAATAACCCAGAGCAGAACTAGTGTCCGGCGTTCTTGCTCAGTGGTTAGCGTATAACACAGAGCAGAACCGGTGTCCGGTGTTCGTGCTCGGCGGTTAGCGTATAAACCGGAGCCTAACTGGTATCCTGTGCTCTTGCTCAGTGGTTAGCGTATAACCCAGAGCAGAACTGGTGTCCGGTGTCCGGTGTCCGGTGTCCTTACTCAGTGGGCAGCGGACCACCCAGAGCAGAACTAGCGACTTGGATGTCTCAGTCATAAGAGATACCCTGCCACTATTCGGACTCGAACTTGGCTAGACTCAGAAACAGTCTTTAGTTTCTGAATCTTGCCGAACACCGACTGGTGTCCGGTGTCCGGTGTCCGGTGTCCGGTGGCCGGTGGCCGGTGTCCGGTGTCCTTACTCAGTGGGTAGCGGACCACCCAGAGCAGAACTAGCGACGTTGGATGTCTCAGTCATAAGAGATACCCTGCCCCTATTCGGACTCTGACTTGGCTAGACTCAGAAACAGTCTTTAGTTTCTGAATCTTGCCGAACACCGACTGGTGTCCGGTGTCCGGTGTCCGGTGTCCGGTGTCCGGTGTCCGGTGTCCGTACTCAGTGGGTAGCGGACCACCCAGAGCAGAACTAGCGACGTTGGATGCCTCAGTCATAAGAGACACCCTGCCACTATTCGGACTCGGACTTGGCGTAGACTCAGAAACAGTCTTTAGTTTCTGAATCTTGCCGAACACAGACTGGCGCCCGGTGTTCTTACTCAGTGGGTAGCGGACCACCCAGAGCAGAACTAGCGACGTTGGATGTCTCAGTCATAAGACACCCTGCCACTATTCGGACTCGGACTTGGACCACTGTAGTTTCTGAATCTCACTAATTGATACTTACCCTGATACTTACCTGATAGTACCTAATGGTCAGGCCCCTCCATAGAGGCCCCCAAGGCCTGAGACAAGCCCGGTTTCTCATTAGAGCAACCGTTATGTCTCTAGCAACAACGGAAACAAATTATCTCATGAGAATCACAAGTTCCCGTTTTGTGACCACCACCAAATTTCCTGACCCGAAATGGTTTTAGGTTTCCCTTAGCCCATTAGTGAACTTGGTACGGAAAACCTATTCCAATATCGAACTAGACAAAGTCGAATTTTTAAAAAAAAAAAAACATTTCTTTGTCGACAATAGGAACGTCCGACAATAGGAAAATCGCGAAGTTCGCGCCTGTGGCCACACTAAGAAAAAAAACTCGAAATACTTTCAAAATGAAATATTATCGACTAGCAACTTATATACATGTAAATGAATAGCCCCCACTCTATTACAGAATATATTGCCTACTTACGGACAATAACCCTGAATAGAGTGTATAAAACAGCCAAACGAAAATGAGCACCAAAAAGGATACTTTCACGCCAGCCGTCCGAAGCAAAGAGGAAGTCTCCCGTGCGCGCATGCGCGGTCGATATGGTATGGGACAGGTGTAAGTGCGGGTCAATAAATTGTATTCGGAATGGGTAGCCCCAATAGAAGCTATATAGCAACATATAACAGGGAAGTATGATACAGAAACTTCGTTTCGGACAGCATTTGTTTCCGGCCGATTCAACAGCTAATTAAAATCGTCTCCATGGGACAATTCTAATTTGCTGTTAAATCATGTTTTTCTTAAAAAAAATAATATGATAATTCAGCAGACAATAATTTTCTGTTTCCACGAAGACAATGAATTTTTAAATTACGTTTCGATTCTAGTCCCACTTATTCTCGTTCCAGGTTGTAGTTAGAACTGGCTAGTACTTATCTTTAATGTCGTTCTGTTGTGTGTTTGTAAAGAAATGTTTTTGCCATGCATGAAATTAAAAATATAATGTACCTTCACATTGCTTTCTGTGCTAATACTAATGTACATGTATATATTGTACTGCTTATCTCATCACAGTAACCTTCAAATTATGTATTTTTGTCCATTTATCACTAATTATGCAACCTAGACTATTCATGAATACGTGCACAAGTTCATAATCTATGATAATCCGAATTTTCTGACAGTCAGAAGATTTGGTTTAAATCTATGAGTGACCACTATAAGCCTCTGCCAAATATGTGACCTTGACTTACTTACGTATTATGTTATGGCGTCGTCCGTCTCTCCGTCCGGGCGTGCGAGAGGGTCTTGTTGGGTACCAACATGACCAAAGTAGCCAACTTTTGCCTATCTGTGTGTTCGATTCAATCCGTAAGGCCCTTCTTGGCTACTTTTTAGCTCACATGAGCCAAAGGCTCAAAGTGAGCTATTGTTACCGCTCTTCGTCCGTCGTCGTCGTCCGTCATTTGCAAACGACTACTCCTACCAAACCGCTTAGCCTACCGTCACCAAACTTTACGTACTTGGTCCTTTGGTGAAGCATTTCCGAACTTGTTAACAGAAAGTCCGTTCGAAATCCAAGATGGCTGCCATAGAACAAATTCAAATTCAATGTTAAAATTCTTCAAACGACATCTCCTCACGAACCGATTTGCGGATTTCGACGAAACTTGGCACAAATAATCGTTGACCCCTTGCCTTTTGGGATTGTTCAAACCATATTCGGTATACAGCTTTGTCACATCGACAGGAAGAACTCTATTGATTTTCAAATTCTTCCGATTAGTTGTCTCTCCCTGCCGGCCGAAACCCATTTTTTCTATGTGTACTTGTTCTGCATACTACTTTGACACTGATACTTCCTCGACGGGCGACCCCGTATATTGTTACCTCTGTCACTCTTGTTAAATTTCAATACCTTTAACTTGTAAAATCAGTGTGTTTGGAACATCAGAAATATTATACATGTACTGTATCTTGATAAATTTATATAGATCTATAGCGATCACTAGCACTTTTTAAACTTGGTGGAATTGTCATGATTCTTGTACAATTAGGTAATCACTTATTTTAGAAAGCGTTATATTTAGCCCTCAAGTGTGGGAATATGCCTTTAAGGTAGGTATATTATTTTTGTAGCAAAGCAAATAATACCAAGTACATGTATCATTGTATTTCTTGTACTTGACAGCGACACTTGAAATTGTATATTTTATTTATACTCCTTGCAACAAATTCAGGAGGTGTGTACTGGAATCAGCTTGTCCATTCGTCTTTACGCCCATGGAATGGATGCACAGTTGTCCAAGGTTTTATATCTTAATTTTCAGCTAAATTTGGTTGTATCTCCTTACCTGGTAAGGGGATTTTGAAATGGCTTGACACAAATGTTCACCATATCGAGACGACGTGCAGAGCGCGAATTTCAGCCATGTCGCTTCAAGGTCAATGTCACACTTAGAGGTCAAAGGTCAAATGGACATTATTTCGTGTCCGCTCTGTAACTCCTTCCCTGATGGACGGATTTTAAAATAACTTGCCACAAATGTTTACCATATCGAGACGACGTGCAGAGCGCGACTTCTATCCATGTTGCTTGAAGGTCAATGTCACACTTAGAGATCAAATGGACATTATGTTGTGTCCGCTCTGTATTGCCTTACCTGATGGACAGACTTTGAAATAACTTGGCACAAACGTTCACCATATTGAGATGACGTGCAGAGTGCGACTTCCAGCTATGTCGCGTCAAGGTTGGCCCCAACACTTACTTAGGGTGTCAGCGGGGGTATTCGTGTGCCCCCAGGCCACATTTCTAGTTTGTAACAGGTCTCGTAACAGGTCAGGTACTGTAAAATACTGCACCTGCTAATTTCAGATCACTCACTCTTATTTTAGCATAGTTATAGCCGTGTAGAAATTGACAGTGCCGTCTGTGAACACCAGTTTGTCAGAAAATTTATTTCTTAATGTTCTGCTCAATAGTTATTTACGTGCAGTTGCCGATGCCATTATACTACATTTCTAGGTCAACTTTGCATACCCGGTAGTTGAATTTGTAAATTGCCTATTTTATATATTTCACCATAACTGTTAAATAATTGTTATCTAACAACAACTTGTTTTACTTTGAAGTTTTACAAGACATATAAATAAACATATTTCTTTTTCCTCTTATTTCAAGGTTGCTTCACATTCCTGTGTGACTTCCATAGGGACAGGCCTGGCAGCGCTGGGTTGGTCCATCAAATGGTGTTCAAAAAGAGCAATCACAAGAGCTTCTGCAGCTGTAAGTAATTTAGTATCTAAATACTGTATTAAATTGGTGAGTAGTGAAGTTCATGTGAATCATTGTATTATATTTGCACTCTTACTCGTTCTGTTAGTAGTGTGGTATTATTATTGAATGTTTTGTGATTTCCGCACCACAATAAACATGGCACGTGTAAGGCGCTGGTAATGGAGTCTTTAATTAATTACGAATATGCATATAGTTATCACTTTTCCGTCCTTCCGTCCGTTCGTTAGTTTGTCCATCTGTCCATAATACATAAACTTACATTTTCGGGTACTCATTATCTCCGCAATGCTAAGTCGGATTCACTTGGAACTTCATATTCTTATTTTTCATGATCCATATTTCCATTGTATACCATACCCATGCTGACTTTATGCCCAAGGTCAAATGTCTTAGAAATACCCATGCTGCCAAAAAGCTGAATGTCAATGTCAAATAGTTTGTTCGTCCGTCCGTAACTTCTATGTTAAACCCTGTCTGCGTGTAGACCATTTGTCCTTAGACCGCGCTGTCAGATAAGCGGACGTTAACTAATATTCAATCCAATCCAATTTATGTTATTAAAGCTTTTCCGACAAAGCCTTAGCGAGATGATGGCTGCCGACGGGGGTAGACGTGAGCCCCTGCTCACTTGCTCTAGCTTAATATAAACTTAATACAAACGTTCAGAGGAAATCGTCGATCTTCATGTATACCATGCCAAAGAAGACATGCCGGCTGTACTGCATATGCAAGAAAAAGTCCGATGGAAGGTATACTTTCCCTTGTACCTTTAGCACTTCAACAGCCAAGCACCTTCAATAACTGAACTTGCAATTTGTGACAATCTATGAACAATGTTCTGTGTATTTAAAACAGCGAAATGTAGCATGTGTCCAAATAATTTTATTATAATTAACTCTTAAAGGAGGATATGCACGGTTGATGGGCGCCCATAATGACATTTATTAAATGTGTATCTTTTACAGTTTATAGACTACAGCTGAGTAATACCAATCGCATGCGCAGTTTTATTCCGCTCACTTCCACTGAAAACATCGAGGAATCCCGATTATAACATTGAAATCTATATAGCGTCCCTCACGCTATATACATGCAAATGAGCTGACAATAGGTAATTTTTTTATCGTAATTCACATGTTCTTCGTGAAATTCAGGCAGTACTGGCAGTGCGAGTCGTGCCGTGAGTGGCTGCATCCGGCATGCATGGGCCTTGACGAGAATGATGAACCTGACAAGTACATCTGCTTGGGGTGTCAGGTAGTTTATTTTCTGCATACATGTACACAGGACAGGACAACACTTGTTTTTGCAATATCTTTGGAACCACTTCACACACGATTTTGATGATACTTTTCCACAACGTGTGTCGCTAACATGTTGATGTGTTCTGCCCACAACCCACCCCCAAATTTTCCTATAATATATGGATTCACTTGAAACTTCATACACTGGTATCATAACTTTGAAATTTGCCTTAAAGTTTTTTTTAGAATTTTTTTTAGAAATTTGCCTTAAACTTTTTAATTACTCTACAATTATAAGTCGGATTTACTTGAAACTTCATACACGTGTTTATCATCATCCATATTTTCATCCCATACTCCCTATGCTTTCCAGTGTCAAAGTCATTCTAGTCTTGTCACCAGTACCCCTTGTAACTTGTCTAAGTGTTGATGCTGTGATTTTCTGTTGTGGTAATGGCTGTATGTCACCAAATTAGTTGTTCGTTGACTTTGGCCTTCAGCGGGGGCATCCGTGAGCCAATAGGCCACATTTCTAGTTTACTTCTGTCTTCTCAATAGTATATTCCATGTTGAAGATTTCTTTACAGAATTTAATATAATATTCAGCATTAAGTAATACATGTTATTGTATGGCCACGTCTCAATCATTTGCCATTGTGGTATTTTCAGAATATCACTGTTAAAGCACATTGTTTCGTTATTGCTATTAATAGACTGCAAAGATCCTACAGTTAATACCACAGTATGGTAAATATGAGACCCCACTAATAAGTAATAGGGGATCCGGTAGACTAACCTTCATAACAAGATGAGTAAAGGTTAAACGGTAACTCTCCTGGATCCCTTGATCATTTTCACATGTCTTACCCTCAGTTTCCACGACAGTATGATATCAGTAGGTAACCACTCAAAGACATTGTCTAACCATTACGTAACAATATATTTCAGCTATTAAGACTACCAACACCAATAATGTCCATGATTATGAAGGAGGTCGTGTTAACAGACGGTGATGTGGCATATGGACGACTTTCACTTGTCTGTTCCACCTTCTGCCAAATATCCTCCAGCCAGACTTTCCGCACAGACTACCATTTGTCGTGGCTATTGAGTAAGTAGTAAAGGCCCATCACGGTGCTTGTGTGTTTAATATGCAAATTATAATCATCGAGAATCTCAGAAAACTGGCGAAAACCCAATGCAAATATTCCATCTCTATTTCGAGTTATTATGCCTCAGTTGGGGGGGGGGGCATATAGCGTTAGCCTTGTCCGTACGAAAACTTAACCTTCAGGTAAATTGCTTATTTCTGTTTCCCTTGATCAATTGGCTTCTTATTTTGTATATGCATTCTACAACTACCTAGCCATCATTATGTGCCCAATTCACAAGCCTGCTGCTGTTGCTGCAGCTGGGGTCAAGGTCACATACTTAGGACCTCATCCGAAAACTTAACCTTCAGGTAAATTACTGATAATTTCTGTTTCCCTTGATCAACTGGCTTCATATTTTGCATATGCATTCTACAACTCCCTGGCCATCATTCTGTGCCCAATTCACAAGCCTGTTGCTGGGGTCAAGGTTACGTACTTAGGACCTCGTCCGAAAACTGAACCTTTGCATAAATTGCTTTTAATTTCGGTTTCCCTTGATCAACTGGCTTCATATTTTGCATATGCATTCTACAACTACCTGGCCATCATTCTGTGCCCAATTCACCAGTCTGCTGCTGCTGCACAAATGAGCTATTACATTGAAGATAGTAAATGAATAAAATGCAAATTTTTATTTTTATTTTGTATTTAAAGTGACTGTCTCGCAGAAAGTGAGAAAAATATATTTTTTACAGTAGATTTGAATCGTGTTCCTGAACATATATATATATAACCATAAGAAAAAATTGACAAAGTTTCGAAAAATATTTTAGAAATGTTTATAATATTGAAAAGTTGGGACCATTACTAATGGTCCGTAGTATGCTAATGAGGCAAATTTATTTGATTTCGTTTAAAATAAATAGAGAAGTTTAACATTTTGCGCCGGTATGTCCTAATATGGTGTAGTATGATTATTCATCATCAACTTGTATACTGTTACACATTGCATATACATGTGCTGTCATTAGCGTTATATGTACGTTCTCTGCCAAATTATCTCCCCTGTTTAAAATAACAAATATTGGCATATCCGCAAAATTCAATACAATTTAATGGAATAAAATGGTGCGTTCGATTGGTAGTGGCCTGTCGCAATATATAAATGTCAAAGCCAAAAATAGACCAAGTGGAAAAGTCTCTGCGAGACAGTCACTTTAACATCAATGCTAGTGTGAATAAAAAATCTATTTTTTGGTAAATAAAAAATCTATTTTTTGGTTAAAGTGCATATTTCTATATATAGCATCAATTTTTTTAAATCAAATACGGTGGAATATTACAAATATTATTAAAATAAATAAACTAAAACTTGTTGGCTGACGTCATAGACGGTATGATAATGATACAAGCAAATTAAAAGTATTTAAACCTCAATAACTTAACAAATTGAAATATTTGCATGCGGTTTTTACCAGTTTTCTCACATTATCGATGCCTATAATGAGCATATTAAACACACATGCACCGTGATGGACCTTTTTTAACACCACCTTCTTTACGCTCCTCATCTACAACAACATGTTAAATCAAGGCATACTGATAAGATGTGGCAATGTCTAGTATAATATAAGCATTAAAAGATGATTTAAACCAATTTTTTCCGAGTTCATATTCTGTTACACCTAACTGCCAACTACAATGTATTCGTACTGGCGAGAACACTAATATTGTCAAGGTCATTACCAAGGTCAGGAATGATCGAGACAAATTGTCTCCCCTATTATCATATGAACCAAGTATACTTCAATTGTTATGACGTTATGGCCAATATAGCTTGATCTGACGAACGAAAAGTGGTAACAATGCAGTTGAAGTGTAAGGGATAGGCTAGAGTAGATAAGTACACGTAGTCACTTAATCACTTATAATGTACACTATATTACATGGGGAACACACAGGAATACATGATACATTGATATGCGAACATCACTGTACGGTGCATGATACTATTAAATTACTACAAGGTTGTAAGCCAATCGACTGTTATACTTTAACGCAACTTAAAAGTTATAGACGAATAAACTCGGTATGTGGTATCTCAATGGTCCCGTAGTGGACAATAGTATGAATGCACAAGTACTTTGATGATCGCTAATCAAAGTGAAATAACATAAAAGTATAACATGGCAGAACGAACATTGGAGGACAAATGACAATCATCTGAGCTACCCCAGTGCTGGCGTATCTCAATAGATAGTGGTAACCTCTGAGCATCAAGGTCCCAAGGTCTGCCTCACCCGCAGTATGTGGTCTAGTCACCAATATGGCTATTATCCAACTTCAAGTGGATTAATCCATAAACAATATGTGTAGTCTTACTACGATCCCTTAGCCATGATATGCCATGATAGGAGTATTACCATACACTATCAAAGTATACATGTGTATTGCCTATGCAATATATTTCCAAAGTATGAATGTCAAAGTCAAAGCCGGATGTGGTTACATCACATGATAGTCAATAACGATAATGTTCCGGAAGCTGGTACCGGAAGTAAAGTTCCAAAGGTAGTATTATTTCCGGAAATGGTGGACCAGATGTAAAGTTCCTATGGCATCACTCGACTGTAGCAACCCGGATGTGGTGGACCGGATGTAAAGTATCCATGGTGAATCAATGGGTTGTAATACCGGAAGTGGTAGACAGGATGTAAAGTTCCGATATAATACAAATGGCGATTATCACTTTGGCTAAGACGCCGGGAAAAGTTTCACTTAGGTGACATTCAACTCGGTGGTAGTATAATGATATGATATGTGTGTATGGCGTTTCACTTCACTAATCTATGGCTGTGACTGTCTGCTGAACGCGATGATCACACACTGCTCTATACAGGCCTGTACCCGGAGCTGCTACACATACTGCGCCAGACAGACGTACGGACACTCGGACGACCTGGTACTCTGCACTGACTGGGGTCTGCCCTCAACGAGTGGACCAAAACGTCCAATGTGGCTCGCTGGAGCGTTCTCAAGAGGCTACAAAATGAAATGAGCCTCCAATTACTGGACGAATACGCACAGACAGACAGACAGGATGCACAACGGACTAAAACGGGAATCGAACAACGGCAAATCACAGCTGAAATAAAATGTTGTAGGTACATACCAAAATCCTCCGTGTCACTGGTGAATACCATACTATTCTTCTGTTACCAGAAAATATGTGTCCCACCAACACATAGCGAGACATCGCTTATATACGCACCAGTGAAACCACGCACGGAATAATGAATATGCCTACCCCTCGTTCGACATCTCACATAAATATTACAAAACCATGGCTTTTGCCATTTCACCCGTAGGTTATATTTGGCATAAATATATGTTCCCACGCCATAAATTCAACCAAACTAGTGTACAGCCTTCGTGGAATAAATACCATCCAACATGGTATATCCCACACTACCATAAATCTGTACACTATAGACCCAGATCTCATAATCCGAAATCTACTCGACTGGTCTCGACATGCGGAGGTCGCTTTTTGGCCCCGCCAAACCCCTCCATATCGGTCCTACGGGATGGGATGTACACTCAAATGAGAGTGTAGCACATACTAAACTCAAATATCGTGGTCATTTACGGAAATATCACGACACAAAGTCTCACCAGTATGGGATCTGATATATCCGTGTTGGCCAGTACCAGGCTATGCTGAAACACTAACCCGTAGCATACATAACAGGGCAGACCATGGTATGGTCTGCGCTATATACTGGCTTCACCTACAGAAGGTCCATTGTACATGGGAAATGTACATGCTAAATCACAGGTATGTAAAAATCACAGGTGTGTGAAATCACAGGTATGTGGAATCACAGGTATGTGAAATCAATAATACGCACAACAATACAAAACAGTACCACACATCACAAATATACAATTATACGGAACCCAGAATGTACAAGAACGCACGTGTCACGCGACAAATATCTCCCGGGTTAATGTATAAAAAGCATAAATTTCAAACAACATCCTCTACATGACATCAATTTAAGAACAATGTTGTCTTTTGCAATGTAGAAAAATACATGTAATTGTAAGTTGACATACACATATTCAGTTTTCATCCTCGCTATTTAATAGTAAGATTACCAATGTAATTCTGTGATTAACAACTTTAAAACAGTTAATAAATAATCAAAAGTATTGTTCTCTTTCAAAGGCCTTCGACCACCATCTTACTGGAGACAGAACCCCGAGTTATACCACCCATTCAGTGTTGTGAGCTGTAGCTCCTGCGGGGTTGTGTATAAAGAAGAAGGAATCGGATACTGCGGAGGGCATGGAAGACTGGGGAGTTCATGGCCTTTTATTCGGAGATGGAATATACAGGGTTTTGCAGTGTATTCTGCGCCCGATTCAGTGGTTACTAACATTGAACACTCGAAGGATGAAATGAACCATGAACAGGTTCTTCATCTACGAGCCAACAGCGACCGTCATCCAGTCGGCGTGTTACCACCGAAAGGGACCTGCTATCGGCTACATTTGTGCGCGAGTCTGTGTCACCTGGATATATTGGTCATCATGACAAGATTTACGGATGTCTGAATGGAATGGAATGGAATGGTGCTTAACGGCCCATCAACACAAAAGAGTATCATTTAGGGCCAAGCAATGTAGATGAAGAAATAAAAAAGAATAGTAAAATAGTATGTTACATGTAATAATCAATCAGATGATAAGGTAAAAATATTAATATGATAAATAATATAAATGAACAACGTGTATAGAATTATAAAAGTATAATAATGAGAAACATGTATACAATGATAAAATTAAATTTTCGATACAAGTTTAGTTTCATGTAGAAAGTGAAGCAAACCTTCAATGTTCTCCACCTGGAATAGCTCCGCAAGTGAAGTAACATTGAAGTGTTTGCCTCGAATATCGGCAAAATCGATACAGTCCAGTAGGATGTGTTGCACGGTAAATGCGCTGTGGCATGGAATACACCATGGACGCGGCTCACCATTTGAGCATATACGAATGCGTTAGTCGTGTATGTCCAATGCGCAATCGACTAAGGACAACTTCATCCCGGCGTACATGTCTGTAGCCAGGAGTCCATTCGCCCAGAGTCGGTTTCACAGCATGAAGTTTATTATCTGTGAGCAGATCCCACTGGATCTGCATTGTATCGGAGATGAATGAGTTGATGGATGATTTAAAATCATGATAGCAAACAGGAAAATGAGAAGTTGGTAGTATCCAGGGCGGCCTTGGCAGCACTATCTGCCTGTCATTGCCCTTGATACCAGTATGACTGGGTAGCCAACAAAAAATAATGTCCTTGCCAGACGAAAGTAAAATATGGTGTAGCTCCATGATTTGGCGGATAAGTGGATGTTCAAGCTTCATGTTGTACAAAGCTTGTAGTGAAGATAATGAATCGGAAAACAAAATGAATTGCTTTCTCCAAGATATTTTCGCGAAATCAAGAGCAAGTAAAATCGCCCTCAATTCCGCAGAAAATATCGAAGATTTGTCTGGGAGTCTGGATTGAAGATCTCCCTCGGGGACAGCGGCAGCAGATGCTACCCGGTCCCCGATCTTTGAGCCATCAGTAAAAATCGGTGGAGTGTACGTATTGTATCTGTCTTTAATCTCAAGAAAAAGTTATTTAAAAATGGATGGATCAGTTGTTGCTTTCGTGTGCTGACTAAGATCGAAGATCACCTTGGGCTGCTCCAACTGCCACGGTGGAGTATCTGGAACAGCGTATTTGGCAATGTGATCCAGATCCAAGCCAGCATCGTGTATAAAAGGATCCATTCTCTTGCCGAATGGTGGCTTGAAGCTTGGTTTCTTATCGAATACAGCATCTGTAGTTCGATGAAAGACAGTGTTATAAGCTGGATTAGATGGATTGGAATGTAGTTTAGTGGCGTATTGCAAAGATAATTTGGTGCGTCTGTCGTGGAGAGAAGGCTCATTTGCTTCGGCATATAAGCTCTGTGCGTTAGACGTACGGAATGCACCCAGGCAGAGTCGTAAGCCTTGGTGATGTATTGGATCGAGCTGTCCGAAGATCGGATTTACTGGCAGACCATATACAGTGCATCCATAGTCTAGTTTTGAGCGCACATGTGCGATGTAAAGGCGGTGCAGCACCTTTCGGTCTGCACCCCAGTCATGATTTGCTACCACTCGCATTAAGTTGAGTGCTTTCTGGCATTTAGCTTTCAAGTATCGTAAATGGGGTTTAAAAGTGAGTTTAGGATCAAAGATAAGACCAAGAAACTTCTGCTCCCGAACAACTGGGATGGGATGTGTTCCCAGTTTAAGTTCGGGATCAGGGTGAAGACCGCGTCTTTTGCAAAAATGCATGCAGTTAGTTAGTTTTAGATTTCGAAAACTTAAAGCCGTTTTCTGTGGTCCACTTGTTTATTCTATTGAGGCTCAGTTGTAATTGGCGCTCAATAGTATGCATGTTCTTTGATTTGTAACATATTAAAAAATCATCGACATATAAAGAACAGTCAACACCTGGTTGCAGGCATTTTACAATATTATTCAGTTTAATGCTAAAAAGGGTAACAGACAATATACTTCCCTGCGTACACCCATTTCCTGTTCATGGGGATCAAAAGGGAAAGGGTTGTACCGACTCGTACTTGGAATTGTCTGTCTTTCAAAAAATTAGAAATAAAATCAGGAGATGACCCTTCAGACCGAGGTCATGAAGGTCCTTCATAATCCCATACTTCCACGTCGTGTCATATGCCTTTTCTAGGTCAAAAAATATGGCAACTATATGTTCATTGTTAACAAACCCGTCTCGAATGGAATGCTTCGAGTCTAATCAGACTATCGGCAGTGCTTCTCTGGCGACGGAATCCAGACTGATACTCAGATATCAGTCCATTGGATTCCAGAAACCAGACAAGCCTGTCGTTAATCATTCGTTCCATGGTTTTACAGACGCAGCTAGTAAGTGCGATGGGACGGTAACTTGATGGGTCGGTGTGATCCTTGCCCGGTTTGGGAACAGGTATGATTGTAGCTTCCCGCCATGAAGGCGGAAATACGCCTTGTTCCCAAATGGTATTAAATATTTCAAGGAGGTTGTCTAAAGAGTGTTCAGGTAAATGTTTAAGCAGTTGGTAGTGGATATCATCAGGGCCTGCTGATGTATCATGTGCTTTCTCGAGGGGAAGCTTTTAATTCCCTCATCGAGAAAGGAGCGTTGTAATGTTCTGAATTGTCTGAATTAAAATTAAGTTTAGTTTTCTCTTGCTCAGATTTCACCTTCAAGAACTCCTCAGAATAGTTATTACATGAGGAGTTCTTGGAGAAGGTATCTGCTAATGTGTTTGAAATGTCTGTTTTGGAAGATACTTTATGTCCTGCTTTGTTGAGGTAGATTGATAGAAGTTGATTTACCTTTACCGTTTATCTTACGAATCATGTCCCATGTGGTTTTCATTTTAGATCGCGAATTCAACTTGGAGACAAAAGATCTCCAAGTCCTTCTCTTGCTAGCTTTAATTGTGCGTCGAGCTTTCGCTCTAAAAATTCTATGAGCATTTAAATTATCTGGTGTTGCATTGTTATTGATTTGACGAATAGACTGCTTACGAGCAGTCATTGCCTCTTTGCATTCTTCGTCAAACCATGGTTTATTGACACTTTGGGCTTTGCCGAGGTTTTTGGTATTGTCTTTTCTGCAATATCGTGTAAAAGGGAAACGTAGTGTTCTAGTGGATCTTCCGCATCTCGAAAGCGATCAAAATCTAGTTCAATTATGCACATATTACGAAATGTGTCCCAATCGGCTTTATGTAATTTCCACCTCTGGACTCTGTCAGTGGATGGTGGTCCATTACTCTGCAAGAAGACAGGAAAGTGGTCACTCCCACATAGGTCGTCACCAACTTTCCACGTAAAGTCTAAATACAGAGAAGGATTGACACAGAGTTAAATCCAGAGAGGAATATGAACCGGTTGCGGGATGTAAATATGTGCTCGATTTATCATTAAAAATGCTGAGATTGTGATCGGAAAGAAAATTTTCAATAAGTTACCCCCTTTTTGTTGGTGTCTTTACAACCCCCAAAGCATGTTATGTCCATTAAAATCGCCAAGGAGAATGAAAGGTGAAGGGAGCTGAGAGACAAGATTATCTAGTTCTGATTTTAACAGGACTGCAGATGGTGGAATGTAGATAGAACATAACGTAATAGTCTTGTGCATCGCAACACTAACGGCCACAGCCTGAAGATTAGTGTCAAGATTCACGAGACTATGTGGGTGGTGCTCAAATTACGAGGATTGAGACCCCACCAGATGCGCGTTCAGCGTTATCTGAACACTTACTGTATAATGCATGTGATTTAAAAAGAAAATGTATCGTCAACTTTCAGGAATGTTTCCTGAAGACAAACAGCAATGGGGTTGTGTTGAGTTAATAAAATTGTTAATTCATCACGATTTGCTTTAATTCCTCGACAGTTCCATTGGATAATATTATCCATGTTTTATGTAGGTGGAAGTATGGGTTTGCGGGGTGGAACAGGTTTGGCAGTTGGAGTGTCAGAAGACTCTTCAGTCTCCATCGAGTCCAACGACTCAAACCTGTTCTTCAGTGGAATGGGGCCGTCTGCCCCTTCTGCGATCCAGGGTCATCAGAACCCTTTCTGTGATCCAGGGTCATCAGACCCTTTCCTGGGGCGGTTTTGTAGGGATCCTCTCATGGCCGTGGGCCTACCCCTGAGTGGTAGTGGAGAGGCCGACCTGTCTTCCGGCCCTTGCCGTGATCGCAGAGGAGACACGGCCGTGATTTGTTTTAAGTCTTTTTAGCCCGACCTTTAGGGCTTTTGGAAGGCGTGACCTTTGAGGTTTTGCCTTCCGAAGATGGTTTTGATGTTGAGGCCTTTGGGCTCCGGTCTCGGGGAGGGGAGATTGTAGATGATTAGATGTAGAAGGCTTGTAGTGTGGCGTATTATAGGTCCACGTTATAGTGGGGTGTTCAGCTGGTTTCCAAGAAAACGTCCGTTTGGGTTGAAATAAATACTTCTGCTGGGCTTGCGAGAGACTGCAGCCGAAGCGTAAGAAAAGCCAGGGATAGGAGTTGTTGGTATTTCAACAATCTTCCTGGCTTCAGGGAATGATATGTTGCGTGTATGTTTCACGCGAACTATCTCCTTCTCGATCTTCCACTTCGGGCAGTCTTTCGAATATGCCGAATGGTTACCATTACAGTTGACACAATGTTCGGCCTCCACACAGTTTTCATTACTGTGCTTGGCAATGCCACAGCGTGCACATGCAAGATCTCTCTTACATCTGTCTTTGTGGTGGCCGTACAATTGGCAGTTGTAACATCGCAACGGTTTGGTATATATGGATCAACTGTAATCAGTAACCATCTGGTGAGTTTGAGTTCTTTCGGTAGTAAAGTGAGGTTGAAAGTCAGAACGAAGGTATTGGTAGGGACTAGTTGTCCATTGACTTTTCTACTAATCCTTCTGGCATCAGCGACTCCTTGCGGTTTGAGTTGCTCGATCACCCTCTTGCTCAGTTACATGAGCAAACTCCGGTGATCGGACAACCCCCTTGCAACTGTTTCAACATGATTTTATGTGGCTGAATGTCGACAGGAGTGTCCAAGAATTTGTTGCAGAGAAGTAAATTCTCTGCATGGCTCTTCCTCTCAACTTCTATGAGAAGGTTCACCAGAGCGTAAACGCTTCAAATTCTTTGGCTCTCCTGCCACACTATTCAGGATCTTTGACAAAACAAAGACAGACAATTTGGTGAGGGGTTTGTCTGAATCAGTTGCATGGACCACAAGGAATCGAGGCCATGTGGCTACATGTTCTTGTTCCGACTGTTGTTGGGTTGGTCGTGTTAGAAAAACAGGTTCGTTATCTGGTAGGAAATTGAATTCTGCAGGTCGCGTCCGTTTCTTGGACGGACCAGCTGAACACGGTTGGCTGGACGACTTTGTGAAGTCCGAAGCCTTCCAATCGACTGGATTGATCGATAATTGTGATGAGGTTTGTTTTTTGTTTTTTTGGCGATTCATATCAGTAGCCGGTATATTCATCACTATGTTCCCCACCCTCCATGGAGCCCTACAAGGGATGTGCTAATGATGCGGTCTCCGCACCGCACACCGAGGATACATAGTGATATACTCGAGCAAGACAAATAACTCACTCGTGTAGCACTAAACCGTGACACCTACTAGAGCCGCGGACTGGTCACACAATGTAAAATGGGAACAAAATAATGTACTCACGTATATATGAAATAATCACAAAACAAAGCAAAAATAAAAAAATATATATGCTCCAGTCACGACTCCAGCACCGGGTGCCACAGAAGCCGATTAATCCCATTGGGCGTGCTCACCCAAGGACCTCCCGTTTGCCTTGAAGTCAGGGCCGAAGTGGTGTATTGTAGTAATGCGTGACATCTTGGCCAGGAATTCTGCCAGCCACGCAAGACACTCACCCACCAGGATCCCTTCCTCCAAAACGTCCGGGTCGCAGGCCACGGCAAACGGCCAGCCAGGTTCCCCTACACACACACGCCCAAAGGTAAGTGTACCTACCTTTGTGCGGGAATGCATAGAGTACCTACGAGTCACCAAGGGGTGTTTAGGTAATATGTGCATGCACCAATAGCTAGTGCATGCATATAACCCAGTTAGTCCTTAGGAAACACACCCCTTGTTAGTTCTCTGGGAACTGCAACCGCAATCCCTAGGAATTGCGATTGCAATTCCAAAATTAAGCCCGCAGACCGCGTCAAGGTCAGGGGTGACCTGCGGGACGGATGTCTGAAGGGACCTGCTCTCGGCAACATTTGCGCGGGAGTCAGGGTCACCTGTATATATAGGTCAGCTTGACCGAAGACAATCTCAAGATGATGTCGCGAGAGACCTGCTCTCTGGTTCATTCGACCGGGAGTCGAGGGAGTCTGTCGGTCATCCCCACCGAACAGGATACACCAACGTTGCACCACAAAACCTGAGTCGAGATACTATTCCCCGTTGAGAACCAACTACTTATTCCTCGTGGAGAAACAACTACTTATACCTCGTGGCTGTGACTCGTGGAGAAACAACTACTTATACCTTATACCTCGTGGCTGTGACTCATGGAGAAACAACTACTTATTCCTCGTGGAGAAACAACTACTTATTCCTCGTGGGTGCGACTCATGGAGAAACGACTACTTATACCTCGTACCTCGTGGCTGTGACTCGTGGAGAAACAACTACTTATACCTCGTGGCTGTGACTCATGGAGAAACAACTACTTATTCCTCGTGGGTGTGACTCATGGAGAAACGACTACTTATACCTCGTGGCTGTGACTCGTGGAGAAACGACTACTTGTGACTCGTGGAGAAACAACTACTTATTCCTCGTGGAGAAACGACTACTTATTCCTCGTGGCTCGTGGAGAAACGACTACTTATACCTCGCGGGTGTGACTCGTGGAGAAACGACTACTTATTCCTCGTGGGTGTGATTCGTGGAGAAACAACTACTTATACCTCGTGGCTGTGACTCGTGGAGAAACAACTACTTATTCCTCGTGGAGAAACGAATACTTGTGACTCGTGGAGAAACGACTACTTGTGACTCGTGGCGAAACGACTACTTATACCTCGTGGCTGTGACTCGTGGAGAAACAACTACTTATACCTCGTGGCTGTGATTCGTGGAGAAACAACTACTTATACCTAGTATCTATACAGACAGACAGGGTGACTACAAGGAGGTGGTTGTCCAGCTGGTTTCACCAGTTAGGGCCAACTGGTCTATATACAGACAGGTCTACATGAAGTAGTTGTCCAGCTGGTTTCACCAGTTAGGGCCAACAGGTCTCTATACAGACAGGACGACAGTACAGGGACCTACGTGAAGTAGACTTCATCCCTTCCAGTCGTCGTATAATTCCTATATTTTTCAGACTTTTTCAAAATGTCCTATAATATCCTATATTTTGTGCAAAATTCCTACAATTCCTATATATATTTTTGGTAAGCAAAAGATTACTTTTTTTTTGGTTAAAATATAACTTTTTGTTAAATTTGTTGCACTAAATTCATGGAACTGCCGGCAAATCACGTTTATGACGATCTAGATGTCAACATTTTTTTTGGGGAGGTCCACCAAACCCCTCACATTAGCGATGCGTTTCGCGCTCGCTTGTTCACAATATCTTTTTTCGCCTCGTCTCATTTTTAGGTCTGGCTACGGCCATACAGGGTTATCAAGAACGCTGCTGGCTAGAATGGGTGTTGGGAGGCCAGATATAGTGTCCTATATTTTAAAAAAAAAAATCCTATATTTTGTTTTCACTGTGCTGGAAGGGCTGAGTAGTTGTCCAGCTGGTTTCACCAGTTATGGCCACCTTGTCTCCATTCAGATAGACAGGACGACTGTCATGTCTGTATGTCTTATATAGACGAGGTGGTCCTAACTGTTGAAAGCAGCTGGACAACTACTTCATGTACGTCCCTTCGTTGTCTATTTCAGAAATGATGGATGGGTAGGATAAATTAACGGAGGAGAGAGAGGTTGAGCGACCAACGGCTAGCGGTCAGCTCCTACCAGCACGCAGTCTGGCTGGAGATTTGGGTTTGGGAATGACAGTGAATAGGCGGGAAACATTTAATGAAGTAGCACTCGGCCAATATCAGTTTGCTGTCGAAAGGCGGGCCTTCCAATGGGTATTGACTTTCGTCGAGCCTGCCATATGTACCTGCCACGGGAATTGATTGAGAGCCGCTCCCCTCGAATTTTGAGGGACCACGAGCTGCGGGGTGAAGATAGACCAGGTGCTTCCTCCACGAGTCAACAGCAACCATCAACAAGACAGCCTGTTACAACCGAAAGGGACCTGCTCTCGGCAACATTTGCGCGGGAGTCAGGGTCACCACTCGACTACCGCTCGACTACCGCTCTATCCCTTTAAAATGAGGAAATAACGTGTAATTATAAATATATTTTCTTATCATATATCAATCAAAATAACATGTTGTGACCACTCACTTGAACCATATTGACAATTACAATTGGTGGTCACGATATATATACATTTTGAAAGTCATGGTCGGCGTGAGAAGCCTCATATTTTCTGTAAATGATGTTGAAAGTTGTTGAACCTTTAGAACACTTTCCAAATTGAAGACATTTATGAGACCATCCACGATCCCATTCGTGAGATAATCGAACTTAACCCATGTGCGATATTTGCCGTTAGTGATTTCGAAAACCGGAGACTTTTTCAGTAAATGATGTCGAAAGTTCAGAGACAATTTCAGAGCCAATGCGGAATAAAATGTGCAGCTTTCGACGTTATATATAGAAGTTACGACGGATCAACGAAGTCGGTTACGGCTAAAATATAACTTATCACACACGTGCACATTTTGCTGAAGATGATTTTTGCAAAGTTTAAAAATCGGTACAACACCCGAGCATTTTTCGGGGGTTTAAAATGTGTCATTTCGTGTACTATGAAAGTATGTTTTGGAGTCGCGTTACGTGGCCGAGGGTAAATGCTCAGATTTTACGCCCGTAATTGACTTTACATAGCGATATTACAATTTTGCACACTTTAGGATACGATTATGATACCGGCACCAGGTGCCAATATAGGATGCCGATTTTACCCCAATATGGGATTAGGATTTTATAAATTTTAGGTAGAAGCCACCTCTGACTCCTATACTACCAATATCAGGTGTCAATATAGGATGCCGATTTTACCCGCAATATGTGATTACACTTTTCTATATTTAAGGAGCCAACTTTGACTCCTATATATGCTACCAGTATCAGGTGGCAATATAGGATGCCGATTTTACCCGCAAGATGGGTTACGCGCACATCAATTCTTAGCATCTACATTTACTGTTTGCTCACTGTTGGTGTTAATCTATTGGCTTATAGGATCCGCGCATATCCCACGCATATCCATTCTTAGCATCTACGTTTACCGGTTGTTCACTGTTGGTTTTGTATATTGGCTTATAGGGTCCGCGCATATCAATTCTTAGCATCTACATTTACTGTTTGTTCACTGTTGGTGTTAATATATTGTCTTATAGGCTCCGCGCATATCAATTCTTAGCATCTACATTTACTGGCTGTTCCCTGTTGTTGTTAATATATTGGCTCATAGGCTCCGCGCATATCAATTCTTAGCATCTACATTTACTGGTTGTTCACTGTTGGTGTTATTATATTGGCTTATAGGGTCCGCGCATATCAATTCTAAGCATCTACATTTACTGGTTGTTCCCTGTTGATGTTAATATATTGGCATATAGGATCCGCGCATATCAATTATTAGCATCAACATTTACTGGTTGTTCACTGTTTGTGTTAATATATTGGCTTATAGGACCCACACATATCAATTCTTAGCATCTACATTTACTGGTTGTTCACTGTTGGTGTTAATATATTGGCTTATAGGACCCACACATATCAAATCTTAGCATCTACATTTACTTGTTCTTCACTGTTGGTGTTAATATATTGGCTTATAGGATCCGCGCATATCCCAAGCATATCCATTCTTAGCATCTACGTTTACCGGTTGTTCACTGTTGGTGTTAATATATTGGCTTATAGGATCCGCGCATATCAATTCTTAGCAACTACATTTACTGGTTGTTCCCTGTTGGTGTTAATATATTGGCTTATAGGATCCGCGCATATCAATTATTAGCATCAACATTTACTGGTTGTTCACTGTTTGTGTTAATATATTGGCTTATAGGACCAACACATATCAATTCTTAGCACCTACATTTACTGGTTGTTCACTGTTGGTGTTAATATATTGGCTTATGGACCCACACATATCAATTCTTAGCATCTACGTTTACCGGTTGTACACGGTTGGTTTTAATATATTGGCTTATAGGACCCACACATATCAATTCTTAGCATCTACATTTACTTGTTGTTCACTGTTGGTGTTAATATATTGGCTTATAGGACCCACACATATCAATTCTTAGCAGCATCTACATTTACTTGTTCTTCACTGTTGGTGTTAATCTATTGGCTTATAGGATCCGCGCATATCCCACGCATATCCATTCTTAGCATCTACGTTTACCGGTTATTCACTGTTGGTGTTAATATATTGGCTTATAGGATCCGCGCATATCAATTCTTAGCATCTACATTTACTGGTTGTTCACTGTTGGTGTTAATATATTGGCTTATAGGATCCGCGCATATCCCACGCATATCCATTCTTAGCATCTACGTTTACCGGTTGTTCACTGTTGGTGTTAATATATTGGCTTATAGGATCCGCGCATATCAATTATTAGCATCAACATTTACTGGTTGTTCACTGTTTGTGTTAATATATTGGCTTATAGGACCCACACATATCAATTCTTAGCATCTACATTTACTGGTTGTTCACTGTTGGTGTTAATATATTGGCTTATAGGACCCACACATATCAATTCTTAGCATCTACATTTACTTGATCTTCACTGTTGGTCTTAATCTATTGGCTTATAGGATCCGCGCATATCCCACGCATATCCATTCTTAGCATCTACGTTTACCGGTTGTTCACTGTTTGTGTTAATATATTGGCTTATAGGATCCGCGCATATCAATTCTTAGCATCTACATTTACTGGTTGTTCCCTGTTGGTGTTAATGTATTGGCTTATAGGATCCGCGCATATCAATTATTAGCATCTACATTTACTGGTTGTTCACGGTTGGTGTTAATATATTGGCTTATAGGACCCACACATATCAATTCTTAGCATCAACATGTACTGGTTGTTCACTGTTTGTGTTAATATATTGGCTTATAGGACCCACACATATCAATTCTGAGCATCTACATTTAATGGTTGTTCACTGTTGGTGTTAATATATTGGCTTATAGGACCCACACATATCAATTCTTAGCATCTACATTTACTGGTTGTTCACTGTTGCTGTTAATATATTGGCTTATAGGACCCACACATATCAACTTAGCATCTACATTTACTGGTTGTTCACAGTTGGTGTTAATATATTGGCTTATAGGACCCACACATATCAATTCTTAGCCTCTACATTTACTGGTTGTTCACTGTTGGTGTTAATATATTGGCTTATAGGATCCGCGCATATCCCACGCATATCCATTCTTAGCATCTACGTTTACCGGTTGTTCACTGTTGGTGTTAATATATTGGCTTATAGGATCCGCGCATATCAATTATTAGCATCAACATTTACTGGTTGTTCACTGTTTGTGTTAATATATTGGCTTATAGGACCCACACATATCAATTCTTAGCATCTACATTTAATGGTTGTTCACTGTTGGTGTTAATATATTGGCTTATAGGACCCACACATATCAAATCTTAGCATCTACATTTACTTGTTCTTCACTGTTGGTGTTAATATATTGGCTTATAGGATCCGCGCATATCCCACGCATATCCATTCTTAGCATCTACGTTTACCGGTTGTTCACTGTTGGTGTTAATATATTGGCTTATAGGATCCGCGCATATCAATTCTTAGCAACTACATTTACTGGTTGTTCCCTGTTGGTGTTAATATATTGGCTTATAGGATCCGCGCATATCAATTATTAGCATCAACATTTACTGGTTGTTCACTGTTTGTGTTAATATATTGGCTTATAGGACCAACACATATCAATTCTTAGCATCTACATTTACTGGTTGTTCACTGTTGGTGTTAATATATTGGCTTATGGACCACACATATCAATTCTTAGCATCTACGTTTACCGGTTGTTCACTGTTGGTGTTATTATATTGGCTTATAGGGTCCGCGCATATCAATTCTTAGCATCTACATTTACTGGTTGTTCCCTGTTGATGTTAATATATTGGCATATAGGATCCGCGCATATCAATTATTAGCATCAACATTTACTGGTTGTTCACTGTTTGTGTTAATATATTGGCTTATAGGACCCACACATATCAATTCTTAGCATCTACATTTACTGGTTGTTCACTGTTGGTGTTAATATATTGGCTTATAGGACCCACACATATCAAATCTTAGCATCTACATTTACTTGTTCTTCACTGTTGGTGTTAATATATTGGCTTATAGGATCCGCGCATATCCCAAGCATATCCATTCTTAGCATCTACGTTTACCGGTTGTTCACTGTTGGTGTTAATATATTGGCTTATAGGATCCGCGCATATCCCACGCATATCCATTCTTAGCATCTACGTTTACCGGTTGTTCACTGTTGGTGTTAATATATTGGCTTATAGGATCCGCGCATATCAATTCTTAGCATCTACATTTACTGGTTGTTCCCTGTTGGTGTTAATGTATTGGTTTATAGGATCCGCGCATATCAATTATTAGCATCTACATTTACTGGTTGTTCACGGTTGGTGTTAATATATTGGCTTATTGGACCCACACATATCAATTCTTAGCATCAACATGTACTGGTTGTTCACTGTTTGTGTTAATATATTGGCTTATAAGACCCACACATATCAATTCTGAGCATCTACATTTAATGGTTGTTCACTGTTGGTGTTAATATATTGGCTTATAGGACCCACACATATCAATTCTTAGCATCTACATTTACTGGTTGTTCACTGTTGGTGTTAATATATTGGCTTATAGGACCCACACATATCAACTTAGCATCTACATTTACTGGTTGTTCACAGTTGGTGTTAATATATTGGCTTATAGGACCCACACATCAATTCTTAGCCTCTACATTTACTGGTTGTTCACTGTTGGTGTTAATATATTGGCTTATAGGATCCGCGCATATCCCACGCATATCCATTCTTAGCATCTACGTTTACCGGTTGTTCACTGTTGGTGTTAATATATTGGCTTATAGGATCCGCGCATATCAATTATTAGCATCAACGTTTACTGGTTGTTCACTGTTTGTGTTAATATATTGGCTTATAGGACCCACACATATCAATTCTTAGCATCTACATTTACTGGTTGTTCACTGTTGGTGTTAATATATTGGCTTATAGGACCCACACATATCAAATCTTAGCATCTACATTTACTTGTTCTTCACTGTTGGTGTTAATATATTGGCTTATAGGATCCGCGCATATCCCACGCATATCAATTCTTAGCATCTACGTTTACTGGTTGTTCACTGTTGGTGTTAATATATTGGCTTATAGGATCCGCGCATATCAATTCTTAGCAACTACATTTACTGGTTGTTCCCTGTTGGTGTTAATATATTGGCTTATAGGATCCACGCATATCAATTATTAGCATCAACATTTACTGGTTGTTCACTGTATGTGTTAATATATTGGCTTATAGGACCAACACATATCAATTCTTAGAATCTACATTTACTGGTTGTTCACTGTTGGTGTTAATATATTAGCTTATGGACCCACAAATATCAATTCTTAGCATCAACATTTACTGGTTGTTCACTGTTTGTGTTAATATATTGGCTTATAGGACCCACACATATCAATTCTTAGCATCTACGTTTACCGGTTGTACACTGTTGGTTTTAATATATTGGCTTATAGGACCCACACATATCAATTCTTAGCATCTACATTTACTTGTTCTTCACTGTTGGTCTTAATCTATTGGCTTATAGGATCCGCACATATCCCACGCATATCCATTCTTAGTATCTAAGTTTACCGGTTGTTCACTGTTGGTGTTAATATATTGGCTTATAGGATCCGCGCATATCAATTCTTAGCATCTACATTTACTGGTTGTTCACTGTTGATGGTGTTAATATATTGGCATATAGGATCCGCGCATATCCCACGCATATCCATTCTTAGCATCTACGTTTACCGGTTGTTCACTGTTGGTGTTGATATATTGGCTTATAGGACCCACACATATCTACTTAGCATCTACATTTACTGGTTGTTCACAGTTGGTGTTAATATATTGGCTTATAGGACCCACACATATCAATTCTTAGCATCTACATTTACTGGTTGTTCACTGTTGGTGTTAATATATTGGCTTATAGGACCCGCACATATCCATTCTTAGCATCTACATTTACTGATTGTTCCCTGTTGGTGTTAATATATTGGCTTATAGGATCCGCGCATATCAATTCTTAGCATCTACATTTACTGTTTGTTCACTTTCACTGTTGGTGTTAACATATTGACTTATAGGACCCAAACATATCAATTTTTATAGTATCTACATTTACCGGTTGTTCACATATATTGGCTTATAGGACCCACACATATGAATTCTTAGCATCTACATTTACTTGTTCTTCACTGTTGGTGTTAATATATTGGCTTATAGGATCCGTGCATATCCCACGCATATCAATTCTTAGCATCTACGTTTACCGGTTGCTCACTGTTGGTGTTAATATATTGGCTTATAGGATCCGCGCTTATCAATTCCTAGTATCTACATTTACCGGTTGTTCACTGTTGGTGTTAATATATTGGCTTATACGACCCGCACATATCCATTCTTAGCATCTACATTTACTGATTGTTCACTGTTTGTGTTAATATATTGGCTTATAGGACCCACACATATCAATTCTTAGCATCTACATTTACTCGTTCTTCACTGTTGGTGTTAATATATTGGCTTATAGGATCCGCGCATATCCCACGCATATCCATTCTTAGCATCTACGTTTACCGGTTGTTCACTGTTGGTGTTAATATATTGGCTTGTAGGATCCGCGCATATCAATTCTTAGCATCTACATTTACTGGTTGTTCCCTGTTGGTGTTAATATATTGGCTTATAGGATCCGCGCACCGTGATATGCTGAACAGACTGGGTTGGCGGAGAGCTGATGCCCGTCTCTGTTTATATTCTAAAAAATTGTAAACAACCAGTTTGCCGTTGACCTCCCACCCTATATCCAGTACACTGACAGAATATCTAGATACTGTCACTCGATGACTTTTCGCCAGATCCATACATCGTGTGACTATTATAAGTATTCCTTTCTACCCCTGTCCGTTGTCCAGTGGAACGCCCTCCCTCAGGATGTAGTTGTCCTGCCAGAATTGGTCCAAGAGGGCAGTGGCACAGCTCCATCACTCCAAGCCATAGGTGCATACTCCTGTTTTTATCTGATCTTACCTATTTCACACTAATTTAACCAAACTTGCCTATGTTTTTCCCCATCTTGCTTTTATTATACTTTGTTTCAACTAACAGTGCTCAGACGCGTAGCCTGCTCGAAATCCCCACGAGGGGGTGCAGCAGTACCAGAAGATAGATAGCTAGATAGATACATATCGTCCAACTGTACACATGAGAAGAGTTGTGCCTTTAGGCCAGGGATAACGGAGTTCTATGGTAAAAGGAGTATTTGTACGAGTCTTTCACTGTGTGGATGTGTTTGTATGAATACATATTAAGTATTGTGTCTAGTTCCGAGATCTGAATTGATGAGAAGACTTCTAGGTGGATGAATAGCGACAACATAGTGGATGATTTTGTAAAACATGGGATGATTTTGTAAAACCGACTGACACTCGTGTATTATTTCACGATATTCACAGGTGTGTGGGATGGAATATCCTCTATGTCTTATATATCAATGCTTCAAGTGTCTACGTTTACTGGTTGTTCTCTTGTTAAGTGTTAACATATTGGATTATATGGCCCGCACATATCCAATCTTAGAATCAATGTTTACAAGTTGTTCACTAGCTCCCAGCTAACAGAAAACGGTGTCAAAACGTTGCCGTGATGACATATGTTGCTGAAGTTTTGTCGTCGTAGACATCAATTGTTAGTATAAGTTTACCGTCTCCTGTAAGTGTCCCCTCTTAGAACGTTCGGATCGATTGGTGGTGCTCCCAGTGAAAGGAGGATAGTGCATAAAGAAAGAAAGCTTTTGAATATTCATAGACACGCCCATCAACGAATACCGGTTGTTAAATAGAAGCGACCATTTAATAATATCACCGCATAACTGAAAATGTCTTGTTTACAAACACGGCGGAGTTGAGGACGCTTCAACCAATGAATGTGCGTGCGATAAGATCATTTCTGTGACTAAGATAATTTATGTATCACCAATCACGATAAAAACTTGGCGGGATGCCTGATACACAAATATGTTCGCGTCCCCCATTCCATCTGTTGTAGGGGGCCTTTATTCAACAATAAGTATCGATTCGTACATGAACATGGCTTATCGCCAGCTATATGTATGATGGGAAAGACCTGTTCCATGTGAATGTATCATTATGGCCGTATGATGGTGAGACTAGTTTTCGGGCTATTAACAAGTTCAACAACTATAAAGCATAACAACATATGCTAACAAATTCAGTTCAATGATAAACATTGGTATCAATGTTGAGTACCTTCACTATAAGGATGGTGAAACCCCGAAAATATCGACTGCACCAGGGGGGGGGGGGGGGGTCCGAAAATTTTCACAGATATTGAGGGGGAGTGTAGGACAAAACACCCCCCGGACTAAAACACCTCCCGCTCATTTTTGTATAGGTGGACAAAACACCCCTCATCATTTTTACAAGGTGGACAAAACAACCCCTATGGTTTTTACAAGGCGGACAAAACACCCCCTACGGTTTTTACAAGGTGGACAAAACACCCCTTAACTAAAACACCTAATAATGAGGTTACAATAATGACAAAATATTTTTCAATATTTTAATTTTTATTTTATTACACATGTTTAATTTACACAGAAAATAAAACATTCAAATGGATTTACATAACAGAATAAGATCAAATTAAAGGTAACACTTTGAAGTATTTAATCACTATTAATTGCTTACAAAGTGTTACCTTAAAATTGACAATCAGTTGAGTTTCAACACCTAAAGACCAATTTTACATTAACATTATATTTCATTATATTTCATTACCAAAGAAAATTTAAATTTCAGATAATATAAAAATAATATTGTTTATATAAAAATATGATTGATAGTAAATTAAAGATTTCAAGTTATAATGTAAAATCATATGATATATACACCAACATAATTATTCAATATAAGCTACACTTAGCACATAGTTTTTAGCACTTAAAAAATGTTTTGTCCAGTTTAATGCAGTCTGATGCACTGTCCCATGGTGTGCAGAAACTGGGCCAGAGTCTTCTGTCCGTTGTTGAGTTGAAGGCACAATGTCTTAAGGCGCTTCTGGTGTACGAGAGTGTTTTTTCTTTTTCTCTTGGGAGCTGGTTGCCCCTGCTGGTTACTGTACACTTCTGTTTCTACCAGTGCGGTGTCCCTTTGTAAGCACTGGATTACAGTCCACAGTGATGGGTTGTTATGGCCAACCAAATGCTTGAAACCATTATTCCATGACTCGCACATATTATTAGTGCGATGCTGGTCTGTCACTGTGGACATTCCAGATCTGAGGTGGAAACCGTGGAGTTGTTCGCCGGAACCTCGTTCGCCGGAACCTCGTTCTTCCTTCCTCACCAACCACAGCTCTGTAATTTCCGGACACATACGTTCCGTCGAAATACTCGATCAGCCCGTTGAGATTTTCTGGCGCAGTTTCCTTCAGGATTCTCATTCCCTCTTTGACCCGGTCGACTGGAAGGAACGCCAGGGCATCAAGCATCCCACAGAAGATGCGAACTTCTTCATCTGACTTGTAGAGATTCTGAAGACCCTCGGACTGGACACGTCTCCATGTTGACTGAGTGAGGTGGTAGAAACATCCCTGTATATGACAGCCCTTACTGCGTTGTGTATGGCGACCTCGTAGTCTACGACAATGCGGTTGGGGTTAGGACGGATGTTTCTCCCAGAGGAACACGGATGCAGAACAGCTGAGGGAACTGAGAGGGGGCTGTGGAGTGGGTTCCATCCATGAAACCATGTATCAAGCGATTTTCGAGAGCTCAAGTCCATCAATCGACTTGCGAACACCATAGCTCTCTGATGTCTGCATCTTTTGCGGAGATTAGGAATGACCCCCCGTCCCCCTCGCATAGTGGTGTATTCCTCTGGTAGTGGGTATGGGATTCCCCTGTCTGGTATTGCTGCGTCTGAGGGTGCTTTTCCACGTTTCGCCCGACGTAACGACTCTCTTCAGGAATCGACACTGCCAGCCGCAGATGTACCTCCTTAGGCCAACGGTGGCTAGTTTGTCTGTAACAATCTGCCCAGGTTTCCCTCTGTTGGCCTGGACGGTTGCCTTGATTTCGGACTTCACCTTCATGGCAGCGATGGCGAACAGATCAGCCTCATGGTTGTGCTCTGTTGTAGACTTCACCTCTGTAGCAGCACAATCAGTTGTGAGTGCACCTTTGCACTGTTTGCTTAAGCGATGAGTACACTCCCACCGAACTGTTGTTTTCGACTCTTTCTTCTTAGTGTACGCATACCCTGCATAGCAGAGTTTTCTAGAGCCTTTATTACTGGTTATGAATTCCATATTTGCAGTTGCAATGATGGAACAGAAGATATGTTTCTTTATATAACAGACATTTTGTGCAGTTTGCATCTTTTTGCAGTTTGCATTTCGCAGTTTGCAGTTTGCAATATCAATTGGCAACCTTAATTCATTATTAATCTTTATATAACAAGACATTTTGTGCAGTTTGCATCTTTTTGCAGTTTGCAGTTCGCAGTTTGCAGTTTGCAATATCAATTGGCAACCTTGATTAATTATTAATTGTCAATTAAAAGCTTTATGTGTAAAAATAATATAATTGGCAATAACCATTCATATTATTCTATGATATCAGTTATACATGATAACAGCTAATTAAGGAATTCCAACAATAAAAAACTTCCTAATTAACATTAGCAGAAAAAAAGAAACCATAGGGGTGTTTTGTCCACCTTGTAAAAACCGTAGGGGGTGTTTTGTCCGCCTTGTAAAAACCGTAGGGGGTGTTTTGTCCACCTTGTAAAAATGATGAGGGGTGTTTTGTCCACCTATACAAAAATGAGCGGGGGGGGGGGGGGGGGTGTTTAGTCCGGGGGGTTTTTGTCCGGCTCCCATTGAGGGGGGAGCCTCCAAATTTTTTAAAATAATTCATGGAGGGGGGGGGGGGGTGGGCCTTGAAAAACATCTGTGCACTCTGATCAGGGTCTACTACACTGGTTGCAATTCAGTCAGTGACACATCTATCATACACAGTTTAGATCCTTTTTAACAAAAAGTATTTGGATTGTCCCAAAATAGTGTCTGAATAATTAGGGTAAATACCAAGTCCAAGAACTGGACATGCTGAACATTTGGTACGATTTTGATGGTAACAAGTCTGTTATTACCCTCGGATCAGCTACGTAAATAGAGTAGATCCTTATGAGACGGCTCATCTGGATCTACACTGCTTGCAAAACTGCTACATGTATAGTCTACATCGAGATCTGCATGGAGTTGAAAGGCTTAAAATGGCAAATTGCTTTAATAGATCCAATTTAATTTTAATAGTATACTATACTAGACATTGCACATGTATGTAAATTTACATATCGTTCAGTAATGTTGACCAATGTCCACATTCACCCAGGCGATAATTTCTAGCAATCAGAATCTGATTCAGTGTCGCTGCTATGCTACTACATGTACTACTGGTTCCTGGATCGGGATCAGACTCGGTGTTGGTGCCCGGTCTAGCTGCTGCTATAGACGCTGGGTTTCGACTCGGTGTCACTGCTCGGTATCGCGGCTATTCACGTGTTGGTTGTTTTGAAGAATGAAAACAATGTTTGGCGTTGCGCAGTTTGTATCTTTTGCCTTTTTGCTGCCGGTCGATTTGCTGCCTCACTCGATTTTAATGATTTTCGCGCTTTCAATACAGAGATGACACTTTCTATCTGCGGAATAACTTACTCATGGAAAGCACCATGCGATAGCATATATTCCAATGGTTTCAAATGGAAATTTGAAAGTAACTTTTTATGATCAAGAAATTTTAAATTTTTCTCATCAAGTTCTGTTGCCGCCTTTTCACCGTAGGTTGTAAATAAAGAGCCTGGTCCATTCATCAGAACAGACAGTTTGTTTGAGTTTTTAATCACTTTATTTTCATTTCTACGCCTTTTCTTTGCTCCTTTTGTCTTATTTTCCTACGCTTTTCATCGGCTGTAAATATTTAATACCATTTGGGAACAAGGCGTATTTCCGCCTTCATGGCGGGAAGCTACAATCATACCTGTTCCCAAACCGGGCAAGGATCACACCGACCCATCAAGTTACCGTCCCATCGCACTTACTAGCTGCGTCTGTAAAACCATGGAACGAATGATTAACGACAGGCTTGTCTGGTTCTGGAATCCAATGGACTGATATCTGAGTATCAGTCTGGATTCCGTCGCCAGAGAAGCACTGCCGATAATCTGATTAGACTCGAAGCATTCATTCGAGACGGGTTTGTTAACAATGAACATATAGTTGCCATATTTTTTGACCTAGAAAAGGCATATGACACGACGTGGAAGTATGGGATTATGAAGGACCTTCATGACCTCGGTCTGAAGGGTCATCTCCCGATTTTATTTCTAATTTTTTGAAAGACAGACAATTCCAAGTCCGAGTCGGTACAACCCTTTCTGATCCCCATGAACAGGAAATGGGTGTACCGCAGGGAAGTATATTGTCTGTTACCCTTTTTAGCATTAAACTGAATAATATTGTAAAATGCCTGCAACCAGGTGTTGACTGTTTCTTTATATGTCGATGATTTTTTAATATGTTACAAATCAAAGAACATGCATACTATTGAGCGCCAATTACAACTGAGCCTCAATAGAATAAACAAGTGGACCACAGAAAATGGCTTTAAGTTTTCGAAATCTAAAACTAACTGCATGCATTTTTGCAAAAGACGCGGTCTTCACCCTGATCCCGAACTTAAACTGGGAACACATCCATCCCAGTTGTTCGGAGCAGAAATTTCTTGGTCTTATCTTTGATCCTAAACTCACTTTTAAACCCCATTTACGATACTTGAAAGCTAAATGCCAGAAAGCACTCAACTTAATGCGAGTGGTAGCAAATCATGACTGGGGTGCAGACCGAAAGGTGCTGCACCGCCTTTACATCGCACATGTTCGCTCAAAACTAGACTACGGATGCACTGTATATGGGTCTGCCAGTAAATCCGATCTTCGGACGCTCGATCCAATACATCACCAAGGCTTACGACTATGCCTGGGTGCATTCCGTACGTCTAACGCACAGAGCTTATATGCCGAAGCAAATGAACCTTCTCTCCACGACAGACGCACCAAATTATCTTTGCAATACGCCACTAAACTACAATCCAATCCATCTAATCCAGCTTATAACACTGTCTTTCATCGAACTACAGATGCTGTATTCGATAAGAAACCAAGCTTCAAACCACCATTCGGCAAGAGAATGGATCCTTTGATACACGATGCTGGTTTGGATCTGGATCACATTGCCAAATACGCTGTTCCAGATACTCACCGTGGCAGTTGGAGCAGCCCAAGGTGATCTTCGATCTTAGTCAGCACACGAAAGCAGCAACTGATCCATCCATTTTTAAATCACTTTTTCTTGAGGTAAAAGACAGATACAATACATACACTCCGCTTTTTTACTGATGGCTCAAAGATCGGGGACCGGGTGGGAGCATCTGCTGCCGCTGTCCCTGAGGGAGATCTTCAATCCAGACTCCCTGACAAATCTTCGATATTTTCTGCGGAATTGAGGGCGATTTTACTTGCTCTTGATTTCGCGAAAATATCTTGGAGAAAGCAATTCATTTTATTTTCCGATTCATTATCTTCACTACAAGCTTTGTACAACATGAAGCTTGAACATCCACTTATCCGCCAAATCATGGAGCTACACCATATTTTACTTTCGTCTGGCAAGGACATTATTTTTTGTTGGCTACCCAGTCATACTGGTATCAAGGGCAATGACAGGGCAGATAGTGCTGCCAAGGCCGCCCTGGATCTACCAACTTCTCATTTTCCTGTTTGCTATCATGATTTTAAATCATCCATCAACTCATTCATCTCCGATACAATGCAGATCCAGTGGGATCTGCTCACAGATAATAAACTTCATGACTCTGGGCGAATGGACTCCTGGCTACAGACATGTACGCCGGGATGAAGTTGTCCTTAGTCGATTGCGCATTGGACATACACGACTAACGCATTCGTATATGCTCAAAGGTGAGCCGCGTCCATGGTGTATTCCATGCCACAGCGCATTACCGTGCAACACATCCTACTGGACTGTATCGATTTTGCCGATATTCGAGGCAAAACACTTCAGTGTTACTTCACTTGCGGAGCTATTCCGGGTGGAGAACATTGAAGGTTTGCTTCATTTTCTACATGAAACTAACTTGTATCGGTTTAAAATTTAATTTTTATCATTGTATACAATGTTTCTCATTATTATACTTTTATAATTCTATACACGTTGTTCTTTTATATTGTTTATCATATTAATATTTTTACCTTATCATCTGATTGATTATCACATGTAACATACTATTTTACTATTCTTTTTATTCTTCATCTACATTGCTTGGCCCTAAATGATACTCTTTTGTGTTGATGGGCCGTTAAGCACCATTCCATTCCATTCCATTCATCGGCTGTATATGGCTCCCGGGTAAAATTTGGACCGTATCACTGTATGTGTATGAATAATGTTATCCAACTTCAGACTTCCAGCTTGCACTGCCGTATTCAGCTCGCCTATACATTTATCGTAAAACTGGAGTTGAGATGTTTCGTGTGGTTTAACTAACAATTCCTGGCTGAACAGCTGGTTCCTAAATTTGGAAAGACTGGATTGAATTTTTTTTGTGGTTTCCAGCACATTTGTTAATGTTACTTTTGATCCTTCAGCTCGTTTCACATCGTTAACTCGGACGTCTTTTGGCATGGCCAGCTTACATGGGGTGGGGTTGAGTTGGGAGCATAGGTGGGGGGGGGGGGGTTGCTCGAAAAATATCTATGATGGAATAGGTGGGCTAAAATTTAGCTAAAGTTACTGGTGGGACCCTAGAAAAAAAATCAGATTATTGGCAAAATTCATCCAGCCACCCCACCCCCCCCCCCCCCCCCCTACCGCCCCCCCCCCCCCCCCCCCTCCGGCGATAAATAATGACCAGTCCCTTAAATGCAGCAGAATGCAGGAAATGCCATCTAGAATATTAAAAAAAAATAGGGGGTGGGGGCATACCCCCGGACCCCCTAACACTCCCTTACTTCACTCGGGTCGACTGCCGCCTCCCCAATATTAATTTGCTTCCGACGCCTCTGAAGATTGTTAGTTTAAAATTCCTGTCTGACGCGACATAGAGGTCACCATCACTGGTGGATGGTGCAACCAGCACCTCATTAACAGTTGAATCGATACGTCTATTGTTTTAAACATTTGGGTTTGCATGCTGCTGTGTTTCCACTTTTAAAGCCCGCCAAGCTTCTGCCACGGTTTCTGTTTCTGGAGTGTCGTGTGCACTTACGTACCATTGTAACTGATACAATAAAAGACACAACACCAAGCTGAGTCAACAATTATGTTTTATACGGATCTATTCATTAAGTCCAGGTTTATCTTTTATATATATTCCACATTCATTTACAGAGTAATGTGTGAATTTAATAACATTCACATGTATGTTCTATACACACAACAATATGTTAATTACACAAAGTAGTTGGCGAACATTTAAATGTCTCCGATAAAACATACCAAAATGAGGTAAACTTTCTATAATGTCTGCTAATTCTGGACACAAAACAGTGTCATTGTCTTGGGATGATGTGTACTGAATGTGTTTTATACAAGCAAGATATGGGGTTACAATTGATCAAGCCATATGCACTGTGTCTGTGCGAGGTATTAAACATAATGTCCACCAGGCTAAACACATGCCACGGTGGGTGGGGACCATATTGATGAATACCCAAGAACTTCATATGGAGAACTTAATCAAACAAACCAAACCTACCAAATCACAATTTCATGTATCCGATTTCATGAAAATCAGAGTCCAACACAAAAACAACAACACACTGGCGATATCAGGGGCGGCATGCGAAGACGGCAACCTGTCTCAAAATATAAGTTCAATCGAGGCGATCTAGTAAGAATTAGTTACAGTAATCACACGTTTGAGCGGAGTTTTAACCAAAAATTCACCGAGGAATTGTTTAAAATCCGTCAAAAGGTTTCTTATAACATACCAGTATACATAGTCTCTAATTTGCAAGGGGAGCTAATCAATGGTTCGTTCTACGGGTAGCAGCCCAAGGTGATCTTCGATCTTGGTCAGCACACGAAAGCAACAACTAATCCATCCATTTTTAAATCACTTTTTCTTGAAGTTAAAGACAGATACAATACATACACTCCGCTTTTTACTGATTTCTCAAAGGACTGGGACCGGGTAACAGCTGCTGCCGCTGTCCCCAATGGAGATCTTCAATCCAGACTCCCAGATAAGTCGTGGATATTTTCTGCGGAATTGAGGGCAATTTTGCTTGCTCTTGATTTTGCGAAAATATCTTTCAGAAAGCAATTTATTTTATTTTCTGATTCACTATCTTCACTACAACATGAAGCTTGAACATCCACTTACTTATCCACCTAAATAGATACAATACATACACTCAGCTTTCTTACTGATGGCTCAAAGGGCGGGGACCAGGTAGCAGCTGCTGCCGCTGTCACCGAGGGAGATCTTCAATCCAGACTCCCAGACAAATCTTCGATATTTTCTGCGGAATTGAGGCGATTTTACTTGCTCTTGATTTTGCGAAAATATCTTGGAGAAAGCAATTTATTTTATTTTCCGATTCATTATCTTAACTACAAGCTTTGTACAACATGAAGCTTGAACATCCCCTTATCCGCCAAATCATGGAGCTACACCATATTTTACTGCCCTGGAGCTACCGACCTCTCATTTTCCTGTTTGCTATCATGATTTTAAATCATCCATCAACTCATTCATCTCCGTTACAATGCACGCAGATAATAACATTCATGCTGTTAAGCCGACTCTGGGTGAATGGACTCCTGGCTACAAACATGTACGCCGGGATGAAGTTGTATTCGTATATGCTCAAAGGTGAGCCGCGTTCATGGTGTATTCAATGCCACAGCGCATTTAGCGTGCAACACATCCTACTGGACTGTATCGATTTTGCCGATATTCGAGGCAAACACTTCAATGTTACTTCACGTACGGAGCTATTCCAGGTGGAGAAGAACATTGAAGAGTTTCTTCTCTTTCTCCATGAAACGAACTTGTATCGGAAAATTTAATTTTATCATTGTATACATGTTTTAATTAATTTTATAAATCTATGCACGTTCATTTATATTATTTATCATATTAATATTTTTACCCTGATCGTCTGATTGACTACCACATCTAACATTATTTCACTATTATTTTTAGCCAGGTTTTTTGAAAAAAAATCCAGGCTATTGGATTGGCGAAAGCCGGGCGGGTGGGCGGGCGGGCAGGAGGGCGGCGTCCACAATCAATGTTAAGTTTTCGTGTTTGAGTCCATTTCTTTGTTACTGTACCACCTAGCACCACCAAACTTTCACAGCTTCATAATCAAGGGGTGCCCACCACATATCACTATCCAACATGTTACTTTTTTTTTTTAACTTCACCCATTTTTTCCGCGCAGTCGACTTAGCCGTTTTCGCGTTTTCAATGTTAAGTTTTCGTGTTTAAGTCCATTTCTTTGGTACTGTACCACCTAGGACCACCAAACTTTCACAGCTTCATAACCAAGGGGTGCCTACCACATACAACTATCCAACATGTGACCATTTTTTTACCTTCACCTATTATTTCTACGTAATTGACTTAGCCATTTTCAACACTTTGTAACGTACGTCTGGTTAATTTTTTGCTTAAAACTTTTTCGTTATACTATATCTCTGCAACTGCTTCGCCCATTACCTTGAAACTTCACATGGGGTGTTTATCATCGTCCATATTTTCATTCTAACCCCCAACCGTGCGGCCCTGTTATCAATGTCAAGGTCAAAATACTTTGAATTTATTTGTTAAAGTTTTTTCGTGTACTATATCTCTGCAACTGCTTCACCCATTACCTTGATACTTCACATGGGTGTTTATCATCATTGTCGCACCCGCTTGCGGAAAGAGCGATATCGTCGGCATTTTGGCATACGTCCGTCCGTCCCGTCCCGTACGTCCGAGTGTCCGGTTAGTTTTTTCGTTAAAGTTTTTCCATCTACTATATATATTTTGTTAGGTAGTGTCCATGCCTCGCCCCAAGGCGCGACATGCAGGCCACGGCCATCTAGTCTACAAAAAGTGGGTATAATTATGTTATCCATGTGTCCATGCTTGGAAAAAACCTGGCCTTCGTGGCTTTGCCTCGTTTCTTGTTATTCATCTACATTGCTTGGCCCTAAATGATACTCTTTTGTGTTGATAGCACCATTACATTCCATTATGCACTTTATAATGTTTATATTTCCAATACACGTCATGCACTTTATAATGTTTATATTTCCAATACACGTCGTTTACAAAGTATGTGTGCAATTAATTACCTCCGGTGCTCTAGTCCGCAGCTTTGCGCCCAGGTTTGTTAATTTTCGTTAGTGGATGATGGGAACGTCGGTGATGGCGATAATGAAGTATACGTGCGAGGGTTGCGCGGCTGTAGATGGCTGGTTGAAAATGGTTCGGGGCTTCGCGGCGATTCAGGGCTGGTGCTACGTGGTGAATCGCCTGCGAAGCTGCAGTTGTCTGCGAAGCTACTGTAGGTAGGGGTCATGTCGGTGACATCTTTGCCGAGGAACATATGAGCTCGTTGTGGTTCCGTCGGTTTGCAATGTTGCATCCACAGGCAGTTGAATAGTTTGTAGGCCCACTTGCGAATGTTTGAGGACTGGGTTAGCTGGTCGATTAAATCTTGATGGTGGCCATGTGTAGACATCTCGCTACGGATACCCGCTTGTAGGTCCTGCAGAACGGTAGACGAACCGCTAAACAGCAGAGTGAGCAGCATTGCCCTGGCTGAAGTGAAGTAGCAAGTCTGCCCGCTCGTAGCGCACGTCCCCGTTCCTGACGCGATATCACGCATGGCGAGCGTCAAACACGTCTCCGTGGTTGCATTGGATGCACGGAGACCTGCCAGCATATTCAGAAAATACACTATTGGCTTTTCCCCAATTACTGCCAGCATATTCAGAAAATACTCTATTGGCTTTTCCCCAATTACAACTGAGCCTCAATAGAATAAACAAGTGGACCACAGAAAACGGCTTTAAGTTTTCGAAATCTAAAACTAACTGCATGCATTTTTGCAAAAGACGCGATCTTCACCCTGATCCCGAACTTAAACTGGGAACCCATCCCAGTTGTTCGCGAGCAGAAATTTCTTGGTCTTATCTTTGATCCTAAACTCACTTTTAAACCCCATTTACGATACTTGAAAGCTAAATGCCAGAAAGCACTCAACTTAATGCGAGTGGTAGCAAATCATGACTGGGGTGCAGACCGAAAGGTGCTGCACCGTCTTTACATCGCACATGTTCGATCAAAACTAGACTACGGATGCACTGTGTATGGGTCTGCCAGTAAATCCGATCTTCGGACGCTCGATCCAATACATCACCAAGGCTTACGACTCTGCCTGTGTGAATTCCGTACGTCTAACTCACAGAGCTTATATGTCGAAGCAAATGAGCCTTCTGTCCACGACAGACGCACCAAATTATCTTTGCAATACGCCACTAAACTACATTCCAATCCAGCTTATAACACTGTCTTTCATCGAACTACAGATGCTGTATTCGATAAGAAACCAAGCTTCAAGCCCCCATTCGGCAAGATAATGGATCCTTTGATACACGATGCTGGCTTGGATCTGGATCACATTGCCAAATACGCTGTTCCAGATACTCCACCGTGGCAGTTGGAGCAGCCCAAGGTGATCTTCGATCTTAGTCGGCACACGAAAGCAACAACTGATCCATCCATTTTTAAATCACTTTTTATTGAGGTTAAAGACAGATACAATACATACACTCCGCTTTTTACTGATGGCTCAAAGGTCGGGGACCGGGTAGCATCTGCTGCCGCTGTCCCCGAGAATCCAGACTCCCAGACTCCCAGACAAATCTTCGATATTTTCTGCGGAATTGAGGGCGATTTTACTTGCTCTTGATTTCGCGAAAATATCTTTGAGAAAGCAATTCATTTTATTTTCATTATCTTCACTAAGCTTTCATTTTATTTTCCGATTCATTATCTTCACTACAAGCTGTGTACAACATGAAGCTTGAACATCCACTTATCCGCCACTTATCCGCCACTTATCCGCCAGATCATGGAGCTACACCATATTTTACTTTCGTCTGGCAAGGACATTATATTTTGTTGGCTACCCAGTCATACTGGTATCAATGGCAATGACAGGGCAGATAGTGCTGCCAAGGCCGCCCTGGATCTACCAACTTCTCATTTTCCTGTTTGCTATCATGATTTTAAATCATCCATCAACTCATTCATCTCCGATACAATGCAGATCCAGTGGGATCTGCTCACAGATAATAAACTTCATGCTGTGAAACCGACTCTGGGCGAATGGACTCCTGGCTACAGACATGTACGCCGGGATGAAGTTGTCCTTAGTCGATTGCGCATT
>CM055271.1:94653972-94728018 GCA_029237695.1 Conchocele bisecta | reverse complement strand
CTGTCTTTCATCGAACTACAGATGCTGTATTCGATAAGAACCAAGCTTCAAACCACCATTCGGCAAGAGAATGGATCCTTTGATACACGATGCTGGTTTGGATCTGGATCACATTGCCAAATACGCTGTTCCAGATACTCCACCGTGGCAGTTGGAGCAGCCCAAGGTGATCTTCGATCTTAGTCAGCACACGAAAGCAGCAACTGATCCATCCATTTTTAAATCACTTTTTCTTGAGGTAAAAGACAGATACAATACATACACTCCGCTTTTTACTGATGGCTCAAAGATCGGGGACCGGGTAGCATCTGCTGCCGCTGTCCCTGAGAGAGATCTTCAATCCAGACTCCCTGACAAATCTTCGATATTTTCTGCGGAATTGAGGGCGATTTTACTTGCTCTTGATTTCGCGAAAATATCTTGGAGAAAGCAATTCATTTTATTTTCCGATTCATTATCTTCACTGATTCATTATCTTCACTACAAGCTTTGTACAACATGAAGCTTGAACATCCACTTATCCGCCAAATCATGGAGCTACACCATATTTACTTTCGTCTGGCAAGGACATTATTTTTTGTTGGCTACCCAGTCATACTGGTATCAAGGGCAATGACAGGGCAGATAGTGCTGCCATGCCGCCCTGGATCTACCAACTTGTCATTTTCCTGTTTGCTATCATGATTTTAAATCATCCATCAACTCATTCATCTCCGATACAATGCAGATCCAGTGGGATCTGCTCACAGATAATAAACTTCATGCTGTGAAACCGACTCTGGGCGAATGGACTCCTGGCTACAGACATGTACGCCGGGATGAAGTTGTCCTTAGTCGATTGCGCATTGGACATACACGACTAACGCATTCGTATATGCTCAAAGGTGAGCCGCGTCCATGGTGTATTCCATGCCACAGCGCATTTACCGTGCAACACATCCTACTGGACTGTATCGATTTTGCCGATATTCGAGGCAAACACTTCAATGTTACTTCACTTGCGGAGCTATTCCAGGTGGAGAACATTAAAGGTTTACTTCACTTTCTACATGAAACTAACTTGTATCGGAAAATTTAATTTTATCATTGTATACATGTTACTCGTTACTGTAATTGTATCCCCCGGACTCCGTCGGGGGATACTATGGATTTGACAGCGCGCCGCGTCCGCGTCCGCGTCCGCGTCCGCGTCCGCGTCCGCGTCCGGAGCATAACTCGAACACCCTTTGGAATATTTTCATGAAACTTCACACATGCATAGACCACGACCCAAAGGTGTGTCGCGCACAAGAATGACAACTCTTGCATAGCTAATTTTTGAGTTATCTCCCTTTTTTGTTTCTCGTACTGATTTCGTGTCCGGAGCATAACTCCACCACCCTTTGGAATATTTTCATGAAACTTTACACATGCATAGACCACGACCCGGAGGTGTGTCGCGCACAAGAATGACAACTCTTGCGTAGCTAATTTTTCAATTATCTCCCTTTTTTGTTTTGCGCACTCTACAAACTGGACAATAATGCATGAAGACCCGTTTTCTCGTCTGCTCTGTATACCTTTTCTCGTGTGCTCTGTACACCTTACCTGTAGAGAGAACAATAGAAACTGGGAGAACCATGTGCTAAGCATGGGCTAGCATGTGCAGATGTCCAGTGCTTGACCACTGCTGACCAGGTAATTTATACAGGTAAATCACTACATTGGGTACTGTGTTGAAAATATTGTGGCATTATGTGGACCTCTGCAGATATATGTAGATAAATATAGGACTATTAAAAAAAAATCTGGTCTCCAATAGCAAGCATTATTATTTTTAAACTTTTTTTTGTAATTTTTTTTTTTTTTTTTTCATTATTTATTTTAATTATTTTTTTCAAATTATTTTTCAATTTGACTGGAAAAAAAATCTGGGCTCCAGTAGCAAGCATTGTTATTTTTAAACTCCATTTTTTTTTTTTTTCATTTTTTTTTTTTCATTTTTTTTTTTCATTTTTTTTTTTATTTTTTTTTTTCAAATTATTTTTCAATTTTTGTCCAGTAGCATAAGGTCGTAAGTGCTATATACAGACTATTCACCTGTGCATGTGCTAGCATGTGCAACTGACCACTGACCACTTACAAGTAATTTATACAGGTAAATGATTATATTACATTTCCGTAAACTGTGTTGAAAATATTGTGGCATTATGTGGACCTGTGCAGATATATGTAGATAAATATAGGACTATTCAAAAAAATTCTGGGCTCCAGTAGCAAGCATTATTATTTTTAATTTTTAAATTTTTTTTCCATTTTTTTTTTTCATTTTTTTTTTTCATTTTTTTTTTTCATTTTTTTTTTCAAATTTTTCAATTTTTCAATATTTTTGTTCTAGTAGCATAAGGTCGTAAGTGCTATATACAGACTATTATCATATAATAAAACAATTATTCACTAGTGAGCCATAGAATATAATCTGATATTCTATGGTTCACTAGTCAATAATTGTATAATATGTTCGGGCCAGTGAAAATTGCTTTCGGGCCCAGGCTCGAGGTCAAGGCGGGACAAGGCGAGGCATCTGATTCGCGGATTCTTGTTTACTTATCTCCCTTTGTTGTTTCGTGCTCTGATTTTGTATCCAGAGCATAACTCGAACACGCATATACGCATTGCTCTCTAATGGTCCTCTACCGACCTGTGCCAAATCCACGTTCGTTCTGCCCCCGTCAAGCCCAGGGTCAAGGTCACATACTTAGTGCTTCAAAAACATAACGCTTGGAAATATCTTATACTTTCTGTTTTCTTTCATGGATCAGGATCATCTTCATATTTCAATATACCATTGCTCTAATGGTCCCTCTACCGCCCTGTGCCAAATCCACGTTCGTCCTGCCCACCAATCCCAGGGTCAAGGTCACATACTTGGTGCTTCAAAAACTTTAACGCTCTAGGTAAAATATCTTATAATTTTTTATTTCCATTCAGGGATCAACTTCATATTTCATATACGCGTTGCTCTAATGGTCGTCTACCGCCCTGTGCCAAATCCACGTTCGTCCTGCCCCCGCCAGCCCAGGGTCAAGGTCACATACTTAGTGCTCAAAAACTTTAACGCTCAGGTAAATATCTTATAATTTTTATTTCCATTCACGGATCAACTTCATATTTCATATACGCGTTGCTCTAATGGTCGTCTACCGCCCTGTGCCAAATCCACGTTCGTCCTGCCCCCGCCAAGCCCAGGGTCAAGGTCACATACTTAGTGCTTCAAAAACTTTAACGCTCGTAAATATCTTATAATTTCTGTTTTCTTTCATGATCATCTTCATATTTCATATACGCATTGCTCTAATGGTCCTCTACCGCCCTGTGCCAAATCCACGTTCGTCCTGCCCCACCAATCCCAGGGTCAAGGTCACATACTTGGTGCTTCAAAAACTTTAACGCTCAGGTAAATATCTTATAATTTTTTATTTCCATTCACGGATCAACTTCATATTTCATATACGCGTTGCTCTAATGGTCGTCTACCGCCCTGTGCCAAATCCACGTTCGCCCTGCCCCCGCCAAGCCCAGGGTCAAGGTCACATACTTAGTGCTTCAAAAACTTAACGCTCAGGTAAAATATCTAATAATTTTTTATTTCCATTCACGGATCAACTTCATATTTCATATACGCGTTGCTCAATGGTCGTCTACCGCCCTGTGCCAAATCCACGTTCGTCCTGCCCCCGCCAAGCCCAGGGTCAAGGTCACATACTTAGTGCTTCAAAAACGTTAACTCGCTCGGAAAATATCTTATAATTTCTGTTTTCTTTCATGGATCATCTTCATATTTCAAATACGCATTGCTCTAATGGTCTCTACCGCCCTGTGCCAAATCCACGTTCGTCCTGCCCCCCGCCAATCCCAGGGTCAAGGTCACATACTTGGTGCTTCAAAAACTTTAATGCTCAGGTAAATATCTTATAATTTTCTTTCCATTCACGGAATCAACTTCATATTTCATATATGCGTTGCTGTAATGGTCCTCTACCGCCCTGTGCCAAATCCACGTTCGTCCCGCCCCCCGCCAAGCCCAGGGTTAACATCATATACTTAGTGCTTCAAAAACTTTAACGCTCAGGGGTAAATATCTTATAATTTCTGTTTTCTTTCACGGATCAGCTTCATATTTCATATATGCATTGCTCTAATGGTCCTCTACCGCCCTGTGCCAAATCCACGTTTTGCCTCCGCCCCCGCCAAGCCCAGGGTCAAGGTCACATACTTGGTGCTTCAAAAACTTAACGCTCAGTTAAAAGAAAATTTTGACTTGCAATTTGGCCTCATTTATTATCAAAGCGATATGTGGGACATCCGTGTTCTATGAACACATTTTCTAGTTTATTAAACTTCACACATGCATAGAAGACGACCCAAAGGTGTGTCGCACGTAAGAATGACAACTCTTCCGTCGTTAATTTCTTAGTTATCTCCCTTTGTTGTTTCGTGCACTGATTTCGTGTCTGGAGCATAACTCGAACACCCTTTGGAATATTTTCATGAAACTTCACACATGCATAGACCACGACCCTAAAGGTGTGTCCTGCAAGAATGACAACTCTTGCATCACTAATTCTTTAGTTATCTCCCTTTGTTTTTCCGTCACTGATTTTGTCTCCGGAGCATAACTCGAACACCCTTTTTTCAAACTACTTGTGTATCTGGGGAGGGGGATACACATGCGCTTGTCGACAAGCGTCCATTTCTAGTTTTATATTATTTGTCATATTAATATTTTTACCTTCTCATCTGATTGATTACCACATGCAACATACTATTTTACTATTATTTTTATTCTTCATCTACATTGCTTGGCCCTAAATGATACTCTTTTGTGTTGATGTGCCGTTAAGCACCATTCCATTCAATTCATCTCAACAACAGAAAACATTGTTTTGCAGCACTGGAAATAATTCTACAGTGTTGAAAAAAATTCAAAATGTGAAACAAGAGCAGACGACAATTTGTGTTTCCCCGTATTCTACATATATCAATAGATGCATATGCACATCGACAATGATCAGTACATATACTTACATTTATGATATTGGTAGCAGGTGATCAAGTCGCTGTCGGCAAAATCCGGTTACAAACGGAAATTGCTTAACAATTTGGATCCTGGTTGCCAGATAATACTCGCCGGCAGTATATCGCAAGCCCCGTTTAAATTGATTAGCCCTCGAATGCACGTGCTGGCTACCTGGCAACTGAAGTGTATGTCGATTTACCCGCCACGGGCCTGACGTGGTTTTGAAATATGTGTAGCCTGAAAGATAAATGCATAAGATAAATGCATGTACATGTACATGACTACGTGCTTTTGCCATGCAAATCTGCTCAATGTGTAAGGCATTGCATAAGTACGTGTATCGCGCCTTATACACCAGCACTGTCGATAATGTTAGACTCGAAGCATTCATTTTTGTAAACAATGAGCATATAGTTGTACCGTATTTTTGTTACCTAGAAACCTAGAAATAGCATAGAAACCTAGAAATAACCGCTTTGACCCTAAATATACCACTTAAACCCTTACAATGTCTAATTAAATTGTGTTGTCTGTTTATTTTTGAATTTCCATTTTTATCAACAATAAAAACATGGTTTTGCAGCACTTAACATTATTTCCACTGGAAATGATTCTAGTGCTGTCGGTCGAACCATGTTTTTTGTTGAGAAAAAATCCAAATGTGAAACAAGAGCAGACGACAATTTCGGTTTCTCTCATTCTAAGGGTTAACTATATCAATAGTTGCACATGTACATGTACTTACATTTATGCTATTGGGTAGGAGGTGATCAAGTCCCCGTAAACGCTGAGCACAACAAATGCGCGTGTGCACGATCTGCCGGCTCGGCAAAATGCGGTTGCGAAGGGAAATTGCTTAACAATTTCGATCCTGGTTTCCGGGTAATGCGTCGCCGGCAGTATATCGCATGCCCCGTCTAAACTAATTATTCCTCTAATGCACGTGCTGGCGACCTGGCAACTGAAGTATGTCGATTTACCCGCCACGGGCCTGACTTGGTTTTCAAATATGTGTGGCCTGAAAGATAAATGCATGTACAGGACTACGTGAGAAAATATCCAAATGTGAAACTAGAGCAGACGACAATTTCTGTTTTCCGCATTCTAAAGGTTAACTATATCAATAAATGCACATACTCAGAGAATGATGAGTACATGTACCTACATTTATGCTATTGGGTAGGAGGTGATCAAGTCGCCGTAAACGCTGAGCACAACCAATGCGCGTGTGCACGATCTGCCGGCTCGGCAAAATCCGGTTACGAAGGGAAATTGCTTAACAATTTCGATCCTGGTTTCCGGGTAATGCCTCGCCGGCAGTAGTATATCGCATGCCCCGTCTAAACTAATTAGTCCTCTAATGCATGTGCTGGCGACCTGGCAACTGAAGTATGTCGATTTACCCGCCACGGGCCTGACGTGGTTGTCAAATTACATACATGTAATTAAAAAATGTGTACTTTCGTTATGACGTGGTCCGAGCAATAAACGACACATGCCATGTCTGTAACCACTGTCCAGAATAATTTACAAATGACAACTGGCATTTTCTGTGCGGAATGTTGTCGCAAAAACCCGCCAAAATATACGTGCCTTGATAATAGATGTCGCAAAAACCCGCCAAAATATACGTGCATTGCTAATAGTTGCCAAGCATTGACATATGGAAATAACCCGGGGCAATGTGGGACAATGCTCTTTCTCTTCAAAAAGGAACATAGCATAGGTAAAGCAATACTCTGGATTTCCACAATAGGCTGTGGCCATTAGTGTTACGATGCACAAGACTATTACGTTATGTTCTATCTACATTCCACCATCTGCAGTCCTGTTAAAATCAGAACTAGATAATCTTGTCTCTCGGCTCCCTTCGCCTTTCATTCTCCTTGGCGATTTTAACGGACATAACATGCTTTGGGGTTGTAAAGACACAAACAAAAAGGGGGAACTTATTGAAAATTTTCTTTCCGATCACAATCTCAGCATTTTTAATGATAAATCGAGCACATATTTACATCCCGCAACCGGTTCATATTCCTCTCTGGATTTAACTCTGTGTCATCCTTCTCTGTATTTAGACTTCACGTGGAAAGTTGGTGACGACCTATGTGGGAGTGACCACTTTCCTGTCTTCTTGCAGAGTAATGGACCACCATCCACGGACAGAGTCCAGTGGAAATTACATAAATCAATAATAACGCAACACCAGATAATTTAAATGCTCATAGAATTTTTAGAGCGAAAGCTCGACGCACAATTAAAGCTAGCAAGAGAAAGACTTGGAGATCTTTTGTCTCCAAGTTGAATTCGCGATCTAAAATGAAAACAACATGGGACATGATTCTTAAGATAAACGGTAAAGGTAAATCAACTTCTATCAATCACCTCAACAAAGCAAGACATAAAGTATCTTCCAAAACAGAGATTTCAAACACATTAGCAGATACCTTCTCCAAGAACTCGTCATGTAATAACTAGCTGGCCCTGATGATATCCACTACTTAAGCATTTACCTGAACACTCTTTAGATAACCTCGATATATTTAATACCATTTGGGAACAAGGCGTCTTTCCGCCTTCATGGCGGGAAGCTTTAATCATACCTGTTCCCAAACCGGGCAAGGATCACACCGACCCATCAAGTTACCGTCCCATCGCACTTACTAGCTGAGTCTGTAAAACCATGGAACGAATGATTAACGACAGGCTTGTCTGGTTTCTGGAATCCAATGGACTGTTATCTGAGTATCAATCTGGATTCCGTCGCCAGAGAAGCACTGCCGATAATCTGATTAGACTCGAAGCATTCATTCGAGACGGGTTTGTTAACAATGAGCATATAGTTGCCATATTTTTTTACCTAGAAAAGGCATATGACACGACGTGGAAGTATGGGATTATGAAGGACCTTCATGACCTCGGTCTGAAGGGTCATCTCCCTGATTTTATTTCTAATTTTTTGAAAGACAGACAATTCCAAGTACGAGTCGGTACAACCCTTTCTGATCCCCATGAACAGGAAATGGGTGTACCGCAGGGAAGTATATTGTCTGTTACCCTTTTTAGCATTAAACTGAATAATATTGTAAAATGCCTGCAACCAGGTGTTGACTGTTCTTTATATGTCGATGATTTTTTAATATGTTACAAATCAAAGAACATGCATACTATTGAGCGCCAATTACAACTGAGCCTCAATGAATAAACAAGTGGACCACAGAAAACGGCTTTAAGTTTTCGAAATCTAAAACTAACTGCATGCATTTTTGCAAAAGACGCGGTCTTCACCCTGATCCCGAACTTAAACTGGAACACATCCCATCCCAGTTGTTCGGGAGCAGAAGTTTCTTGGTCTTATCTTTGATCCTAAACTCACTTTTAAACCCCATTTACGATACTTGAAAGCTAAATGCCAGAAAGCACTCAACTTAATGCGAGTGGTAGCAAATCATGACTGGGGTGCAGACCGAAAGGTGCTGCACCGCCTTTACATCGCACATGTGCGCTCAAAACTAGACTATGGATGCACTGTATATGGGTCTGCCAGTAAATCCGATCTTCGGACGCTCGATCCAATACATCACCAAGGCTTACGACTCTGCCTGGGTGCATTCCGTACGTCTAACGCACAGAGCTTATATGCCGAAGCAAATGAGCCTTCTCTCCACGACAGACGCACCAAATTATCTTTGCAATACGCCACTAAACTACATTCCAATCCATCTAATCCAGCTTATAACACTGTCTTTCATCGAACTACAGATGCTGTATTCGATAAGAAACCAAGCTTCAAGCCACCATTCGGCAAGAGAATGGATCCTTTTATACACGATGCTGGCTTGGATCTGGATCACATTGCCAAATACGCTGTTCCCAGATACTCCACCGTGGCAGTTGGAGCAGCCCAAGGTGATCTTCGATCTTAGTCAGCCACACGAAAGCAACAACTGATCCATCCATTTTTAAATCGCTTTTTTCTTGAGATTAAAGACAGATACAATACGTACACTCCGATTTTTACTGATGGCTCAAAGATCGGGGACCGGGTAGCATCTGCTGCCGCTGTCCCCGAGGGAGATCTTCAATCCAGACTCCCAGACAAATCTTCGATATTTTCTGCGGAATTGAGGCGATTTTACTTGCTCTTGATTTCGCGAAAATATCTTGGAGAAAGCAATTCATTTTGTTTTCCGATTCATTATCTTCACTACAAGCTTGTACAACATGAAGCTTGAACATCCACTTATCCGCCAAATCATGGAGCTACACCATATTTTACTTTCGTCTGGCAAGGACATTATTTTTTGTTGGCTACCCAGTCATACTGGTATCAAGGGCAATGACAGGGCAGATAGTGCTGCCAAGGCCGCCCTGGATCTACCAACTTCTCATTTTCCTGTTTGCTATCATGATTTTAAATCATCCATCAACTCATTCATCTCCGATACAATGCAGATCCAGTGGGATCTGCTCACAGATAATAAACTTCATGCTGTGAAACCGACTCTGGGCGAATGGACTCCTGGCTACAGACATGTACGCCGGGATGAAGTTGTCCTTAGTCGATTGCGCATTGGACATACACGACTAACGCATTCGTATATGCTCAAAGGTGAGCCGCGTCCATGGTGTATTCCATGCCACAGCGCATTTACCGTGCAACACATCCTACTGGACTGTATCGATTTTGCCGATATTCGAGGCAAACACTTCAATGTTACTTCACTTGCGGAGCTATTCCAGGTGGAGAACATTGAAGTTTGCTTCACTTTCTACATGAAACTAACTTGTATCGGAAAATTAATTTTATCATTGTATACATGTTTCTCATTATTATACTTTTATAATTCTATACGTTGTTCATTTATATTATTTATCATATTAATATTTTTACCTTATCATCTGATTGATTATTACATGTAACATACTATTTTACTATTCTTTTTATTTCTTCATCTACATTGCTTGGCCCTAAATGATACTCTTTTGTGTTGATGGGCCGTTAAGCACCATTCCATTTTCCATTCAAGTTACTTCACTTGCGGAGCTATTCCAGGTGGAGAACATTGAAGGTTGTTCTTCACTTTCTACATGAAACTAACTTGTATCGGAAAATTTAATTTTATCATTGTATACATGTTTCTCATTATTATACTTTTATAATTCTATACACGTTGTTCATTTATATTATTTATCATATTAATATTTTTACCTTATCATCTGATTGATTATTACATGTAACATACTATTTTACTATTCTTTTTATTCTTCATCTACATTGCTTGGCCCTAAATGATACTCTTTTGTGTTGATGGGCCGTTAAGCACCATTCCATTCCATTCGGCAAGAGAATGGATCCTTTGATACACGATGCTGGCTTGGATCTGGATCACATTGCCAAATACGCTGTTCCAGATACTCCACCGTGGCAGTTGGAGCAGCCCAAGGTGATCTTCGATCTTAGTCAGCACACGAAAGCAACAACTGATCCATCCATTTTTAAATCACTTTTTCTTGAGGTTAAAGACAGATACAATACATACACTCCGCTTTTTACTGATGGCTCAAAGATCGGGGACCGGGTATCATCTGCTGCCGCTGTCCCCGAGGGAGATATTCAATCCAGACTCCCAGACAAATCTTCGATATTTTCTGCGGAATTGAGGGCGATTTTACTTGCTCTTGATTTCGCGAAAATATCTTGGAGAAAGCAATTCATTTTATTTTCCGATTCATTATCTTCACTACAAGCTTTGTACAACATGAAGCTTGAACATCCACTTATCCGCCAAATCAAGGAGCTACACCATATTTTACTTTCGTCTGGCAAGGACATTATTTTTTGTTGGCTACCCAGTCATACTGGTATCAAGGGCAATGACAGGGCAGATAGTGCTGCCAAGGCCGCCCTGGATCTGCCGACTTCTCATTTTCCTGTTTGCTATCATGATTTTAAATCATCCATCAACTCGTTCATCTCCGATACAATGCAGATCCAGTGGGATTTGCTCACAGAGATAATAAACTTCATGCTGTGAAACCGACTCTGGGCGAATGGACTCCTGGCTACAGACATGTACGCCGGGATGAAGTTGTCCTTAGTCGATTGCGCATTGGACATACACGACTAACGCATTCGTATATGCTCGAGCCGCGTCCATGGTGTATTCCATGCCACAGCGCATTTACCGTGCAACACATCCTACTGGACTGTATCGATTTTGCCGATATTCGAGGCAAACACTTCAATGTTACTTCACTTGCGGAGCTATTCCAGGTGGAGAACATCGAAGGTTTGCTTCATTTTCTACATGAAACTAACTTGTATCGGAAGATTTAATTTTATCATTGTAGACATGTTTCTCATTATTATACTTTTATAATTCTATACACGTTGTTAATTTATATTGTTTATCATATTAATATTTTTACCTTATCATCTGATTGATTATCACATGTAACATACTATTTTACTATTCTTTTTATTCTTCATCTACATTGCTTGGCCCTAAATGATACTCTTTTGTGTTGATGGGCCGTTAAGCACCATTCCATTCCATATTTCTATAATTTTATAATTCTATACACGTTTTTCATTTATTTTGTTCATCATATTAATATTGTTACCCTAATCACATATAGCATACTATTTTATTATTATTTTTATTCTTCATCTACATTGCTTGGCCCTAAATGACACTCTTTTGTGTTGATGGGCCGTTAAGCACCATTCCATTCCATTCTATACACGTTTTATATTTCTATATATATATTGTTCATCATATTAATATTTTTACCCTAATCACATATTGCATACTATTTTACTATTATTAGCCAGGTTTTTTGAAAAAAAATCCAGGCTATTGGATTGGCGAAAGCCGGGCGGGCGGGCGGCGGGCGGGCGGCGTCCACAATCAATGTTAAGTTTTCGTGTTTGAGTCCATTTCTTTGTTACTGTACCACCTAGGACCACCACTTTCACAGCTTCATAATCAAGGGGTGCCCACCACATATCACTATCCAACATGTTACTTTTTTTTTAACTTGACCCATTTTTTCCGCGTATTCGACTTAGCCATTTTCAATGTTAAGTTTTCGCGTTTACAATGTTAAGTTTTCGTGTTTAAGTCCATTTCTTTGGTACTGTACCACCTAGGACCACCAAACTTTCACAGCTTCATAATCAAGGGGTACCCACCACATATCACTATCCAACATGTTACTTTTTTTTTTAACTTCACCCATTTTTTCCGTGCAGTCGACTTAGCCATTTTCAATGTTAAGTTTTCGCGTTTACAATTTTAAGTTTTCGTGTTTAAGTCCATTTCTTTGGTACTGTACCGTATCAGTCTGCATTCCGTCGCCAGAGAAGCACTGCCGATAATCTGATTAGACTCGAAGCATTCATTCGAGACGGGTTTGTTAACAATGAACATATAGTTGCCATATTTTTTGACCTAGAAAAGGCATATGACACGACGTGGAAGTATGGGATTATGAAGGACCTTCATGACCTCGGTCTGAAGGGTCATCTCCCTGATTTTATTTCTAATTTTTTGAAAGACAGACAATTCCAAGTCGAGTCGGTACAACCCTTTCTGATCCCCATGAACAGAAATGGGTGTACCGCAGGGAAGTATATTGTATGTTACCCTTTTTATTTTAGCATTAAACTGAATAATATTTGTAAAATGCCTGCAACCAGGTGTTGACTGTTCTTTATATGTCGATGATTTTTTAATATGTTACAAATCAAAGAACATGCATACTATTGTGCGCCAATTACAACTGAGCCTCAATAGAATAAACAAGTGGACCACAGAAAACGGCTTTAAGTTTTCGAAATCTAAAACTAACTGCATGCATTTTTGCAAAAGACGCGGTCTTCACCCTGATCCCGAACTTAAACTGGGAACACATCCCATCCCAGTTGTTCGGCAGTTGCAAGGGGGTTGTCCGATCACCGGAGTTTGCTCATGTAACTGAGCAAGAGGTGATCGAGCAACTCAAACCGCAAGGAGTCGCTGATGCCAGAAGGATTAGTAGAAAAGTCAATGGACAACTAGTCCCTACCAATACCTTCGTTCTGACTTTCAACCTCACTTTACTACCGAAAGAACTCAAACTCACCAGATGGTTACTGATTACAGTTGATCCATATATACCAAACCCGTTGCGATGTTACAACTGCCAATTGTACGGCCACCACAAAGACAGATGTAAGAGAGATCTTGCATGTGCACGCTGTGGCATTGCCAAGCACAGTAATGAAAACTGTGTGGAGGCCGAACATTGTGTCAACTGTAATGGTAACCATTCGGCATATTCGAAAGACTGCCCGAAGTGGAAGATCGAGAAGGAGATAGTTCGCGTGAAACATACACAACATATCATTCCCTGAAGCCAGGAAGATTGTTGAAATACCAACAACTCCTATCCCTGGCTTTTCTTACGCTTCGGCTGCAGTCTCTCGCAAGCCCAGCAGAAGTATTTCAACCCAAACGGACGTTTCTTGGAAACCAGCTGAACACCCCACTATAACGTGGACCTATAATACGCCACACTACAAGCCTTCTACATCTAACTCCTCTACACAATCTCCCCGAGACCGGAGCCCAAAGGCCTCAACATCAAAACCATCTTCGGAAGGCAAAACCTCAAAGGTCATGCCTTCCAAAAGCCCTAAAGGTCGGGCTAAAAAGACCTTAAAACAATCACGGCCGTGTCTCCTCTGCGATCACGGCAAGGGCCGGAAGACAGGTCGGCCTCTCCACTACCACTCAGGGGTAGGCCCACGGCCATGGAGAGGATCCCTACAAAACCGCCCAGGAGGAAAGGGTCTGATGACCCTGGATCACAGAAAGGGTCTGATGACCCTGGATCGCAGAAGGGGGCAGACGGCCCCATTCCACTGAAAAACAGGTTTGAGTCGTTGGACTCGATGGAGACTGAAGAGTCTTCTGACACTCCCAACTGCCAAACCTGTTCCACCCCGCAAACCCATACTTCCACCTACATAAAACATGGATAATATTATCCAATGGAACTGTCGAGGAATTAAAGCAAATCGTGATGAATTAACAATTTTATTAACTCAACACAACCCCATTGCTGTTTGTCTTCAGGAAACATTCCTGAAAGTTGACGATACATTTTCTTTAAATCACATGCATTATACAGTAAGTGTTCAGATAACGCTGAACGCGCATCTGGTGGGGTGGGGTCTCAATCCTCGTTAATTTGAGCACCCCACATAGTCTCGTGAATCTTGACACTAATCTTCAGGCTGTGGCCGTTAGTGTTACGATGCACAAGACTATTACGTTATGTTCTATCTACATTCCACCATCTGCAGTCCGTTAAAATCAGAACTAGATAATCTTGTCTCTCAGCTCCCTTCACCTTTCATTCTCCTTGGCGATTTTAATGGACATAACATGCTTTGGGGTTGTAAAGACACCAACAAAAAGTGGGAACTTATTGAAAATTTTCTTTCCGATCACAATCTCAGCATTTTAATGATAAATCGAGCAACATATTTACATCCCGCAATCGGTTCATATTCCTCTCTGGATTTAACTCTGTGTCATCCTTCTCTGTATTTAGACTTTACGTGGAAAGTTGGTGACGACCTATGTGGGAGTGACCACTTTCCTGTCTTCTTGCAGAGTAATGGACCACCATCCACTGACAGAGTCCAGAGGTGGAAATTACATAAAGCCGATTGGGACACATTTCGTAATATGTGCATAATTGAACTAGATTTTGATCGCTTTCGAGATGCGGAAGATCCACTAGAACACTACGTTTCCCTTTTACACGATATTGCAGAAAAGACAATACCAAAAACCTCGGCAAAGCCCAAACGTGTCAATAAACCATGGTTTGACGAAGAATGCAAAGAGGCAATGACTGCTCGTAAGCAGTCTATTCGTCAAATCAATAACAATGCAACACCAGATAATTTAAATGCTCATAGAATTTTTAGAGCGAAAGCTCGACGCACAATTAAAGCTAGCAAGAGAAGGACTTGGAGAATCTTTTGTCTCCAAGTTGAATTCGCGATCTAAAATGAAAACCACATGGGACATGATTCGTAAGATAAACGGTAAAGGTAAATCAACTTCTATCAATCACCTCAACAAAGCAGGACATAAAGTATCTTCCAAAACAGACATTTCAAACACATTAGCAGATACCTTCTCCAAGAACTCCTCATGTAATAACTATTCTGAGGAGTTCTTGAAGGTGAAATCTGAGCAAGAGAAAACTAAACATTAATTTTAATTCAGACAAATTCAGAACATTACAACGCTCCTTTCTCGATGAGGGAATTAAAAGCTTCCCTCGAGAAAGCACATGATACATCAGGCAGGCCCTGATGATATCCACTACCAACTGCTTAAACATTTACCTGAACACTCTTTAGACAACCTCCTTGAAATATTTAATACCATTTGGGAACAAGGCGTATTTCCGCCTTCATGGCGGGAAGCTACAATCATACCTGTTCCCAAACCGGGCAAGGATCACACCGACCCATCAAGTTACCGTCCCATCGCACTTACTAGCTGCGTCTGTAAAACCATGGAACGAATGATTAACGACAGGCTTGTCTGGTTTCTGGAATCCAATGGACTGATATCTGAGTATCAGTCTGGATTCCGTCGCCAGAGAAGCACTGCCGATAATCTGATTAGACTCGAAGCATTCATTCGAGACGGGTTTGTTAACAATGAACATATAGTTGCCATATTTTTTGACCTAGAAAAGGCATATGACACGACGTGGAAGTATGGGATTATGAAGGACCTTCATGACCTCGGTCTGAAGGTCATCTCCCTGATTTTATTTGTCTAATTTTTTGAAAGAAAGACAGACAATTCCAAGTACGAGTCGGTACAACCCTTTCTGATCCCCATGAACAGGAATGGGTGTACCGCAGGGAAGTATATTGTCTGTTACCCTTTTTAGCATTAAACTGAATAATATTGTAAAATCCTGCACCAGGTGTTGACTGTTCTTTATATGTCGATGATTTTTTAATATGTTACAAATCAAAGAACATGCATACTATTGAGCGCCAATTACAACTGAGCCTCAATAGAATAAACAAGTGGACCACAGAAAACGGCTTTAAGTTTTCGAAATCTAAAACTAACTGCATGCATTTTTGCAAAAGACGCGGTCTTCACCCTGATCCCGAACTTAAACTGGGAACACATCCCATCCCAGTTTTCGGGACAGAAGTTTCTTGGTCTTATCTTTGATCCTAAACTCACTTTTAAACCCCATTTACGATACATTGAAAGCTAAATGCCAGAAAGCACTCAACTTAATGCGAGTAGGTAGCAAATCATGACTGGGGTGCAGACCGAAAGGTGCTGCACCGCCTTTACATCGCACATGTGCGCTCAAAACTAGACTATGGATGCACTGTATATGGGTCTGCCAGTAAATCCGATCTTCGGACGCTCGATCCAATACATCACCAAGGCTTACGACTCTGCCTGGGTGCATTCCGTACGTCTAACGCACAGAGCTTATATGCCGAAGCAAATGAGCCTTCTCTCCACGACAGACGCACCAAATTATCTTTGCAATACGCCACTAAACTACATTCCAATCCATCTAATCCAGCTTATAACACTGTCTTTCATCGAACTACAGATGCTGTATTCGATAAGAAACCAAGCTTCAAGCCACCATTCGGCAAGAGAATGGATCCTTTTATACACGATGCTGGCTTGGATCTGGATCACATTGCCAAATACGCTGTTCCAGATACTCCACCGTGGCAGTTGGAGCAGCCCAAGGTGATCTTCGATCTTAGTCAGCACACGAAAGCAACAACTGATCCATCCATTTTTAAATAAACACTTTTTCTTGAGATTAAAGACAGATACAATACGTACACTCCGATTTTTTACTGATGGCTCAAAGATCGGGGACCGGGTAGCATCTGCTGCCGCTGTCCCCGAGGGAGATCTTCAATCCAGACTCCCAGACAAATCTTCGATATTTTCTGCGGAATTGAGGGCGATTTTACTTGCTCTTGATTTCGCGAAAATATCTTGGAGAAAGCAATTCATTTTGTTTTCCGATTCATTATCTTCACTACAAGCTTTGTACAACATGAAGCTTGAACATCCACTTATCCGCCAAATCATGGAGCTACACCATATTTTACTTTCGTCTGGCAAGGACATTATTTTTTGTTGGCTACCCAGTCATACTGGTATCAAGGGCAATGACAGGGCAGATAGTGCTGCCAAGGCCGCCTGGATCTACCAACTTCTCATTTTCCTGTTTGCTATCATGATTTTAAATCATCCATCAACTCATTCATCTCCGATACAATGCAGATCCAGTGGGATCTGCTCACAGATAATAAACTTCATGCTGTGAAACCGACTCTGGGCGAATGGACTCCTGGCTACAGACATGTACGCCGGGATGAAGTTGTCCTTAGTCGATTGCGCATTGGACATACACGACTAACGCATTCGTATATGCTCAAAGGTGAGCCGCGTCCATGGTGTATTCCATGCCACAGCGCATTTACCGTGCAACACATCCTACTGGACTGTATCGATTTTGCCGATATTCGAGGCAAACACTTCAGTGTTACTTCACTTGCGGAGCTATTCCAGGTGGAGAACATTGAAGGTTTGCTTCACTTTCTACATGAAACTAACTTGTATCGGAAAATTTAATTTTTATCATTGTATACATGTTTCTCATTATTATACTTTTTATAATTCTATACACGTTGTTCATTTATATTATTTATCATATTAATATTTTTACCTTATCATCTGATTGATTATTACATGTAACATACTATTTTACTATTCTTTTTTATTTCTTCATCTACATTGCTTGGCCCTAAATGATACTCTTTTGTGTTGATGGGCCGTTAAGCACCATTCCATTCCATTCCATTCCCAGTTGTTCGGGAGCAGAAGTTTCTTGGTCTTATCTTTGATCCTAAACTCACTTTTAAACCCCATTTACGATACTTGAAAGCTAAATGCCAGAAAGCACTCAACTTAATGCGAGTGGTAGCAAATCATGACTGGGGTGCAGACCGAAAGGTGCTGCACTGCCTTTACATCGCACATGTTCGCTCAAAACTAGACTATGGATGCACTGTATATGGGTCTGCCAGTAAATCCGATCTTCGGACGCTCGATCCAATACATCACCAAGGCTTACGACTCTGCCTGGGTGCATTCCGTACGTCTAACGCACAGAGCTTATATGCCGAAGCAAATGAGCCTTCTCTCCACGACAGACGCACCAAATTATCTTTGCAATACGCCACTAAACTACATTCCAATCCATCTAATCCAGCTTATAACACTGTCTTTCATCGAACTACAGATGCTGTATTCGATAAGAAACCAAGCTTCAAGCCACCATTCGGCAAGAGAATGGATCCTTTTATACACGATGCTGGCTTGGATCTGGATCACATTGCCAAATACGCTGTTCCAGATACTCCACCGTGGCAGTTGGAGCAGCCCAAGGTGATCTTCGATCTTAGTCAGCACACGAAAGCAACAACTGATCCATCCATTTTTAAATCACTTTTTCTTGAGATTAAAGACAGATACAATACGTACACTCCGATTTTTACTGATGGCTCAAAGATCGGGGACCGGGTAGCATCTGCTGCCGCTGTCCCCGAGGGAGATCTTCAATCCAGACTCCCAGACAAATCTTCGATATTTTCTGCGGAATTGAGGGCGATTTTACTTGCTCTTGATTTCGCGAAAATATCTTGGAGAAAGCAATTCATTTTGTTTTCCGATTCATTACTTCACTACAAGCTTTGTACAACATGAAGCTTGAACATCCACTTATCCGCCAAATCATGGAGCTACACCATATTTTACTTTCGTCTGGCAAGGACATTATTTTTTGTTGGCTACCCAGTCATACTGGTATCAAGGGCAATGACAGGGCAGATAGTGCTGCCAAGGCCGCCCTGGATCTACCAACTTCTCATTTTCCTGTTTGCTATCATGATTTTAAATCATCCATCAACTCATTCATCTCCGATACAATGCAGATCCAGTGGGATCTGCTCACAGATAATAAACTTCATGCTGTGAAACCGACTCTGGGCGAATGGACTCCTGGCTACAGACATGTACGCCGGGATGAAGTTGTCCTTAGTCGATTGCGCATTGGACATACACGACTAACGCATTCGTATATGCTCAAAGGTGAGCCGCGTCCATGGTGTATTCATGCCACAGCGCATTTACCGTGCAACACATCCTACTGGACTGTATCGATTTTGCCGATATTCGAGGCAAACACTTCAATGTTACTTCACTTGCGGAGCTATTCCAGGTGGAGAACATTGAAGGTTTGCTTCACTTTCTACATGAAACTAACTTGTATCGGAAAATTTAATTTTATCATTGTATACATGTTTCTCATTATTATACTTTTATAATTCTATACACGTTGTTCATTTATATTATTTATCATATTAATATTTTTACCTTATCATCTGATTGATTATTACATGTAACATACTATTTTACTATTCTTTTTTATTTCTTCATCTACATTGCTTGGCCCTAAATGATACTCTTTTGTGTTGATGGGCCGTTAAGCACCATTCCATTCCATTCCATTCCATGCCACAGCGCATTTACAGTGCAACACATCCTACTGGACTGTATCGATTTTGCCGATATTCGAGGCAAACACTTCAATGTTACTTCACTTGTGGAGCTATTCCAGGTGGAGAACATTGAAGGTTTGCTTCACTTTCTACATGAAACTAACTTGTATCGGAAAATTTAATTTTATCATTGTATACATGTTTCTCATTATTATACTTTTATAATTCTATACACGTTGTTAATTTATATTGTTTATCATATTAATATTTTTACCTTATCATCTGATTGATTATCACATGTAACATACTATTTTACTATTCTTTTTATTCTTCATCTACATTGCTTGGCCCTAAATGATACTCTTTTGTGTTGATGGGCCGTTAAGCACCATTCCATTCCATTCCATTGGTACTGTACCACCTAGGACCACCAAACTTTCACAGCTTCATAACCAAGGGGTGCCTACCACATACAACTATCCAACATGTGACCATTTTTTTACCTTCACCTATTATTTCTACGTAATTGACTTAGCCATTTTCAACGTTAACTTTTTAACGTACGTCTGGTTAGAGTTTTTTGGTTAAAACTTTTTCGTTATACTATATCTCTGCAACTGCTTCGCCCATTACCTTGAAACTTCACATGGGTGTTTATCATCATCCATATTTTCATTATCTAACCCCCAATCGTGCGGCCCCTGTGCCCAATGTCAAGGTCAAATTACTTTGAATTGTTTTGTTAAAGTTTTTTAGTGTACTATATCTCTGAAACTGCTTCACCCAATACCTTGATACTTCACATGGGTGTTTATCATCATTGTCGCACCTGCTTGCGGAAAGCGCGATCCTGTGCCCAATGTCAAGGTCAAATTACTTTGAATTTTTTTGTTAAAGTTTTTTCGTGTACTATATCTCTGCAACTGCTTCACCCTATACCTTGATACTTCACATGGGAGTTTATCATCATTGTTGCACCTGCTTGCGGAAAGCGCGATCCTGTACCCAATGTCAAGGTCAAATTACTTTTATTTTTTTTGTTAAAGTTTTTTCGTGTACTATATCTCTGCAACTGCTTCACCCAATACCTTGATACTTCACATGGGTGTTTATCATCATTGTCGCACCTGCTTGCGGAAAGCGCGATCCTGTGCCCTATGTCAAGTTCAAATTACTTTGAATTTTTTTGTTAAAGTTTTTTTCGTGTACTATATCTCTGCAACTGCTTCACCCAATACCTTGATACTTCACATTGTCACTCCTGCTTGCGGAAAGCGCGATATCGTCGGCATTTTGGCATACGTCCGTCCGTTCGTCCGTGTGTCCGGTTAAAGTTTTTTGGTTAAAGTTTTTCCATCTACTATATCTATTTGTTTAGTGTCCATGCCTCGCCCCAAGGCGCGACATGCAGGCCACGGCCATCTAGTCTACAAAAAGTGGGTATAATTATGTTATCCAAGTATCTATGCTTGGAAAAAACCTGGCCTTCGTGGCTTTGCCTCGTTTCTTGTTTTTATTCTTCATCTACATTGCTTGGCCCTAAATGATACTCTTTTGTGTTGATGGGCCGTTAAGCACCATTCCATTCCATTCTACATGAAACTAACTTGTATCGGAAAATTTAATTTTCTCATTATTATACTATTATAATTCTATACACGTTGTTCATTTATATTGTTTATCATATTAATATTTTTACCTTATCATCTGATTGATTATCACATGTAACATACTATTTTACTATTCTTTTTATTCTTCATCTACATTGCTTGGCCCTAAATGATACTCTTTTGTGTTGATGGGCCGTTAAGCACCATTCCATTCCATTCCATTGTCTTCTTGACAGTAGAAACAGTTCTCTCTGCAGAAAGGCAGCGTTTGAGATCTTGTTAATGTACTCGTAGATTTCAATGGGTCAGCAATGTTAGAGGCTTGTGACATCGAAGGGCGACCACCTGTTTTGCTATATGACAATACGCCAGGTTCTTTGGATGAAACAGCCTTGTCATACCTAGATTTGTCCCTTTCAATATTTTGTTTGTGTGTTGTCCTTGCATAACACGATTTTTGCCATACGGCTTTTGTTTTGAGTTCATTCTCTGGTATAACGCTGAGTTGCTGGCGTAAGCGAACATACTCTGGATTTCCATATGTGGCCCTCGTGTTGATACAATCAAGAACATGTTTATATGACTCTGATTCTGGTTGACATAGTGATTCCAGATGTGTTTTTTGTTTTACGTTTATGAACTTCTCTTCCTGACACAACAAACACAGTTGAAATTGGATAGTAAGTTCTGTTGTGCGCCTCTTTGTTGATGGTTCTTCACTAGAGGTCATGGTTTACCTGAAATTGAAATCAGAAATAATAATTTGTGAGACTACTCTCAGCCAAGCATAAAACCATACACAGACAAATAGAAGGGTCCATGATACGATGTACATGCTTAGTAATTTCAGATTATTTATCGAGAACTAAGCATGCAGATAATATCATGGACCCTTCTATTTGTCTGTGTATGGTTTTATGCTTGGTCACCAAAAACTATTGACGCATACATGCGTTTAGTCAGTAATTTCAGATTATTTATCAAGAACTGACTAAACACATGTACTTGTCAATATTTTCTGATGGCCATCTTGAATTTAATTTTAAAGTAAATTAGAACAGCATTCAGTAGTGAGTTCACCACTTTCATGACATGTTTACCTGCATGGCATTATCAACTTAATTGACCCTAAAAACCATATGTATAGCCACCAAAATCATTTTCCTGCGTTAATTAGTTTAGAAGTTATGACATCCCATATTTCTGTGACGACTTGGTGGCCATCTTGAATAAAACAAATTGCTCTACGTATCGCTCTTGCTATCCGGCGAATCCACACTATAGATGTCTCAATAAGTTAGAATCCAGTGATAAAACAAATTTATCACAGGATGCATGGTATACCCTCCGGGCACCATGACCAATACGGATGGTGACGACCTATGTGGGAGTAGTCAGGAGGAATATTGAGCATATGACCCAACAGGTGGAAATGGAGTCTAGACTTTTTCTGTTTATTTGTATGAGTTCATAAAAGCATATAACAATAATTTTGGGAGGGTGTGCAAAATTTCGTCCAGTGGCATTTTTTAAAATCCAAGATGGCCACCGCCATGTCATCTAATAATAAAAATCGCCATAACTCTTCAATTACTTGTGATACAGACATACTCTTGGTCTCTATACCCATATTTGTTAGCACAAAGAATATTATAAAAGATAAAGTTTTGCATAAAATCCAATATGACCATCAAAAGCACAACAAAACGTAACTAAACCTGCAAAAAACAGTATGAACTGTGGGTAACATGAGTTGTCTATTGACGAGTTGCACAAGTATAGCTGACGAGTTGTACTAGTAAGACTAATCATTTTGTATTTGCTAAATAAACCCATTTCCATTTTGTAATTCAATATGGCCGCCACCAACCACTGAAATAGATTAACGTGCCCTACATATATACGTATTTGAACATATATGCATAATGTCGGGCTCTATGCTCACATTTGTAAGAGTACATATTCAATATGAATGGCCAGTAATAAAACTTGATTATTGCATACTCATTACAAATCCAATATGGCCACCAGATGCGTATAATCGGTTAGATATTGTTTATACTGTTAGCAAATCGATGTGTTTTGGACTCATTGAACTACTCTAATATCACATCATTTAGATCAATTACCTCAGCAATAAATTCGGACTCGCCCTCTTAAGTCTGATTACGTGTTAGAGGATTCTTACAGGCTTCTCCGCCCTCACAGAGACAGAATACTGTACATCCTAGCTTGGAGCAGCTGCAAGCTGCTGTACGACACACAGAGGTCTTGCAGTTGCATCGTATAAGACGTAGTATGTCGGTAGGCGCTGAAGGGACATCCGCTGACCCTGTTCGAGGAAGGAGGATATCCTGGTGGTCAATCTCCCAACCATATTCTGTTGGCTCCATGTTTGGCGGCGACTCTTGAAGTGCTGCCTTCCATGTGACGACTTGCAAATGGCATCTGTGAACATTTTCAATGAACGCAGCTGTGGTGGGTGGAAGAGAACACAGTTTCACCGACGATGCACCATCTTTCCTGTTTTTGCGCGCCACATTTTGATTCTGCATTCTGTCATGGATGTGCATTCCTTCGTTACATTGCCATATGTAGCGCATATGAAGTTAGTGGCCTGAGTTTCAACAGCTTTCATATCGGCTTTTACATCGCCAACTTGCGAAAGTGAGTGGTATCCCTTCTTGTAAAGTTTGATGGCCGATGCTTTGCCGATGCCATGTAATGAAGCTACAGTGTCGGCACCAGTCAGCGCATGGATTGCCGGCAAATCATCTGCTAGATCACAGTGTGCTTCGGTAGTTGCGCGAATATCTATGACCACTCTTTCTTTTCACTGGCATGACATGATCATTGGGGTGGAGTTCCTACCTTGACATTCGCTATGATAGAAGTGAATAAGCAACACAAATACGTCTGTGTCATCACATACTACCCGAATTGACTTACCCAAGAGCGATGATGAGATGGCATGCTGTGCTATAAGAATATCAGCCTCCTCATGAGTGGAGGAGAGGTCATGTCGGTCAATCCTGATGCCTCTTGATATCTCTATCGGTACATCACTGACACCGGCCAAAGTAAGGGTGTGCTTTTGTGTTGCATGCGTTTAGTAGTCGTGGTCGAGAAGACCTTTTGCGAGCATTGCATTCAGTTGGGTCTTGTTCTCTGTATTGCTGAGAACAACTTGCCTGGCAGGGGCATGCATCTCTGGTGTCGGCTTATATACACGACTTGACCCCGCCCTCTGCATCCTTGTGACTGCCTTAATGCTATTGGGGAAGTATCTAATCAAAAACAAGGGTGACATTTGCTGTTTGTAGAGCTTTATATACGAATGTCTTGAAGGAGTCCACGTACACAGAGAGTTTGTCAGATGGCCACACTATAACCCAGAGAAGAGCCGACACATCATAGATCACAGTGTCTGGATTTGGGATGTTACGCTCTGAAACAACCACTTGAAGTTTTTGCTTTAGTATCGATTTTGACTTAGTGATTTTCTTTCACCATCCGAATTGAACATCGATGGCGGATATGCCGCCAGTTCATATGTCAACACATTGTCAAAATTTGAGCAATCTGTCCTGTGACAATGTTCATAAGTGCACCATCTGGATGAGCCATATCGTCCAATGGGTTGATGCTGACCTCAAGTGTGTTGCGTATGCTTACTCGATCAGTCTGATCCGCTTTGATTCGGCCGTCACTCTCTTCTTTATGGTGAGTATGGAGAGTCTCCTGTTCGCTGTTGGTCATTGCACGAACATTTTGTGATACCTCTCCACACAGGGCAAAGCTGAGGGCCCACTTCACCATCTGATTATAATCTGTAGCCACCCCGACAACCCCAGATGGTCCATGTCCCAACCGCATGTATGTTGTCTCTATGAACATGTCTGTCCAAGTTGCATTATAGATGCCCGGATGTGGCGCACAAATGCACCATTCTGTAGCCTTTTGATCATCTCGGAGGGAGGCTTTTCATATGATGAATGTAGAATCACCATACCGTGCATAGTTGTGGCAGCCAGCAGAACGGAAATATGGTAGCATGGCTTCTGCAGCGAGAAGGTGAAGAGCCCAGTCACCCTCGTGTCCTGCACGGGAGAAGTGCATCATTATGATGACTGCTTTGACCAGATTATCAGTCCACAACTTTGCAGTTCTGCTTCGACTTGCTCACACATCTAGTTCGTCAATGAGGCGAGTGAATGATGTAACTCCCTCAGAAGTTACTATACCACGGAGAACCTCCTGAGAGCGCGGAAGTTTTGTGGGTATTTCTTCCCGCTTAACATTTTATCTACACTCCCAAATGTGTCAGGATCTCTTTCATGCCACTACCAGCCATGATGACAGCTGTTGCGTGAATGAAATTCATAAGCATGTGCATGCCACCGAGTACTGGAACGACTGGCTCAAAGTATGAGGGTTCATGGAAAAGTATGTCTATGGTGACTGTATAGTTGCTGGTCAACTGTAAATACTAGCATGTCCTCACCTGCAGCTCTTACAAGTGACAAACCTTTCTCGATTGCAGTTTTTATGGTGTCTGGGTGAGCAGGAGGGCGATCAACAAGTGGTAGGAATGCAACTGTTGTCTTTGGCTGAGGTAGTATACCTGCATCACGACATAATTTTGTATTATATCCATTATATTCTGGACATTTCTGTTCAACATGAACGTCCTGGAGGAAGGCAAAGTCGTTTTCCATGGCCCTTTGCGCAGTGATGACCTGTGTAGCTAAATGGGCTAGTGGGGGTACTTGTCTCATAGATTGCTGGACAGGCATTGCATGCTTTTTTGGGTCCATTGTATGACTCCTGTTGTACATCAAACTTAATCGGTTTCGAACGATCTTGCATTGGTTGTCGTTTAAAATCGTTTTCAATTTGGGAACCACCCCATCCACACAGCCAGTGGAAGGGAGCTGAACCTGTGCCATGATCATGGCGAGACAGTGGACGCAAAGCTGGCAGTTGGGAGATGATATCTCGGCGTCAAAATTGTCACAGATACAGTGACTGAGACCGTTTCCACCAAAAGCTCCAAACCCTGCATCATCATATGTCTGTGACACATGTACAGCTGCTGAGTAAGTGAATAAACGGACTTCATCGTATGAGCAGCAAACGGAGTACTTGGACAACTCGGAAATCAATAGTTTGTTTCGCCGCATGAGTACGCCAAATGCTATCTGCAGATCTGTTGGTTGGGAACATACCAGCCCCGTTATGATATTTGCGATCAGAATCATTGGGAGTGAATCATTGTCAAACTTTGAAGATATCTTTGATAGAAGTGAAGACGTTGTTTCACCAACGGATTCCCGTGCTAACTCTTTATCAATGTTTATTACGTATTTCTCCCTCCTTTGTTTTAATGCAAGACATTCACTGGCTATTACAGATGCGACTCGTTCAACACAATAATCCAGATCATCATCAGCATTCTTCACCAAGTGCAATGTTTTTGCCAATGCACTTCTGAATCCCATGATATTTGCAAAGCCAGGTGATGACAAAATAACTACATTATCACCATGATATTCAGCTATTTTCTTAAACAGTGTTTTGTATGGCACGCCGTTCTTATATTTATTCCCGAAACAAGATATCTACTAAACTTTACTAGATATCTTATATATTATATGAGATATCTACTAAAGTTTAGTAGATATCTTATATAGTTTATAAGATATCTTATATACTTTTTTATATAAGATATCTACTAAAGATCTTATAAACTATATGAGATATCTCATAAAGTATATAAGATATCTACTAAAGTTTAGTAGATATCTTATATAGTTTATAAGATATCTTGTATACTTTTTTATATAAGATATCTACTAAACTTTAGTAGATATCTTATATACTTTATGAGATATCTTATATAGTTTAGTAGATATCTCATATAGTTTATAAGATATCTTATATAAAAAAGTATAGTAGATATCTACTAAACTTTATCAGATATCTCATATAAAAGTTGTTGTTATTGCAAAATTAAACAGTAAAAACACTGACGTCTCCCTGTTTCAATTTCAACCAATGGAAATTAAAGAAATATTTATTTCACCTCACCATAAACAACAACAAAGCGGCCAAAATTGGCGGTAATTTTGTGGTAGGAATTGTTTTCTTTTCAGACAGTGACAGATCACAAATTGCAAAATCGTGTTCTAGTGGTTACTGAATGTAGATCTATATAACTGCTGAGAATAAGTTTTAACAAATGACTTCAAATACGGGCGGTAAAAATCCAAACTGGTAACTATCCCAATTTTACAAACCAGTACACGACAGTAACCCGTACTCGAAGCTGTTAGATTTTCGATTTTAAATTATGCATCAGTCAATTTCATTGATTTGCTTTTAATGAACTAGAAGTGTGCCTTTCCAGAAATATCTGTACCCCAACCCCCCCCCCCCCCCCCTCAGCCCCCATCTCAGCTCCCCCCCCCCTCAATTTCTTTTCAACTTTATAATTTTCATTGTACATGAAAGTGGTATTTAGAAGCATTATTTGGAAGGAGCGGCTGTTTTATTGGAATCCGTTATAACTTCTACTGTCAAAGACACTAGTGTTCAATACCTGGGCCCGAGGTTACCAAACTTATTTCGTGCTCAACTCAGAATCGTGCTCAACTTGGACTGACATTTGGCGTACTTTGCCTTTTTGGAGACGTATGTTTTCTGAGCTTATGTAAAAGATGCCACTGACAAGGGGTTGCAATACTGTTCAGAACACACATTCATGCTCGGCAGGTGCAAATATGAGTCGGACAAGTTGAGCACGATTCTGAGTTGAGCACGAAAAAAGTTTGGTAACCTCGGGCCCAGGCTTACTTTCACGTTTGTACTAGTTACAGATAAATCCAGATGTGTTTCAATATGATGAGTCTGTGATTGAAATGCCAGTGATTATGGTAAGTACAGAAAGCTTACTTGTTTGCCTCACAAGAACATCAGTGGGTGGAGGTTGGGAGAGCTGGTGGTAATTTATTTAACGGCTGGGATTCATCCTTTCCTGAATTCTGATCTGCCTGGCTTGGCCCTCATGTACGTTTTTGGGGTTCTCGTACTTGAGAGTTGAATCTGGTTATGTGCATTATAAGAGTAGTAGGATTACTGCTAATCCTATTACTTTTAAGCGCCTGGGCTAAGTGACTCTGGTGTGGTTAGGACCTGGCACCATGTCTGGTTATTCTGATTTCAGGGATGAATATGATTATAGTGTTGTAAATATTCAGTTTTGATTTTGGGATTTTCCCCCCATACAGATAAAATACGGGATTCGACCCTGTTGACCCGGCCTAAATTCACCGTAGCTCTTAACAGGCCGTTAAACACCAATCAACAACAACAACAACACAAGAACATCATAAAATACTGACTTTTCCCTCCATGACCTGACTTTGCCAATCAGACCTGTCCAACGATTCACTGATCTTGCCCACCATTATACTGAGATGCCACCCATCTACTGTAACCATACACAACAATGACAGGAATACAATACGATACAATACGGTCGTGGGTGACTGTCATTATACCCCCACAAAACGAAGTTTAGGGGGTGGGGGGGTGGTATATAGGAGTCAGCTTGACGGTCTGTTGGACATTTTTTTATTTGCACAAATGTTTGCCATGATGACATGCTGTGTCGCGTTCAATGCCCATGTCCGCATACGAAGTTTTCGTAATTCCGTCTGTTCGTCCGTCCCACATTTGCGTTAAAGTTTTTGAATACCTTATATCGCATAAATTAGGGGACATAGTTGCAAACAGTGCAGATCCTGATGAGACGGCTCATTACGAGCCGGCTTATCTGGATCAACACTGTTTGTACACATATTAATAAAGGTCTGTGGTGTTGAAAGGGTTATATTATACTGGCCTGCTGATCTATGGGCCCAATGAACTTAATGATGTGTATCTAATGTGCCTGTATTCAAAAAATTAAATCTGGATCAAGGTCAAATAACTTTGAAATTTTAATGTTTTTATAAATTTTGTAACGTTTTAATGTACCTTTCTTTTCCAACCCCATTCTCTGATTGACTTGGTAATTCATAGTTGTTTACTATCCACTCAGTATTTTGTAACAGAGACGTGCTGTCAGGCAATTAAGGAGAGACCGTTTGCGAAGGCCACCAGCAACAAGAAGGGCAGCGGAAAGATGTCGCCAACAGATTTCCAATTATGCTGCCACAGTGCAGGTAACATATAGTGACAAATCACTGAGCACTGGAAATAGCATTTCTAACAACAAATTTCTGGTTACAGAACAGAAAGTAGTCCAATTTGAAACAAATTTGTTTATTTCTTTCCAATTGGTACATATTGGTAAATACGATTACATCCCAAGAACTTGATTTTCACTGCATCGCGATTATTTGTTGCTTACAAATTTCTGCCTATGCCTGTAATACAGTAAAATCGATGTCCTTTAATATCTAAATAATCACGAGAGGGCATTAAACCAGTAACCCATTCACTACCACTACTCTTTCTTTCCCAGAGGCGGAACACGCATCAAAGAGCTCCAGAGGTAGAGCAACGGACAAGGTATTGATGCACGTAAAAAAAATCAAAATGTAACTCTGGCATGCTGGGATAAAAAATAACAGCTATAAAAATAAATAAATGACAGATGACAATTCATTAACATTTTCATTGTTCTGCCTGAAATATGTATCGGAATTTCATTAGAATTAGGAAATTCCAAGGCATGCATGCGGAGAGAACGAAACTTACTCCTGTATTGGATGTGTTTTCTCCTTCATGGCGTAAAGGTCAAGATCAAATGGCTTAGAAGTCTGTGTTAGCGTTATCAGTTAAATTATTTTTTGTTGCCTAGTATATCTTCTCATCTACCAGTTGTATTGGTCAGTAATTGGACATGTTTACGGTCGATGTCGCCATACTTTAATCAAAACATATTTTTTAACCGGCGCATCAGCTGGGGGTAGACATTTAAATAATTGTCTGCATGTTTAATATATATATTCAGCTCTCCTGAAACGGCTGCGGAATCTGAAACGGCTGCGCAATTTATCTGTATTGATTCGGAGGATGAGGAGCTGCAAGCGGCCATTGAAAGAAGCCTTGCACAGGAAGCCCTTGTGACACCGTAATTGTTACTTTATTATGCCCCCGTTTGCGAAAGCATGTGGGGGGTGGGGCTTATTGCTTTGCTCTTGAAGTTCCGTCTGTCTGTCTGTGCTTCCGTCTGTGTACACTTTGGACTAGCAAGTTTGTGTAATCAACTCCTCCCACAGTTTCCAAGCAGTCAATCTGAAACTTCACAAGTGTATTCTACATGTAAATAAGAATTTAGATGTGCACCTACCATTTTCATGCTATTTTTTATGAAAATACGTGTTATTTAAATTAATACTGTAGCTATTTTCCCCACATTTTACTATAAGGTTAAAGCATTACATGGTATTGGAGTATGTAAACATTGCTGTGGCACTAGGGAAGTGTTTCAAACCGAAGCCGCAGGCTGAGGTTTGAAAAACTTCCAGAGTACCACAGCAATGTTTACACACTCCATGGTCATGTTTTAACATTATTTTTACATACATAGTTGTCTTAAATTGCATTTTATAGCATATTTTGGGGTTTCATTCATTTTATTGAGAGTAGAAAAGTATTTTCAATAACATGTCCGGGGTATAAAGGTGTAAAAACAACAGCTGATTCAGTGTTTACTCATACACTCATTTCAACTGAGTATGGATAGTCCATAGAAAAAAGTAAATTTAGAAGCATGCTTGAAAACAAAGTACATAAATTTCTAGCTTGTTTTAAATGTCCTGTATCATTTACAAACTTTAATATGACAAGCATGCTGCAGGTGCTGTATCTGTGTTAAGTTTTTCATTTCTTTATCCTTTCTAGTTCTGATTGGTTGTCTTTGTTATCACGATAACTCAAACAAATGACACCTAATTGTGATCAAACATGTTTTGTATTCTGAATCTCTAGTGGTTAAACCTACAGTGCAACCTCTCTACAACGGCCAGCCACGGGAAGACTGAAAACTGGCTGTTGTAGAGAGGTGGCTGTTGAAGAGAGGTAAATCATAATAGTAATCAGAGGTACAGTCAAGGAGCGTAAATTCATAAGATTTTCTCATTTCTTCACCAAAACTGGCAAGTTGTGCGTGCTTTAGAATCGTCTCAATGAGACGATTCTAAAGCACTCCCAACTTGCCAGTTTTGGTGAAGAATAAGAAAAATCCCCCACAAATTACACTGTAGCTCTGGTATTTCATCAGGTTTCTTAGATTTTCGACTGTTAATTAGAGGTGGCTGATGTAGAGAGGTGACCGTTGTTGAGAGGTGACCGTTCATGGAGGTTCGACTGTATTTTGGTATTCTTGTACATGCGCATATATGTGTGACCTTTGGTACACGCTTGTTGCTATTCTTTATAAATTTATAGGCATACCAACACTAACCGATTTGACCTGAAAGACCTACTAAGAGAACTGCAGGGGAAGGTGAAAAGGGGCACACAGGAGGTGATAGTGAACAGGAATTGTGTGCTGTCCAGTGCATTCCGTGCTCTCCGCCGAACCTCATTTGATATAGAATGTAAACTCTATATCAAATTCAGTGGGGAGACGGGTGTAGACTATGGGGGCCCAAGACGAGAGTTCTTCCGGTATGATTTTATACCCACATGCCTTAATAGAAAATATAAAGGGAACATCGCATTTTTCTCTCAAATCTAATGGAGCCATTTAAGGTGGATGTGCCATTCTGGTACCCCATGTTATTTCAATGGAAATCTAACTAACTCAAAATATAAGCGCAACCTTCGTCAAGAAAGCACACATACATGACAGGTATGTGAATAAGACCGACCTCAAGGATGAAAACGTTCAATTTGTGCTGTATTTTTCAAGCCGTAGACCGATTTTGATTTCTGACATGTATAATTAGCTGTGTACACGCTGTGGTAACATAAAAATGTACATGTAAAACATCAAAATCGGTTATAGATTTCCATTGAAATAAAATGGGGTACCAGAATGGCACATCCACCTTAAGCAGATGGAAACTATAGTATGACCGCAATATGCTTAAATTTCAAAATTGCCACGATATTCTCGGATCGATGCTAAAAGAAGTGATTTTGAAAAAATTCATATATTGCCGGCCTCATTTGCACATGGGCCTTGCAAGTTAATCTCTACTTTTCAGTATTGTAAACATAAGAAACTGTCATTATGCAATTTGAAAGCCAGATTTGTCGACACAAGGTCATGGCGATAACTCCATTATCATCTACTCTTGTTTTTCAGTATTGCATTGCGGGAAATGGCAGGATCAGACCTGTTCGAAGGACGAGTGGAAGGGGAAAAGTTTTTTTCCCATAACCTACAAAAGCTGGAAGAGGGCCAATACAGGTTGGCAGGTACTCTGGTAGCCATATCCATTGCTCAAGATGGCCCTGGACTCCAGATCATAAACGAGAGCTTGTTCGGCCTGATGGTTGGACAGAACACTGATCTAACAGACTTCAATCTGAACCTGCTTCCGGATCGCGATACAAGTAGCATCCTGGAGAAGGTATAGACCTTTCTTATAGCCAGTGTACCTCCCTTGGAATTTCACAAGTAAAATGTTCTGCAATATGGAAAGACTTTGGAGGTCAACATGTTAAAGGGACTATGTCTTGAGGTGCAATTCTTGAAATTTTTAAAAATGAATGAAATCTTTTAATTCAATCAGGAAATACATTTGATATGTATACCGAGGTTATTTACCGCTGAAAAAGAAGGTAAAGAGCAAAAAAAAAGTGCACCGGGACTGGGGCTCGAACCCACGACACCTGGGTTCGTCAGGAAAATTGAATCACTAAAAAAGCAAATTTTCTTTTTCATATTTTGCGCCCCCCCCCCCCCCCCCCCCCCCCTCCCCCCCCCCCCCCCCCCTAACTGCAAATCCTGGATCCACCCCTGATATATGTTGTGGGACATATGGATATGATTTAATATAAGCCATAGAACATGTTGTCAGGGCATGTGAATGGACTAGATGTCCTATTATCATGCTAGATATTATGCATTGTCTTGGAAACCATTACAACATGTTGTGGGACAATAGGGATGTGGTTGGTATGTCATTGAACCATATCGAGAGGTCATATGGATGGTTTGTATGCCATACCAACATACATTGAGGTCATACTAACATGTTGATATGCTATATAGACGGGACTTGGTGGCATAGCAACATGGCAATGAGTATTATGCATGCATTGCGTTGAAAGCCACAGTAATATGTCGATTTTTAATATTTTGTTTATGAAGTAATGTTGGACGTTTCTGTAAAGACAAAGTTTCTGTTGCAATTATGTTGAGGTCATTCCACAGGATGACTGGACTATATGGAATTGTAGCTAGTAGAAATATATTTTACAAGTTAAAATTGTTTTTATGCTGTGTGCAAGTATTCCTGTAAGCCTTCGCTTACTGACAAATCTAGTTTTAATCACTGTAACAATTATCACCATGCGAGTACTCGATCCATAATGCGCCTTATAAAACCTGCATTTTCTTTGCGTATTTGGTAGATAACCAGTAAACATTGCCAGTAATCAATTTTCAGTTGAAAGCTGCAGCCGATGATGGCAAGAAAGATGCGGTGCTAAGTCAACATGGGGAGTGGCTGTTGAAGCAAGGGCTTACAAATGTATGGCGGCTTACTGTGGGACAGAGACATGTGGCCGTGTCTCAACTTGTGAAACAGCTGATCTTTTACAGGTACATAATGACAGTGTCTGACTAACATGGTGGAATGTGTGGTTCGTCGGGAGCATGCGACAGATATATTTATGATTGGGTTCATCGTTACCGGAATCTCATTAATACTCGGTTTGGCCCTCATGTACATTTTTAGCTCGACTATTCCAAGAATATGGAGAGCTTATGTCGTCACCTCGGCCTCTGCGTCACGCCTTGGTTAAAGGTACCCCAAAGTGAAAAAAACAACTTATTTTTAAAGGATAGCTAATGATAATATAAGCTACTTGCCGAAAACTGTACCCAAAAATTCAAACTCAGTCCAAAGTTATGCAAGTTTCAAAGTCTGGTTAATAGTCGAGCACTGCTGTTCTCCTACAGCTCTAATTATTATACCCCCGGCATACGAAGTATCTTGACGGGGTATATAGTTTTCGTAATTCCGTCCGTCTGTCTATTCGTGCGTCTGTTCGTCCGTCCATCCATCCTACATTCGTGTAAAGTTTTTGAGCACCTTATATCTCCGCAACTGAGTCACTGATTAACTTGAAACTTCGCATACTTGTTTATCATCATCCAAATATTCATCATGCGGTATACCACATATTGAACTGTATGACATCCTGGTATCCGTGCATGCAAGCATGGGCTCAACAATCTGGGCGGTATTATATAACAGTAAAATATCTTAATGCGACTATGCTTACCGGGATTCACATCCCAACAGACAATTAATCATTACTGGAATCACAAATTGGGCCATTGGTGATCTGGTGTAGTGATAAGTATATTATAAAATGTGTTGTCAAGGAGATGTCAAACCAAATTCTATCTATGTACATGCTGGCCAATTTGTGTAACCACAACCATTAAACCAAAACCACTGGTTTCTATAGGTAGTCATGTGATTTCCAGAAACATCATGTAAGCGTGTTTCACATGGTGATTGTTATATGCCTTGCATGATGCAACTTGCATGGATGTGTATGTATATGTATATATATATATATATATATATATACTGGTATGGGTCTACAACACGTCTTTTGTAATTTAAATGATTACTACCGGTATGTACTAGGCAGGTATTTGTTGTGGTATATTGAAATACATGTATCATCATGTTGTTTCTCATGTGCATGCCTCTCATGTACATTACATTCGAATCATTGCTAATATGTGTTAATATTTTCAGAAACCAAGTTTCCAGAAATCAAACATTCAAATGATATCTGGCATGTGGCCAAGAATCTTGGAAAGAAGATTTTGAAGGTAGGCCAGCCGTGGTTGTTTGATGGTACCTATTGCTACAATTTTGATATTAGTAGACAAAATTAACTGATAATGGAAAAAAAACACAATTCAATTTCACACTTCAATATTTGTACAAACCTATTCCATTTTTTAGCCGTTTTTTCTTTTAAAAATAAATCCCGGCTATTGGTTTGGCGAAAGGCGAGCGGCGTCCACAATGTTAATTGTATCCCCCGGACTCCGTCGGGGGATACTATGGATTTGACTGCGCGCCGCGTCCGCGTCCGCCGCAGACACTTCTTGTCCGGAGCATAACTCGAACACCCTTTGGAATATTTTCATGAAACTTCACACATGCATAGACCACGACCCGAAGGTGTGTCGCGCGCAAGAATGACAACTCTTGCATAGCTAATTTTTGAGTTATCTCCCTTTTTTGTTTCTCGCACTGATTTCGTGTCCGGAGCATAACTCCACCACCCTTTGGAATATTTTCATGAAACTTTACACATGCATAGACCACGACCCGAAGGTGTGTCGCGCACAAGAATGACAACTCTTGCATAGCTATTTTTTTAGTTATCTCCCTTTTTTGTTTTGCCCACTGATTGACCATAACTCGACCACCCTTTGGAATATTTTTATGAAACTTAACACATTCAATTAGACCACGAACCGAAGGTGTGTCGTGCACAAGAATGACAATTCTTGCATAGCTAATTTTTGAGTTATCTCCCTTTTTTGTTTTCGCTCACTGATTTCCTGTCCGGAGCATAACTCGACCACCCTTTGGAATATTTTCATGAAACTTCACACATGCTTAGACCACGCCCGGAGTGTGTGTTGCGCACAAGAATGACAACTCTTGCGTAGCTAATTTTTCAGTTATCTCCCTTTTTTGTTTTGCGCACTCTACAAACTGGACAATAATGCATGAAGACCTGTGTTCTCGTCTGCTCTGTACACCTTTTCTCGTGTGCTCTGTACACCTTACCTGTAGAGAGAACAAAAGAAACTGGGAGAACCATGTGCTAGCATGGGCTAGCATGTGCAGATGTCCAGTGCTTGACCACTGCTGACCAGGTAATTTATACAGGTAAATCACTACATTGGGTACTGTGTTGAAAATATTGTGGCATTATGTGGACCTGTGCAGATTTTTGTAGATAAATATAGGACTATTAAAAAAAAATCTTGTCTCCAATAGCAAGCATTATTATTTTTAAACTTTTTTTTTTCTTTTTTTTCATTTTTATTTTTGTTTTCTTTTTATTTCTCTTTTTTTTTCTTTTTTTTTTTTTTTTCAAATTATTTTTCAATTTTTGTCTAGTAGCATAAGGTCGTAAGTGCTTTATACAGACTATTCACCTGTGCATGTGCTAGCATGTGCAACTGACCACTGACCACTTACAGGTAATTTATACAGGTAAATGATTATATTACATTTCCGTAAACTGTGTTGAAAATATTGTGGCATTATGTGGACCTGTGCAGATATATGTTTTTATTTACATTCTATATTACATTTCCGTCAACTGTGTTGAAAATATTGTGGCATTATGTACACCTGTGCAGATATATGTACATAAATATAGGACTATTAACAAATAATTCTGCACTCCAGTAGCTTCACACATGCATAGACCCTAAAGGTGTGTCGCGCAAGATTGACAACTCTTGCATCACTAATTGTTTAGTTATCTCCCTTTGTCCGTCACCGATTTTGTCTCCGGAGCATAACTCGATCACCCTTTTTTCAAACTACTTGTGTATCTGGGGAGGGGGATACACATGCGCTTGTCGACAAGCGTCCATTTCTAGTTTTTTTTTCTTTTGCCCATTTCTTTCTTGTACCACCTAGAACGAACATACTTCCACAAGTCTACTCATTTTCGGTGTTCATACACCACAACCCCCAACTCATTCTAAATGATCTCCATTATTTATTAAACTTTTCCAACAAAGGCCGTTTTATACTGTCAAAGCACAAACTGGGGCATCCGTGTTCTACAAACATCTGTGAGCAGTTTATCCAATCCAGTATACTTTTGGTGGTGAAAGTAGGTGAGTACCATGCGTAGTGATTTAGTTTAAACACTTTATTTGATACAATACATGAATAAACCTACATGATATAAGAACGGACATTTAGTCTTACAATGAACATTTCAGGTGGCTAAAAAGAAGGAATATGCCATTCTTGGGAAGTGGTCCAAAGACATCATCAACCACTTCTGGTTTACATGCAAGAGAGCGAGCACATACGCACAATTTCTGGTGAGTCTTCTTTAGATGTAATGTGTTATGCTCTAGTTCATGTCACTCATTGCAATTTTCAACTTTAATCAATGCACAATATGTCTGTAAATGTTCCGATAATCGAGTATTATTCTTTTGCATGATGGTACTCAGATGGTACTATGAAAATTCACCATCAAGAATGGTAGTTTATAAATGGCACACACTTTGATTACTCATCCGGGCCTTAAATGACCTTAGCAGTTGACACCAATAAAAATAAAAACATTGTTTTATTCGTCAGTCGGCATACAAATTGTCATTTCAACAAGATTTGATCCTTGCTCAGTCATGTGTCATTGTTGTGATCTTTACATATTCAAACAATCTCTCAGTACCAATGCTCTATATTAAAATTTCATACGGTTACCCGTGTCGTACACGATACATATTTTCCAGAGTATATGGAGAGGGATGCTGCACCACATCACAAACCAGCATGAGTGGACGTTGTCCCACGGTGATGGTGTCAACTCGTGTCTCCATGAGCCACTCGATGACACAGATAGAGACAAACCCTGGCTGTGCCCAAGGAAGGATGCCAGCTCGTTGAAGGTGCTTTCCGACATCATTCTCGGAACCAGATTTCTGAACAAAGTAGAATACTACTTGAACTTCAGGTATTTTACTAATCCTTTTGTTACTCCCGTTTTGAGGAGACAAACAGGACATATTATGTTTTTACGTTCGGTGGGTGGGCGGTTGGCAGATAGTTTGGAGCATAAGTCATATACCACTTGGAATATCTTCGTGAAATGTCATAGGTGTGTTGATATCAATTGGTCGAACACACAATCTTGAAGATGGACTACGTCCGCCCAAGGTCAAGGTCACCAGTGCTAAAAATAGATGATTAATTTCACATTGTACTGTATATTTTGTGTAATCAACTCCTCCGACAGCTTTCACTCAATGAATCTGAATTGTTGTACACACCTTCTGCACATGGTGTGTTTGTGATGAAAATATTTTATTTTTTCAACAAAAATACAGCATTTTCAACTTGGCCGCTTTCACACACTTTTGCATACAATTCTGTATACGGTAATCAGTTTGTGTAATCAACTCCTCCAACAGTTTTCTGTCAATCAATACTTCGGCGGCGTATTTTGTGACTGGCTGTTCTGATCTGTTACTGGATAAATGGCGCTTACAGGTTTTGTGATGAGTGTTGATCCTGTAACACCAGTCATGCATGTCACAAATCCTGTAAGCACCACTTCTCCTGTTTCAGCCACAAACATTTGCTTCATGATGTATTAAAGCAGTTCATTTCTGATGTTCTCGAAAATGTAACTCGATTTTTATTGTGTGGTATGTGTAGGTGACACAATTTGTGATGCAAGTTTACAGTACTATATGCCAACATTACAGATATTGTGATTGTATCACTAGTTGTACAATTCCTGCCAAGTCTGCCATAATAAAATAACAGTGCTGGAGTTAAAATGTGCTATTTTAAAAGATTGATGACTTCATCATGCCAGCTTGAGGTGATTGTCATATATATGTAGTTGGCACTATTGGCATGCGTCCGTGTGCGCATTTATACAGCATTTGCATTAGTTTTTAATTACCAAATATCTCCATAACCCTAACTCTGATTGACTTGAAACTATGCGGCCGGCCGCAATGACCAGTGTTAAGGTCACATTACTCCGAAATTTGCCTTGCACTTTTTGTCTCGCCCACGATAGTGGAACGTGAGACATAGCGGTCACAATTCCGTCGTCAGAGTCTTGTGTCGTAAACAATTTGAGTAATAAATTTTGGACGTAGCGAAATTTCCCATATTTTTTATCTGTTCATTAATCATTGATCATTACCATTGAAATTTTTGTCATTAACTTGGGATATACGTCCAAATGTTGAATATCTCTTGATCCATCAGATCATTACCAAACTTCACCAATAACTTCCTTCCTGATTTTGATGGCTAAAACCCCAGAGTCATTTGTGTGACTGACCTCGGTGACTGAGACCTTCGTATCAATAATTTTGGACTTCCTCATATTCGGACCTTCACCTTGGTGACCTTGACCTTTGTAACGATCACCTCAGTTAGTGTATGAGAAACACCCCCATCGTTCGCCTTGTTAGGTAATACATGTTGTGTTGATACGGTATAAGACATCATTTCTCTCTTCATCTAATATCGCAGGAGCACAGGAGAACTGGAGGTCTTCCATCAGCTGATACTGATGTATTGTGCGAAGAGATTTGCATACACCCCACCAGTGTATCGGATGCGAAACCAGCTTGCTGGCCTAGATCATAATACACATGCAGACCGTGCATTACTGAGAAATAAAGAAGGGAACATTGTGTAAGCATTAATTATAAGTTTCCATCCTACTTTTAATACGGTGCACCACTGCATATGCGTATTAAAGTGATACTACTGAGCTGTGTTTCCACTTACATTCTGATATTTTCACTGGATGAACTTGAAATGGTAAACCATATTAATGATGAGCATATATGTCCCAGATGTGCATCTTTGTCCAAGTCTACACTGGTTGCAAATGCAGTATTTTTAATTTGTATGGCACCCGAGCGACATCCAGTGGGAAGTATAATTTGCACATATTTACCTGCCCATCTGTAACAAAATGTACAGGTTTCAGCCGCTAAACTTCATACTCCAAATGCGAGGGGTATTCAAAATGTTCTTATAAAAGTGGTATAAGTAGCAATTTATGGGTTTATTATGCCACCGGGTTTCGAAAAAACGGGTGGCATCTAGTGTTTGGACCGTCTGTCTGTCCGTCCGTCCGTATGTCTGTCCGGGCCAACATCAGGGGTTTAGGAGCTTAGGGTAAGGGTTAGTAACAAAGGATTCCTTTGTTATAGTCGGTAAGCTCGTAATTCCATTGATCTTTAGGAGCTAATCCTTTGATCTTTTAAAGAACAAAAAGCTCATAACTCCCAAATGTTTGAACGTCCGTATGTACGTCCGTCCGTCACACTTTTCGGTTAACCACTTTGTCACAGTTTCTCAAATATGCTGCAGGTGGCATCCGCGTTCGACAGACGCATTTCTTGTTATCATAAAATTTGTTTTTATGGAGATTAGATTGGCTGAATTGGCTGAATCTTGAATAAGTGGGAGCATGTGATGGGTAATTTAACGATCAGTGTTCATCCGTAACGGAATTCCGACTGGAGACCTCATTTGGCCCTCACATCTTTACGTCTTGTGAATTTTGTATGCGACAATTAAATCTGGTTATACCCCTTATGCGAGTATGTCACATATGTTACTCGTGTCAATTACTATAACTATAAAGACTATATTTTGTAATGTTTTTCCCACTATTGTGTACGAGGATCAATAACAAGATTGTAACAATTCATTATATGGTTCATAAAATGTTACACTTTTCCACAAATTCTGTGAACGCTCCTCGTACATGATCACTATTTTCATTGCTAAACTAGTACACATATTTCACATTTCTGAAGCTACCACCGCTACTACAACAAGAAGAGTGGGAGGTGGTCCGTCTACCCATGCAAAATAAAGAAGACTTATCCACATATCAAGCCACTGGTACGACAGGCTTTAACTCAACGATTTCTGCAGAAGACTTCTATGCAGAAACGGAAGGTGCTGAAAGAAGGCGACCCTAGACTCATATCACGTCATTTGGCACCACAGGCACCTCCACCCACTGCCACTATTGTTGAGCAGCAGGTGACCAGATTTTAATTTGTATATGACCGTTTAAAAAAGACGTACATATTATGTTTTACCGCAGTGGGGGGGGGTACACAACTCCTCTGAAACCGTTCTGTCAGTCGATCTGAAACTATACACACGTCTTCTACACATATGGAAGATGTGCACCTTGCTGTTTTTATGCCGAAAAAAAAAGTTTTGAACAAAAATATCAGCTTTTTAACTTCACCATTTTTTCTGCATTTTTTTATACAGGGTACAGAGTTTGTGTACACAACTCCTCCCGTTCAGTCAATTGATCTGAGACTATACACATGTCTTCTACACATATTGAAGTTGTGCCTCTTGGTGTTTTTACAACCAATGGGGATTAGAAAATATACCACATATTATGAAGTAATTTTTATTAAGTATATTTTTTGTGAGGTATTGATTGACACCAGGTCAGGTTATTCTAATTTCAGTGCGGAATCTATTTATTTTCATGTAAATATTCTGTTCTGATTTTGGGATTTTCTCCCCAATGCAGCAGGTTACATGCGGGATCGAACCCGTTGACCCGGCTTTAAATGACCATAGCTGTTGATAGGCAGTTAGACACCAATAAATCAATCAATCAATTTGCATTATTTCTTCCTACTGTCTGTTCCACGTTTTGCTGCCGACGAACTTATGACACTAAAACAACACAATTTATATTTTGAAAATCGGTCCACAAATAAAAGAAAAGTACCCAAACACATATATTTTTAGCCACCATGTTAAATTCCTATAGGAAAATGTTTTTTTCGCAATAAATTCAATATTTTACTGAATTTCATGAAATAATTTTTTTTGGGGAGGGTGATTTTTGTGTTTTGAAAAAGTACTTACCCGGTACATTGAAATATTTTTTGAATTTAATGTTTTTAATGTCCAGAATTTCGTCGGCAGCAAAACGTGGAACTGACAGTAGTCCATGATCTAATATCCCGTTATCGGTTTTGTACTCGTATACAATCACAAATACAAAATCTGGTTATACTCCTTTTGTAGTGGGTGGTTGGTCGGGAGCACGTGACCGGTAATTCAACGATCGGGGTTCATCGTTACCGGAATTCCGACTGGAGACCTGGTTTGGCCCTCACATACGTCTTTGGCATTTTGTATGTGACAGTTGAATCTGGTTATACCCCCTATATGAGTATTACGATTACTCGTAATCCTATTTTAGGGGAAGGGGCCAAGTGACTGGTGTGGTATGGACCTGTCACCAAGTCAGGTTATTCCAATTTCAGGGCTGAATATATTGTTTCTCGATGTAAATATTCCGTTCTGATTTTGGGATTCTCCCCCCAATGCAGCAGGTTAAAACGGGATCGAACCCGTTTGCCCGGCCTTACTGTTGATAGGCCGTTAAACACCAATAAACAAACAAACAAACCCCTTTTGTGAGTATTACGATATTCGTAATCCTATTTTAAGGGAAGGGGCCAAGTGACTTGGTATGGACCTGGCACCAGGTCAGGTTATTCTAATTTCAGGGCTGAATATATTTGTTCTCGATGTAAATATTCCGTTCTGATTTTGGGATTTTCCCCCCAATACAGCAGGTTAAAATGGGATCGAACCCATTTGCCCGGCCTTACATGACCTTAGCTGTTGATAGGCCGTTAAACACTAATAAACAAACAAAACAAATAAACTAGACTTTTGGTCGTAAAGCTGACAGAAAGAGGATTGGGCAAAGTGATCTTTTCAATAAAAAGTCTGTACTGAATGAGATAAAATAATGTTGCTACATGGATCTATACAACTATCTAACCTGACCGAAGGTTATGAAAGTTCACACTGACAGTTTAATTATTAAGCACAATATTTGTCAAACAAGAAATACACAACAACATTTACGCCAATCGTGATGGAATAAATCCCTTGTATTGGCCAAATGGATCTGGGTATTTGTCCCTAATTTTCCATACACTACATGATGGGATGACAACCCTGTGTCCCGTCCCCAGTCGCCCACGGGACAATAGCACAGATTGTCTGTAGGCAGCGTGGCGATTAGCTTTATTCATGTCCATAGCATCGTCGTTTAACACCAAGACGTCTCTCCGGTAGAGTCTTGCCAGAAACAGCACCGACTGTTCGAGTATAAGTACTTGAAAGTCCTGAAAATTAATATATGACCAATAGATAATTCTGAAATAAATGCATGTGCTGCTAGCAGCCATCTTGTGATAATACCCGACTAAATTCATATGGTAGCAGTGTTGTTACTGAACACTCTGTACTTGTACATCATATAAAAGAAGTAAACAAGTCACTCCACTCGTCCTCTCATATTGACATGAATTTTGTGACTGTTGTACATGCAACTGTTGATCGACTAGCTCACTCATGTCTGATGAAAGTATAATGTTGCTGTTGTGTGCAACAGTAATTGAACGGCAATCCCTATATCCCTGAGTTTGCTCTCGGGAACATTCTTGGCAAGATTATTACTAATCATATTACTTTTCGAGAGTGATAGTCGGGCTACATGTAGGTGACTTGTCGTGAGCAGCTGGCACCGTGTCTGGTTATGTAACTTACGGGGGAATAACTTTTAATAATATTCTCATGCAACTAGAAAAATAGGTAGGTCTATAATGACTCCATTGTCATTGATTATATATATATCGTAAACTTTCAGTTTACTTTTAATTGGACAGCCGGCTAAGAAAATGCTATAAATAATTTTTCTCGTCCGGCAGCCCAATTACATCATTACTATGCCAAGTAATTATTACATCCTAATCAAACTGTATACAGTGCAACAGGATCCTAATGGCACTGGTGTCGGCTTATATTTGTTTGGGTTTATCATAATAATTTACTTACAGGCAGTAATGTAATACACTCCCGTTTATGGCAGCATTGGTTCTCGGCCTCAGTTGGCATTGGCCGGCAATTTCTGCATACACATCAGTCTGGTGCTGCTGTGGCTGGGTCAGGATGGTATCCGCCTGACTGTGGCTCGGCTGGCTCCAGCAGGTCGAATACCATACTGGGCTGCTGATCCATCAACTGCAGGATTAGTTCCTCCAGTCGGCCCCTCTCCATATTAGTAACGATGTTCTGTAAATAATAATACATGTATTATGACTTGTGGTTGACTTCTTACTTGACTTTAAAGGTACATGCCCACTCAGTAGGCACAAACTGTTCTTTCTACGAATTAAATATGTGTATAATTGTGTCACTATTCCACCAGTTCTACAGCCCCGTGCAGGCACCGGGTCGGGATCAACTGATCCTGGCATAACGATTTGGTTCCTACTTTCCGGAACCCACTATACCGGATTTGGCCCTCATGTACATTTTTGGCTTTCTTGTATGTGAGAGTTGAGTCGGGCTATGCCCCATATATAAAAGTAAGATTAGCGCTAATCCTATTACTTTTAGGGATAAATGATGCTGGTGTGGCGAGGGCCTGGCACCAGATCAGGTTGTTCTAATTTCAGGACTGAATATATATTTTGATTGTAAATATTGAGTTCTGAATTTGGGATTTACCCCCCTCGGACAGGTGGATACGGGACACGACCCCGTTGACCCGTCTGAGTGTAGACTCCCTGAGGCTTGTACCTTTATGTCAGAAAAGCGGACGTTAAACCCTATTCACTCACTCACTCACTCCACCAGTACTAAAACTTACAAGTGCCCTATATACAGATATAATCATTTAGTAATAGTTATGTTACTGATAGTGACGGCCGGTGGTATCGGGCTATTTTGATATGCAAATGAGTCATGATATTTTTTAATTACTTATACTAATTAAATGCGTCACCAGAACAAATATTATTTTATTTTCAACACATTATAAAGTATGACCATTGCACATCAAAAAATAAATACAGACAATAAATACTAATGTCAATTAACATTTTAAGGAAACACGGTTATTGCCCCCTGATATCAGTGTGGAAATTTACTTATATAAAATGTATAATAATGCCAATCAATACGTGGGTAATGGTGAATGAATGTTTATTTTTGCCAGAAAATGTATCAGATGATGTTCAAGCTCTTTTCTTGTATTTTCAACATCTTTTCTAGAATTTTTTCTTGAATTTTCAATATCTTTTCTGAACTTTCATGATAATATCATCGTTATCACGAAGCTAATCCCGTCACTAACAGCATGGACAATAATTAAGTCTTCAGTGACCTTGACATTGACGATAGGCAGGAGACAATATGCCGATTGTCCATGTATGTACGTATGTAGTAACCGTTTCATTTTAATAGTATTTCTCCACAATATGTGTCTAAAGACGTTGAGTTTGTTTCACATGTACAGACCCTTGGGGCCATTTCACTAAAATTCATACGGCACAAGTTTCTTACACGAGTTTCTGTAGATGCACTTCACACATTAACAGGGCTCATTTTGATGTAGGGGTCATTAAAGCTGAACACATTCACACAATATGTACACAAGTAAAGCGGCTGCTAATGCGAAATTTGTTGTACATTTTACTTTTGCACTTACAAGCTTCTTAGTCATACACAGAATGTCAAGGTCAATGAGGGCTTATGTTCATTTTATTATGAAGGTTGCCAGCAAGTGCAATGCTTACCTTAGTGATAAAATATGTTGAAAATCAAGAAAAGATATTGAGATGGGTTTCCATAGGATAATTATCTGTGTGATTGATTTAATTGCGTTCTACCTAGTCACCCAGGGGCCCGTTTCACTAAACTTTGTATGATAAAAATGTTTGTACAATGATTTTTATATTGTTACCAAGCACATTAATTTTGCTCACCAATACAATTGTTTACTACCTACATGCAAGCGTCATTAAATATGAACAGATCCACCAAGGGTTTCAATGCAAATTTTGTTGCAAGTTTTTTGTTTGCACTCACAAACTTCCTAGTTGTGCGAAGTTTAGTGAAACGGCCCCAAATCAATAGGACATTGTTTTGTAACACATGTTAAACCCCATTTAATCAATCAATAAAGATCCAGAAGACCGTATAGTTTTTAGTTTTTCTCTCCAAACATTCATCACATTTTCACAGGCGACTTAACAACATTTACATTACTGACATCATGACATTGAACCTTACCCTTATGTATTCCTTTTTGGACTCCAATGTCTTCAGAGTGTCGAGACATGTGCCACCACTATCTGGCAATCCCCTTGTCGTTGCTCTCTTTCGTCTTTCCCCCCTCACCTTCACGACTCGGCCTCGCCGCATCCCTGCCCTGCCTACTCACCGCCTCGTTCTGCCACGACCTCTCCCCACAGTAGATGGCACGTCGTATGGCAATGTGTCTTCATCTGACTGGGGAAAAAATGAGACTGTGTCAACAATGGAGCCAAAATATTTTTATCTGCCTGACCAACATACGTACACAACTCCATAATTTGCGACTACTGTTTGTTGCATGTAAACACTATTCAATATAAGCGCTTGTCGATTAATGAATAAAAGTAGTTGAGTTAGTACTAATCCTATTGCTTTTAGGGAGTGGGGCTAAGTGACTCTGGTGTGGTGAGAACCTGGCACCAGGTCCGGTTACTATATTATAATTTCATGGTTGAATATGTTGTTATGCCCCACCACAATAGTGGACGGGGCATTTAGTGTTGCCCTTGTCCGTCGTGTCGCCAACCTTGCAAGTCGTAAAATTTTAAACTAGCTACAGACCTGAAACTTGGTATGTAGCTTCCTTATTATGAGTACATGTGCCAAGTTTATTTTGTTTTTTTATTAAACCCTAGGGGTCAACGATTATCTCCCCCTTTTCAACTTTTGGTTTGTGTGGGTGGTTGGTCGGGAGCACGTGAAGGAAAGGGTAATTCAACGATCGGGTTCATCCTTACCGGAATGCCGGCTTTCATGGTTTGGCCCTCATGTACATTTTCGGCCTTCTGATACTTGACAGCTAAATCATGTTATACCCCAATAAAAAAAGTAATAAGAGTAGTGCTGATCATATTACTATGGGGATTGGAGCTAAGTGATGTGTGGTATGGACCTGTCACCAGGTCAGGATATTCTAATTTCAGGGCTCGATATATATTTTTCTGTCAATATTCAGTCCCTCATTATGGACAGGTTTAATACAGGATAGTCCAACACGTTGGCCCCGGCCTTAAATTTCCTTAGCTGTTGATAGGCTGTTAAACACCAATAATCAATTTATTTTGGTTTGTAAGTCATAACACTTTTAAACTGTACAGACTTGAAACTTGGTATGTAGCTCCCTTATGACGAGTAAATGCGCAAAGTTTATTTGGATTGTTCATTCGACACGGATTGTCTCCCCTTTTTTACTTGGAATTTTGCCTTGTTTATTATCAAAGCCATATGTGGGGCATCTGTGTTCTACAAACACATTTTATAATTAACTTTGGCTCTTTTCTTTCCTGTCAGTTGAATTGGGTTATTGCCCATTCATTATAAAAATAGTAATATTATTACTGATCCTACTGCTTTTGGCAAGGGGGCCAAGTGATTCTGGTGTGGCGATGACCTGGAACCAGATCAGGATTATTCTGATTTCAGGGCTGAATATATTTCTTTTTTATTGTAAATATTTAGTTCTAATTTTGGGATCACCCACCATTTCTACATATACTTGAACATGTATGTACTTGTACTTGTAGTACAGGTAATATCCCAGGGTCGGCCTTGAATGACCTTAGCTGTTGATAGGCCATTAAACCCCAACAAACAAACATATTTTGATTCGACCCCCGGTAATGGATTATCTCCCCCTTTTCGACTTGGACATTGACTTGTAAGTTGTAAAACTTCTAAACCGTAATAGCTGGAGGCTTGATGCTTGCTATGTAGCTTCTTTATGCTATGTAGATACACAAAGTGAATTTCTATTGTTGCTTTGATACTGACATAGCGTTTCACATTCATATAACCTTGACCTATTTTCCCAATTAACTGACTTAGCCATATGGACCCTTTCCGGCTAAAATGTGGCATTCCTTTTCACCAAGTTGAATCCGGTTATACACGTTATAAAAGTAGTAAGATTAGTACTAATCCATTTACTTACAGGGAGTGGCGCCAAGTGATTCTGGTGTGGTGAAGATGTGGTACCAGGTCGGGTTATTCTAATTTCAGGGATCGATATATCTGGTGTAGATCCAGATCAGCCTGTGCACCCGCTGTCTGATCAGGATCTGCACTGTTCATCATTCCATCAACGAAACACCCGTAATGGTTCTAACAAGCAATACAGCTTCCATAAGCCCCATTTATCCAGTCGCAGCCATATATACCCATCAAAGGCATGGTCGGTGAAGTGAAAAAGTAGGTCAATGTCACATTAGGTTAAAATTGTAGATCACATTAACTGGTTATGTGAATGTAACAGAGTATGCAATTTCAAAATGTCTAGCATTTTGTCAGATCTCAAGGGAGTAGACTTCAATACTGGAGGTCGCGAGTTCATGCCTGACCATAGTCGAGAACATCACGTGATAGCTGCTCTTTGTTTATTGGCATTTTATATTTTTCAATAAAATTTAATATATACAGCATCTAACTCTACACTTGCATTGAACCCTAGTTTACATTTACAAACATACACCAGCATTATATTGTTGATTTCAATACAAATTTTCACCCCAATTTGTTTTTTGTTTTTCTCCGATATTCATGAATTTTGTCAATAATTTTTTGTTTTTAATTTCTATAAACAATAAAAGCTCAAAATAATTCACAACTACTATTTACATGCATATTAAAATAACTCGCAAGTTATTTAATTGAAAAATATGCAAATTTGATACTTTATCACTGTTTCTTAAAATTCCACAGGAAAATGCAAAATTTACAAGAGTAAGCAATCATAACTGTACATCAAGACATTCATGAAGTCATGACTAGCCTCACCCTAGGCATGAAAAATACTAACATTGCATTTCCATCTCGCTGGTTTGTCGGATCAGACTTTAAAACTGTGGTATCAACTATATATCACCTTGGCTCTTGCTGGGACGTTAAACTCATTCACTTTCAGTTTTTTTATGATCTCAAATGGGTAGTTTCCACAAAGACACCCAGGCGCCGATCCAGGATTTCGGGTTAGGGGGGCGCAACTATTTTGCAATACTTGACTAGCACTAGGGGGTCCGGGGGCATTCCCCCGGATTTTTTTGAAATCTACATCGCATTTCCTGCATTCAGGCACATTTTGGAGCAAAAAACATGACTTCTAACTTGTAAAAAAAATCTTTATTCGGCGAATTTTAGGGGTGGGTGGGGGCCCGCGCCAGGTCCACCCCACACCCTGAATCCGCCCATGACACCATCACCTATTTAATGAATACACTATATTTTCTTTTGAGATAATTTGAAGGGAATAAAATTACACGATTACAAACAAATGATGCTCACTACAGGTGATGCATGATCAATATCGTACTTACTGTTGTTGTTGACATTCTGGCGGGAATGCTGCGTAGAATACGTCATCAGTTATTGTATACACACATTGTATAATCGGAATTCATCGGACGCGAATCGGGATTTTTACGGAGTTGACCCGAGCGTCTATCGGAAAATCGATCGGGCTTTGAAACACGCACCTGCTGTTTGTTGATCAACAAAGGTTTATATTTTCGTCGGCTACAAACTCATTTTTGTACCAAAATTAATGCAAACAGTTTCGAAGTGTGTCTAAATGGATAACTGTTTGATGTATGTGTGGGAAAACCCAACAGGAGGCCAAATTCGGCGACTTGAGCCGTACTGTGGCTTTAAATCAAATAAAACATAAAAGTTTCAGAATGTTGTTAATTTTCTATATATTTCCCATTGATAGTATCTAGAGAAACACTCCGTGTCGAAATGTGACCCATATGAACAGGTCTGCTTGTTATGTGAATGTTTTTTGAGGCCATAAAAACTTATCCTGTGTTATAATCACACTGAAGCAATCCTGTGGATATGCAATTTGCCCAAACCTGTTTGCAGTGCATAAGAAAGGTGTTGGGTGGGTTTAGAAGTAACATCTGAATGCCATATGATGGGGATGGCCAAATTACATCCCACAGAAGAACATGCTTGTCTGACGTCTAAACCCTTTCTCCTATCATCCAGACAATTTCAACACCTTTCAGTCGTTATCTATGCATTGGTAGTTTCGTTAAAATATTCCATATTATTTTTTAGTTATGCGCCGGACACGAACGTATCTGTGGTGGTAAAATTCGAAGACTGTGAATATGTCTAATCCATAGTATATCCCAACTTTCAAAACGAGCATTGCCTTGCACAGAACATGAAATGTCAATAATAAATACTGAACAAGCTGAGGATCAATCCTTTATTTTTATATTTATTTATTTTTTGAAGTCACATGTACAACGATTTATATATTGACTATTGAGCATTAGTAATATCATGCATGAATGATTGAATATTGTTTAACGCCCGTTCGACAGCATGGTCATATACAGACAGGTAAGCAGGTCCGAATCCCGCTCCTAACCAACATTCTCCCAACCTGAGGGAAAATTGTAGAGAGGTTGCTGTTGAAGAGAGGTGAATCATAATAGTTATATTAGTAATCAGAGTAACAGTTAAGGTGCGTAATTTGATAAAAAAAAAAAATCTTCATCAAAACTGGCAATGAGACGATTCTAAAGCACTCCCAACTTGCCAGTTTTGGTCAAGAATAAACAAAATCCCCGCACACATTACGCTGTATCCGGTATTTCATCAGATTTCTTGGATTTCTGGCTATTAAATAGAGGTGGCCGTTGTAGAGAGATGACCGTTGTAGAGGTGGCCGTTCGTGGAGGTTCGACTGTATTTACAATAAATATATATTCAGTTCTGAAAATAGAACCTGATCTGGTGCCAGGCCCTCGCCACAACAGCATCATTTATCCTATCCCCTAAAAGTAATTGGATTAGCGTTAATCCTACTTTTATATGGGGCATAACCTGACTCAACTCTCATGAAAGCCAAAAATGTATATGAGGGCCGCCAAATCAGGTAGAAATGGGTTCCGGAAAGTATGAACCCAATCGTGAGGCATTTTTAGTCTCCTCTTACGACAAGCAATGGCTGCTGCGGCACTATTCTGCGGATCAGTTGATCCCGCCCTGAATACATATACATTCGGTGTTTATATTAGTGACATTGACCTTGGATGTCCAGGACCATTGGGGCGCGGGTTTTGTGTGCAACAATGCGGCATACCTAGATACATATTGTGACCAAATATTATTAAAATGCGGGAAGTACTTACAAAGTTATGATGTGAAACGCAGAGCTAAACGCAAAAACTTAACATTTGAAATGACTAGTTTTCAGTGACCTTGACGTTGGGGTCCTTGACCTATGGGGCGTGCGTGATGTTTGCAACAATGCCGCATACCTAGATACACAGTGTGACCAACTACTATGAAATCTGGCTAGTACTTACAAAGTTATGATGTGAAAAGCAGAGCTAAACGCAAACACTTAATATTTCAAATGACTAAGTCTTTAGTGACCTTGACCTTGGCGTCCTTGACCTATGGGGCATGGGTGCTGTGTGCAACAATGCGGCATACCTAGATACACATTGTGACCAAATATTATAAAAATGTGGCTAGTACTTACAAAGTTATGATGTGAAAAGCAGAGCTAAAAGCAAAAACTAAACATTTGAAATGACTAAGTCTTTAGTGACCTTCACCTTGGGCGTCCTTGACCTATGGGGCGTGGGTGATGTGTGCAGCAATGCGGCATACCTAGATACACATTGTGACCAAGTATTATTGAAATCCGATCAGTACTTACAAAGTTATGATGTGAAATGTTGACGCCGCCGACGACGACGACGGAATTGCTATCCCTATGTCCCGCTCCTGCTATCGCAGGCGGGACAAAAATGAGAGAAATACTTGCAAACAGTGCAGAACCTGATAAGACGGCTTGTTACGAGCCGTTCATCAGGGTCTACACCGCTTGCACCCATTGGTAAAAGGTCTGTGGTGTTGAAAGAGCTAAGTGGCAATATATTTCTTGATTGGTTGGTGAAACCAAACACATGTATACTGGAATTGCCATTATGTCTGTCAGAGAAAAGACACTGAAAGCAAAATTCAATTACTGGCGAGTTGAAATTGGCGCATGTAATATATAATACACTACTTTATACTGTCTGGCCAAACACCACATACCTGCACATATCCCCTACACCACTTGTGAGTCCACTAGAGAAACCTGTGCATGCTTTCCCATTGGACACACAAACTCGACCGGGGATGCAAACTATTTCCTGCATCACAAAACCCTTTTTTGTACATGTACAATGTATTTATTGTTTGCCCTACATTCTCAACCAATGGAAACACTGTATTGCGTCCGATTTAATCGCATATTGTTGACTGTATTCAATATATATTACATTTAATCATTAAATGGTCAAATACAGAGCTCCAGTTAAGGTGGGAATTTTGAACAACTCTCCCGGGTACTTTTCTCAACAAAAAAAGTAAGTTGGGACTGCTTCAGAATCGTCTCATCGAGACAATTCTAAAACACTCCCGACTTGCCATTTTCGGTGAATAAATGAAAAAGATATTCAAATATTTTTATCTAAATACGCACTTTACCTGGAGCTCTGATTACCTGTACTGTGATTTGTACATGCCTTGCAGTGTGTCACATTGGACATTTTTTTATCTACATAACCTTAACACCATATTCGACCAGCGTAGACCCCAGATCAGCATGCGCATATGTGCAATCTGATCAGGACCTATGATGTTCTTTATTCAGACATCGGAGTAACATCAATTATTATATACATGTATAAGTAATTTGATTATAATGAGACTGTGTTTAAGCAGGCACGTGCTACGGGGTGGTTTGCAAAGCAATAAGTACGTTAAAGTTTATATATTGAACTTTTAGTGAATCAATTCCTTGGTTGCTTCGCTCCCTCGGAATTAATTCACTAAAAGTTCAATATATAAACTTTAACTATTACATATAATTGAATATTTATCACAGAGGCAAACTGCTTGGTGGGTAAGACTGATGATGATCAGACTGCGGATGCTGGGTCTACACCTGTCGCTTTATTATTTTGAAAACGATCAAAATTGTTTGCTAGATGCGTGATAAACTGAATCTCGAACAGTGCTGCTGCAGACCCTGATCCGACTGCGCGGAAGCGCAGGCTGATTTGGGTGACTGGGCCTACACCGGTCGCATTGTTATTTTGAAAAAGATCAAAATTGTTTGCTCAATACGTGATGAACTGAATGTTGAACAGTGATGATCCTGTCAAAATGATCTGGGTTTACACTGGTCGCATAAGATAACTATAATTCATACATATACCGTAATTATTCTATGTACTCGGACACTTTTTAGAGACACCCCTAGATGTGATAACCTGAATGTCGGTATGTGATGAACTGAATGTTGAACTGTGCAGACTACAGACCCTGTCGAAATGATATGGGTCTACACTGGTCGCATAAGACAACTATAATGCATACATAATTATACCGTAATTATTCTATTTACTCAGGCACTTTATTTTTAGAGACACCCCTAGACATGATGAACTGAAGGTCGAACATTCTAGACCCTGATCAAACTGGGCGGATGCGCAGGCTGATCTGGGTCTACAACGGTCGCATATTATTTTGAAAACGATCAAAATTGTTTGCTAGATAGTATCATACGTGATAAACTGAATGCCGAACAGTGCAGACCCGGATCAGATTGCGCGGAAACGCAGGCTGATCTGGGTCTACCCCGGTCGCATTATATTTTGAGAACCATCAAAAATTAAATTGTTTCCTCGATACGTGATGAACTGAATGTTGAACAGTGATGATCCTGTCAAAATGATCTGGGTCTACACTGGTCGCATAAGACAACTATAATGCATACATATACCGTAATTATTCCATGTACTCGGACACTTTAATTTTAGAGACACCCCTAGACGTGATGACCTGAGTGTCGAACAGTGCAGAGCCTGATCAGACTGTGCGGATGCGCAGGCTGATCTGGGTCTATACCAGTCGCATTATTATTTTGAAAAGGATCAAAATTGCTTGCTATATACGAGATAAACAGAATGCCGAACAGTGCAGACCCTGATCTTGGTATACACAGTGCAGACGCTAATCTGGGTCTACCCTGGTCGCATTATATTTTGAAAAGGATCAAAATTGTTTGCTCGTTACGTGATGAACTGAATGTCGAACTGATCTGGGTCTATACTGGTCGCATAAGACAACTATAATGCATACATAATTACACCGTAATTATTCTATTTACTCGGGCACTTTATTTCTAGAGACACCCCTAGACGTGATGAACTGAATGTCGAACAGTGCAGATCATTCCTCTATTGAAAGAGCTCAATATCTTGAAACAAAACCAGTCTCTCTAGTTTTAAAATACATGCAGCAAACTTCATTTTGTAATCAGTCTTTTGGGCAAGTATCTGGTTCAATTCCTCAGCTTGTTCCGTAGTTAGAACTGACTGTTCCTGTTCTTCTATCCCCGGAAAATGTTCAATATTCAGCTCAAAATGATGCAATGCATCAGTCAGTGTGACATGTAATGGTGCTGCATCAAACATGTTCGTAATGGCCACGGAAGGAGAATGAAGATGTTCAAGAACACCATCAAACCATAGCTCTTCTGGCGAACGGTTATGCTCTGTTCTCAACTTATGCTTGTTCCAAGCCTGTCGAAATTTTTCCAACTGACTGTTAATAATTGGAACAAATACAAATTTTAACGCGAAATCATCCATTGGAGCATTTAGAATCAATATTTCTTCATCTTCCATTTCATAAAATAGCTTATAAAAGGAATCAATAACTTGTATGTAAACATCTCTCCACAGACGCTCAATCCTTTGGTTATGTACTGAGCGTCCTGTCAGTATGCTGTTGTTATCAACACCATTGAGTAAATTCATGAATAACCCGACAAACAGATTTTCCTTCCCATGGTCGGAGCGAACCCTGGCCGGAACACCATATTGCCGACAAGCCGGGACGAACTGGCGAAGGACTGTCGTGGCCTTATTGTCCGTACTGCAACGTAGGTAGGGGATCAACCGTGAGTACCCATCTATGGAACCGTGTGTAACAATGCCCCACCTATAAACATTATAAAAGATCTGGCATAACATAATATAAAGAGGATCAGTGAAAATTAGGTGATAGTTGCATTATAAACTGTAACACCAGACAGCCTGACAACTTACGTGCCAAGGCAACTGGCCAGTGGAAAGAAAAACATGATGAGTTGGTAAGATATAATGCCAACACAACAACATATTGACAAATGAAAATGGAAAGCTGACAAGGTTACAGAATGACGCAACGAAAACATTCTATCTAGCTCGGTGTTCGAGATACAGGCCAAAATCGAAGAAAAAAAATCGGGGGAAATTTTACTCTTTTTTTTCAAACTTTGGAAAAAGTAAGCAAAAGTTAAGTTTTCGCATTTATGGATTCTGACAAAGCGGTAGGTGGGGCACCCCCCTCGCGGTAGGTGGGGCACCCCCCCTCAGGATCAAATGGGTGCCGCCTTACTGTGCCCACCACCGCTGACTGCCCACCACCACAGACACCAAGATACTTTGCGGTCGTGGGTGACTGTTGTCAGAATACTGTTGGTTGAAAACATAAGGTCCCACTGGTGAGAAAAGCGCAACTTCCACATACCTGATTAACTTCATATGACCATCTATGTGCCATAACGTGTTTGGGGAAGCTACGGAGTATGTACGGCGTTTTGCAGTCTGTCCAAAACGCTCAGCAACTGAAGTAGGGTCTACTCTCGCCAACAACGCTCTAACTCTATTTCTCTGTATGTTCATATCATCAGCTTGTAGAAATCCCGACATCATCTACAATATTCAATAAATTATTAAAATAGATTGAAATTTAGTACATAGAGTATAATCATATTCACACGCTATAGTTTATAGCATAATTAAATAGAGGTTATTCTAGCATACACCTTTGAATACCGTGAAATAATTGACGAGCGTGAGTCTGCTTCCACGTAAACAACGAGTGAGCGGTAGCGAACGAGTTGTTACTCAGAAGCCGACTCACAGTCTCACACAAGTCAATTATAGGCTAGAATAACCTATTTATTTATTACATTTCTTCACTATTATTTAATATTTGTTCTTGGATTTGATATACATAACATGATGTACATGATGATATACACAATAATGAAATCCTGAAAGCCTGGATTTCCATCCCAGTTACAGGGATCAATTTACAGGGTGAAGAGGGCGATTTTGTCTCCCGAAAAGCAACCACCTCTCTATTTTGAGCTGAGGGGGAAGTTTTTCACTATATAAAATGGGGAAAATCTAGTAAAGTAGTAAAATTTCCCCCAATTTATTGTCAAAACTTCTCCCTATTCTTGAGATTGAACCCTGCAGTTACCGTCGATCCCGTATTTGGGTGTTTCGTGTGAATGTCTTTCACTTTGTCATCCAAGTCGTGGTCCGAGATAGCTGTGTATCTGCTTCTCTGGTGAATCCCCTCTTCGTGGAGGCGCCGATACACTAACGAGGTGTTCCCTTGGGATATGGACCTGAGGTCTTCCGCGTCCCCCTGTTAAAACAAAAGACATCATCCTATATTGTTATTAACATTCCTATCATGTTCACTGACTCTGAAAACATGGATATAGACACCAGAATTATCATCCTATGATCAATATGACGGAAGATATAGCCGAAAACATGAAATGGCGGCCATCTTGGACGCCACCTTGGATTTTTCGAAATGAACTTGAGCTATTTTTAGACGGCGGCCATCTTGGATTAGCGACGAACTTCAATTTTATAAATTTGAAAAGGCATCACCCATGGACCACAACTGTGAAGTTTGGCCACCATGGGCCAAGCGGTTTGTGTGGAGATGATTTTTGAAATCTCAGAATAAAGAATGACCTTTTGGCGGCCATCTTGGAAAAAATAATCATCCGATTTCGACAAAAAACGGTCCCGAGTGATTGCCTTGTCAATACCGTCGATTTGATATATGACACAACCACATTTGGGCAAATGTGAAGTTTGACCTTGACTTGACCCCACAGGCCCCGCCCAATTTCGGCCCAGGAGCCACAATATGAACAAATCTGAAACAGCACTACCTACTGATCATTCATACCAAGTTTCGTCGAAATCGGCCTGGCAGTCCATGAGAAGATTTTTTAAGAACTTGAGCTATTTTTAGACGGCGGCCATCTTGGATTAGCGACAAACTCCAATTTTACAAATTTGAAAAGGCGTTGATACACGACACGACCACATTCGGTCAAATGTGAAATTCGACCTTCATTTGCCGCCACGGGCCCCGCCCAATTCCGACCCAGGGGTCACCATATGAACAAATCTGAAACAGCCCGGCGTTTCATGAGAATAAGATTTTTTAAGAATTTGAGCTATTTTTAGACGGCGGCCATCTAGGATTAGCGATGACCTCCATTTTTACAAATCTGAAATGGCATCACTCCAATATCATTCCTGTGAAGTATGACCAACATAGCGGTTTTGGAGAAGAAGATGATTGAAAATGTTGACGGACGGACGACGGACGGACAAATTGCCATGACAATAGCTCACATGAGCAAAGGGTGAGCTAAAAAAACTACATGTATATACAAAATTTCGGCGCGCGCGGCCACATAATTTTTGCCTATTTCCAGCGTGCGCGGCCGAATGTTTCTTGGTGATTTTCAAGCGAGAGGAGCGAATAATATTTTAAAATAAGATTTGAGCGTGCGAACGCCAAAATTGAAGCAGATTTAAGCTCGCGAACGACAGAATATTAACACAATTACTTATTTTGAAGAACTAAATGCAAAGGAAATCTAAAAAAAAACATCATTTGACAGACAATTAACCCCTTTAACACCACACACCTCTATAGTGGATTTGGCAAGCCGTCTCATCAGGATCTGCACTTTTTGCAAGTAATTTTATATATTTAGAACAAAAACACCCCCCTTTTCATATGATAAAGGGAGTGGCTAGCCGCTCAGGCTAGAGACACGGTCCTGTGGCTCTAGCCTGAGCGGCTAGCGCCACGGGACCGTGGCACTAGCCTACCCTCACAGGGCAGGCTAGAGCCACGTGTCAGTCCAGTCTGTATATAGCCTATTATGTATATATTAGAAACAATTTATTAATTCACTGCGGCATTTTTTCTGGATAACATTTTTCCATAATATAAATAAGTAAATAAATCGCATTAAACTGTCAAGCAATCTTAATTTCATGTGTTACGATAACAATTGAGGTCATCTGTATGTTGTTTGGTAACTGGACATAACGGACTGTGGACATAACGGACCCGATTTCGGACAAAACAGACCCAATTTTTTTTTACATAACTGACCCAGTTCCCGGACATAACGGAACCCGTGTTGACATAACGGACCCCGTATAAAACCTATCGAAATGCTGACTTCTTCTCTATACAATGACAACGTTGTTTTGATACAAATGTGATTTTACATACGAGTATTTGTTCTATAATTATAGGCTACATAATAGCAGACTGGATATTATTAAACAATGAACAAAAGGGTAGACTAATTGTTTAAATTTATTATGAAGCAAAATTAGACATGAAAAAGTATACATACAACGGCGATGTTATCTATTGATGGACCCGCCGTCGGTGCCTCACGGATTGACGAAAATTCAAATTATAGCCAATCAGATTGGTTCATTCAGTCATTTTGCCGGGCAGGTCCATCAATAGACACAATTGCCCATACAACTTCGTGAAACAACACGTGCTTACCCATTCCCGTACGGCCTAAGTGATTCTGCTTAGACGAAACAGTAGCGGAACGCATGAGTTAGTAACGTACGGGTTCGCAAATAAACATGTTTGATAGAACTAATATGAGACGCGCAGCGACATAACGTACTTTCGAGTATTTGGAATTTTCGTCGTAAATGGTTTTGAAAACTGATCGTAAATAATGTACTAATTTGACTGTAATTTAAATTCCGCATTTGTTTGAAATTCGCATCAAATTCTGAAGTCATTTTCAAAACCATTTACTGTGACAATTTCCAAAATACCTGAAGGTATGTTATGTCGCGGCGCGTCTCATATTATATTCTCACAGTCGGCAGGCTAACACATATTAAAATTAAAATGCATAGTTACGTGGACTGACACGTGGCTCTAGCCTGCCCTGTGAGGGTAGGCTAGTGCCACGGTCCTGTGGAGCTAGCCGCTCAGGCTAGAGCCACGGGACCGTGGCACTAGCCACTACCTTTCATAAATGGACTGGTCTGAAAATCAATTTGTGTCCATTGGATTGGTCGCAAAGGTAACATATCACAGTCCATTCCAGTTACTTGGGGGTGAAAGGGTTAAACAAAAATTCCCCGGATTTTTTTGGGGGGAGAGAAATGGTCGGAAAATTCCAGAATTTCAGTTACTTTTCCTGAATTCCGGAATGAGAGTACAAATTCCGGGTAATTCAGGAAAAATCTGTAGACCATATACCATACCTGCAGATACCCTTGGTGCAGCAAACCGAACATTCTGTTGTGATTCGGTAACCGTGTCCTCCAATCTTGTTTTTAGATCATGTAATGCAGTTTGAATTTCTCCATGTTCATTTTCTGGCAAGTGGAAGTTATCCTTTAATAAATGCAATGAATGAGTTGCTCTATTGATTTTCAACAAAGCATCCTGGCAACTGGTATCTCCATCTCTCAGACATCTATTTGCTCTCTGTATCGTATCTTCAATTTTACACAAATGTTACTCTTTTTCATTCATATCGGTTCAACTTCAATGAGGTTTATTGTACTGTTCAGTCTATTGGAAGGGATTCTAAGCATGCTATTAAAAGTGAGTAACATATTCACAGTTTCGTTCCAGACGTTTTATGTAGGCCACAACATTATGTCTGACGGCTAGGCCTATGGTTTGCAGAGAAATATGTATGCAAGGACACAGCGACGATCACTACTACTGTCGAGTATAGGCACTTGCCATGACACCATCTGGCTGTAAATTAAACGACAATCACATGAAATTACTGGCGAATAAATCACATGGTTACTGTCACGGTATGTACCGCAAGGACTGACACTGTTCTGGTTATTATAACATAAAATAATATGCTCTTGGTCCGAGTTTTCTAGTTGTTTCGGAGCGTTTTTGACAAACTGGAAACTACGGTACTACGCATGCGCAAAATTTGGTGCGGTACTATGATATTGGGGGGAGAATGCATTAACTTTTCTTGAATTATTTGTGCACTAAAAGTATATGAGATATCTGCTAAACTTTAGTAGATATCTTATATAAATATGTTTATAAGATATCTTATTAACTTTAGTAGATATCTTATATAATTTAGTAGATATCTCATAAACTATATAAGATATCTCATAAAGTTTAGTGATATCTTATATAATATATCTATGTGTTTATTAGATATCTTATAAACATATAAGTATCTTATAAAACTTTAGAGATATCTTATATATTTATGAGATATCTTATATAGTTTATATAGATATCGAATATACTATAGTAGATATCTTATATATATGTTATATTAGATATCTACTAAAGTATAATAAGATATCTACTAAACTTTATGAGATATCTTATATAGTTTATAAGATATCTACTAAATTATACAAGATATCTACTAAAGTTTATAAGATATCTTATATAAATGCAAATTAATTAAGATATCTTATATGTTTAGTAGATATCTTATATATTTTATAGATATCTTATATCTTTTAGTAGATATCTTGTTTCGGGAATAAATATAAGAACGGCGTGCCATACAGTAGTGTCAGGTGCCACACTTGCGTACTTTCGTGTCAAATGCATTATGTTACTAGCGGGTCCGTGGCTATGCTGGTGAACACGTCCACTTGGCCAGGTTGTCTTGCTAGTGACCAGCAGCGGGATGTATACACTAAGCGCTGGTTTGTGCAGGACTATTGGACAATTAATTTCAATGAATAGACTGTGTAGATTTCTAGGCTGTATCAGGTGTAACTGAGTTATTTTGTTATGCACATGTTTACGTGTACGTTTAAGTGTTTGCAATAAGAACGTGATATGCACTCGTTGTGTTGTGTGAGTTCTGTCAAAACACTGGTAACGTAATTTCGTATGGGTGACTACGACTAGGGAACTTCCTGTCACTAACTAAGGCGATGTCATCCATGTCTTTGATAAATAATTTCACATCGTTCCTCATAGCATACACTTTGGAACCAGCGACCCAGGTTTTATCTAGTTTCTTGGCTCGAACGAGTTGGCGCGTTTCATATGCTAGTTTGCCCCTGAGTTTGGTTAAGTGTTCCTGGACGAATATGCCGTCTCCCAGGGATCTCCGAGCCTCGTAGATGCGTTGGCGGGCCTTGGAATTGGTGAACTTAACGATGATGCGTCTGTTCACGCTCAATGATGGTTGGAACCGACCAGTCTGTGGCAGCGATCAATGTCGGACGGGGCTAAAGGGACATTCTGCAATTCGGTTAAGTGTAATACCTTGGCTTCAACGTTTTCAGCGGGGTCGCCAGAGTCGCCAGGAATGTTGGACACCTCGAAGACATCATTCGGCCATATTGTTCCAACTCGTCTACTTGCATGTTAGTGGCCTTCAGGGACTCTTTCAGTTGTGTATTTTCAACTCGTAGTTGGGCAACTTCATTCTTAAGTTTGGTCGTCTCGAGTTGGATAAGAGCATGTAATTGCGTTTTTAGCCACTAATTAGACTGACCATCAATAACGGAGATAACACATTGGCTAATTCAGTGATGTCGTCTTTGGAAAATTTCGGCGCCATTTTCAAGAATGATGAAGTGACTGAGCTATCACTGTCACTGTCGGATACCTCAGATGTAATAGTCCGACATCGTTTGGTTGTCGATGTTGATGGCTGTAGTGGCGAAGACTTATTCCGTTTTCTGCGACCCATTAGTAAGGTGGTGGGTGGGGTATCATGGCGATCTAACTTTGGTAAAATGTAATAAATCACTCCACAATTTCACATCCATGTACGGTAATGATGTTCAATATAGGTTTATGTCATCGACAGATTTACTCCCATGCTAATCCTATACCCAGTATACCATTTACAACATTATTTTGTGAGAATTTTCTTCGGCGCGAAAATATCTGCCACCATTGTTCCTCAACCGGAAGTTATAGGAGGCATTGATTATATGATATATTTCTCCACATTACTTGTAAAAATCCATGTAGAATTGCTTGTATTGTGAAGGTATAGACTCCTTCTTCCTAACTCCGGGGGTACGAACAACTCCGTGGGTTTTTGTTTTTGCACGCTGTAACATTTCACACGAGTGCAAAGTTTGATTCAGCGTCTGTAGATACCAGGTCACGTGAAATTCGAAATGATGGACCACACGTTTGACAGGGGTGAACATTTTGAGACTTTTGCCAAGTGGAGTAAAGAGAGTCAGCCTATTAGACCATTTCCCATAGAGTTGGGTTAACTTCCTGTCCCGGGCACCTGCAAGATGGCGGACGGCTGAGAGGTCAGAAATGTTTATTGTTCGTTTATTTGTTTTATTATGGTGTTTTCACATGTTTCAAAGTAAACAAATATGTAGAGCAATCAATGTTTAAATGTAGATGCATACCCAAAAGTCGTCGGATGTTCTTTACACCCACGGAGTTCGGCAGTAAGAGGCTACATGTTTAAAAGTTTGTAAACAATGATTGGCGACGGGCGCCGCCATCTTGGATTTCGATCGTAAATTTCCGTTGATTTCCGTGAACGCTCGGAAACAGTCACATAGGCTTTCCAAATTCAACATTTTTACGTCCATTTTCGGTAGGTCTGATTTACACTAACTAATAAAGGTATGGATGGTTGTTCATATTACCAAACGACGATGTAGAACACCTCTCCTAACTAAATGTTTACCTTAAGCAAACTTTGCAAACTGTATTATTTGTATGCAAATGCCCATGTAATCAACTGAAAATAGAATGTTCTAGCAGATTAATGTATTAACTTCTCTCATTGGCTTATTCCCAGTGTCAGAACCAAATCAGAAAAGAGCTTTCAGACGGAGTTTGCACCCATTACTATAAAATGTATAATAATGCCAATCAATACGTGGGCTAATGGTGAATGAATGTTTCTTTTGCCAGAAAATGTGTCAGATAATGTATCTGATATAAAGAACAGTTGATGCCTACTGAGTGGACATCTACCTTTAACGCATGCATATCCAAGTATCGGTTACACATGGTTAATGATCAGATGCACACTGTAGTGTTGATTCCACCATCGTAACTCAATTGGGAAAATAATGTTTGCAAATTGAATCTGATCACTACAATATATATCTACATATGAAACATGAAATTAACTAATGCATATTTCAAAATAAGCAAATAATACCAAGTCACATTAATTGGACAAAACTTACAAGTTTGGAACTTGGACTAGGCCTACCATGCCGGCAATAGCACTGTTGTTGTTGTTACTGCACTGTTTATTTGAAATCCAGTAGCTCGCTGAGTTTTGAATTTGAATGCGTTAGAACGAACTGGCCGAATGCGTTAGAACGAATTGCAATGCGTTAGAACGAATTCGAATTCGTTAGAACGAAATAATTGAAATCGTTAGAACGAATTTGAATGCGTTAGAACGCAATAATTGAATGCGTTAGAACGATTTCGAATTCGTTAGAACGAAATAATTGAAATCGTTAGAACGAATTTGAATGCGTTAGAACGTAATAATGGAATGCGTTAGAACGAATTGGAATACGTTAGAACGAATTCGAACTCGTTAGAACGAAATAATTGAATGCGTTTGAACGAATTGGAATGCGTTAGAACGAATTGGAATGCGTTAGAACGAAATAATTGAATGCGTTAGAACGAATTGGAATGTGTTAGAACGAATTGCAATGCGTTAGAACGAATTCGAATTCGTTAGAACGAAATAATTGAAAATCGTTAGAACGAATTGGAATGCGTTAGTATGAATTGGAATGCGTTCTAACGATAATCGAATTTGTCAGAACATTTTTTTCTTCTTCTCATGTCCCTTATAAGGCTCCCCGTATATATTCGACAGTGTTTGACTATTTCTCTATGATCATGTTTATATAGATTACTGGAGCGCATTAACTATCGGGTATTTTATTATAAATCGGTGAATGAGCTACCCTAATATTAAAGCAATCCTTCAAGTATATTTGGAAATGAATGGGAAGGGTTTTAACGACCCAGCAACAGCTAAGGTCATATAAACCACAATTTAATTAAACATGTTAAAGTCTCAACCGACAGACCAGTGGGTTGGAAATACTACATCAGGCCTCTCCCCAGCCCATTATAGCACGGGGGTGCCCCGCCTTAATTTCAAAAACAAGGTACCCCAGCACTATACATTTCAGATATATAGAGGATATTCATATTTTTGCAACGAATATGACATATACATACTGTTCATCGAGTGGTGTGGAATATCAATATTTCACGAGTGCCGTTAGGCACTAGTGAAATATGGACATTTCACACCACGAGATGAACATATATATGTCATATTAGTTGCAAAAATATGAATATTCTATTTATTATATACCTCTGCATGGAAATTAGCAGTTTTTTAGACTGTATACGGTAATGAATGTGTATGTGCAGCCTATTTGCAGTCCGGCACTGCAGGTGCGCGTTATGAATATAGATAGCGGAAGTAGTCGTATTTTCACCGGAAGATGTTTATTTCATCGATGAGAACATATTACTTTTATATACTTCGTATAACTATGTATTTTCTGGGTAGGTATATAATAAAAAAAAGTTCCAATTGTTATCATTGCAAGCACTACAAGAGTATATTATAAGGTATACACATGTATTAAAGGAGATATATGGGTACGGTATATGTCCAATTTAATAATTATGACTCATCAAAATATGACGTTCACGGTGAAATACCCCAGCGCCTTAAATTATTTCTGGGGACAGGCCTGTACATGGTACATTGTATGCAAGTATTTGTCATGGCCTAGTGTAGGTTTGTAACTCACATCCTTCAGTATTGAAGTCCTGTAGTCTACCCCCGAGCCACATCCCATCCCTCAAGTATTATTGAAGATATTACATGATCAAGGTGCATGATCACGTGGTTACAACAACAACAACGTCGCCCACTCCAAAGATAGTATTATTTGATATTGTCCTTAAAATGCAACGGGTTTTGATGAAATATGGCGCTGCAAACGCGTCTTCATGAGATGCCTTTGATGGTCCAGGGAGTTTGGCACAGACTTACTATGTCGTTTTTGCAAAGAATCGATTTCCGTGTCGGAGACACTAAATCGATTCTTCGCAAAAACGACAGAAGTTTGGACGAAAATACAGAGACCACCAAATGCAGCTTAACAAGACGCGTTTGATGCGCCATATTTCTGGAAGTTTCAATACTTGTTGTTGTTGTTAGTACCACATGATCATACACCTTGATGATGGAGAAACATTTCGACGTAAATGTAAATGGATGAACGTACGCAGGAAACCTCAAGAGCAACGCAATAGCCTCCCTTGCTATCGCATAGGGGGCATAGTAAAAGTGTATTCATCAAAAGGAAATGCGCCTTAGCTGGAGCCCTGTGTGTGGTAAGCAGCTGTTCATCAGGGGCCCATTTCACTAAACTTCGTACGATTAAACTGTTCGTAAGTGCAAATTTAGGATGGTCTGGAAATTTAAATTGATGGCTTTACATTTATTGAACATAGGCTGCAATAAATGTAAATCCAAGAATTGTTTTTTTTTTGCACTTATGAACATTTTAGTCGTACAAAGTTTAATGACAAGGGCCCAGATAGTGGACATAGATCCATGAAACGTACATTGTACCGACTCCTTCGTAGACACGTGTTTCGTCTGGTAGTACAGCTAGCTCCTTTCCGACGAGTCGTGTGTGAGCCATAGTCCGCTTCAACGTCTCAATCTGGGCATCTGACAGCTTCAGCTGACCCTGGGTCGTGATCAGTTTCCCTGGAAGTTCTTGAATAGCCTGCAATATAATCATACCTACATGTAGACTATGTATTTATAAGAATTATGGTAAGTAGCTGTAAAACCCTATTAAAACAAGGCAGAGCTCCAGATAAGCTGCGTATTTGCTTAAATACCTCATTAAAATTGCCAAAAACCCAATTTAAATTAGAAGTAGCCAGTATCAAAAAGCAATACAAATTATGTGATACCTTTACCATGCTGCAGAAAACGATAAACATACCACGAATATAGCATATTTTCCATGAAAACACATCTTGGTATTTCATTAGAATTGTCTCCAGGGAGACAATTCTAATGAAATTCCAAGACATGTTTTCATTTCGAAGCAAATTATTCAATAATTGCTCTCTGTTGATGTGTAAACACTAGCGTAATTTTATTTTACCCAATTAAAATTTTGAAATACCCAATTGCTTCAGAAATGATGGAGTGACACTACTCAATTACTGATTTCTTATCTGGGGTCCTGCAAGGGCATCGTTGTCGCGTGACACGTGCATTCTTGTACATTCCGGATTTCCGTATAATTGTATATTTGTGATGTGTGGTACTGTTTTGTATTGTTGTGCGCACTATTGATTTCACATACCTGTGATTCCACATACCTGTGATTTCACACACCTGTGATTTTTACATACCTGTGATTTAGCATGTACATTTGCCATGTACAATGTGCGTGTAATAACGAGGCTTATGTTGTATTGGTGGAAATACGTTTATGCCTGTCCTTTTTGCGGATTTAAATATACGTCTATTTTATGAGCAATGTTTTACTGATGTCACGCCATATTTGCCACAGACTATGCATGTGTGTGGTAGAGAACTCGTTGACTGCGTGTGCTGGTTTCGCTAGGGAAAAGACCCATTTTAGTATTACGGATGTCCACTATCCGTGCCAGCCGAGTTTGTCCGCGTGTCAGTTGTTCACCAGATAAGGGACCTTCTGTAGGTGAAGCCAGTATATACCCTGTTATGTATGCTACGGGCTAGTGTTTCAGCATAGCCTGGTACTGGTCAAGACGGATATAACAGATCCCATACTGGTGATGCTTTGTGTCGTGATATTTCCGTAAATGACCACGATATTTGAGTTTAGTATGTGCTACACTCTCATTTGAGTGTATAGCCGTAGGACCGATATGGAGGGGTTTGGCGGGGCCAAAAAGCGACCTTCGCATTGTCGAGACCAGTCGAGTAGATTTCGGATTATGAGATCTGGGTCTATAGTGTGCAGATTTATGGTAGTGTGAGATATACCATGTTGGATGATATTTATTCCGCGAAGGCTGTACACTCGTTTGGTTGAATTTATGGCGTGGGAACGTATATTTATGCCAAATATAACCCACGGGTGAAATGGCAAAAGCCAAGGTTTTGTAATATTTATGTGAGATGTCGAACGAGGGGTAAGCATATTCATTATTCCGTGCATGGTTTCACTGGTGCGTATATAAGCGATGTCTCGCTATGTGTTGGTGGGACACATATTTTCTGGTAACAGAAGGATAGTACTGTATTCACCAGTGACACGGAGGATTTTGGTATGTACCTACAACATTTTATTTCAGCTGTGATTTGCCGTTGTTCGATTCCCGTTTTAGTCCGTTGTGCATCCTGTCTGTCTGTCTGTGCGTATTCGTCCAGTAATTGGAGACTCATTTCATTTTTGTAGCCTCTTGAGATCGCTCCAGCGGGCAACATTGGACGTTTTGGTCCACTCGTTGAGGGCAGACCCCAGTCAGTGCAGAGTATCAGGTCGTCCGAGTGTCCGTACGTCTGTCTGGCGCAGTGTGTGTAGCAGCTCCGGGTACAGGCCTGTATAGAGCAGTGTGTGATAGCTACATCGCGTTCAGCAGACAGTCACAGCCATACATTAGTGAATAAACGCCATACACACACATCATATCATTACTACTCCACCGAGTTGAATGTCACCTAAGTGAAACTTTTCCCGGCGTCTTAGCCAACGTGATAATCGCCATTTTGTATTATATCGGAACTTTACATCTGGTCTACCACTTCCGGTATTACAACCCATTGATTCACCATGGATACTTTACATTTCGGTCCACCACATCCGGGTTGCTACAGTCGAGTGATACCATAGGAACTTTACATCTGGTCCACCATTTCCGGAAATAATACTACCTGCGGAACTTTACTTCGGGTACCAGCTTCCGGAACATTATAATTATTGACTATCATGTGATGTAACCACATCCGGCTTTGACTTTGACATTCATACTTTGGAAATATATTGCATAGGCAATACACATGTATACTTTGATAGTGTATGGTAATACTCCTATCATGGCATATCATGGCTAAGGGATTGTAGTAAGACTACATATATTGTTTATGGATTAATCACTTGAAGTTGGATAATAGCCATATTGGTGACTAGACCTCATACTGCGGGTGAGGCAGACCTTGGAACCTTGATACTCAGAGGTTACCACTATCTATTGAGATACGCCAGCACTGGGGTAGCTCAGATGATTGTCATTTGTCCTCCAATGTTCGTTCTGCCATGTTATACTTGTATGTTATTTCACTTTGATTAGCGATCATCAAAGTACTTGTGCATTCATACTAGTGTCCACTACGGGACCATTGAGATACCACATACTGAGTTTATTCGTCTATAGCTTTTAAGTTGCGTTAAAGTATAACAGCCAAGGCTTACAACCTTGTAATTGAATAGTATCATGCACAGTACAGTGATGTTCGCATATCAATGTATCATGTATTCCTGTGTGTTCCCCATGTAATATAGTGTACATTATAAGTGATTAAGTTACTACGTGTACTTATCTACTCTAGCCTATCCCTTACACTTCAACTGCATTGTTATCACTTTTCGTTCGTCAGATCAAGCTATATTGGCCATAACGTCATAACAATTGAAGTATACTTGGTTCATATGATAATAGGGGAGACAATTTGTCTCGATCATTATTGACCTTGGTAATGACCTTGACAATCGTTATTACGAAGCTAATCCCCTCATTGGCAGACTTGAGAATAAAAAAAAACGTATTTGTCTTACAAAAAGAAAATGCTTTGATTTAACGACGGCACTGGCTCGATGACCTTGCATGTCGGGACCGACTATTTATAGGACTAGGCTAGCACAAAGTTGTCTTGCCCAAGGACACGCCGAATAGCACAAGGACACGCCAAGGACACGCATAATAGTATTTACACTTCGCGCACTAAAATGTAGAAAACAACCTGCAGGGTGGTGACGTTCATACTTCGCTATATTATTATTGAGAGACACTTCTACAATATGACACAAAAATATTAACATACACTTACGTAATAAAGTGTGTGTATACAAAGAACGCTTCAAACACACATTTGGAAAGACTACTCCGTCATAAATCTTATGTAATGCAATGTAATTAGAGTCATGTACTCAGAACTAGTAAATATACCTACTTTGAGCTGGATTATCCTTTTATTCCAGTTTTATTCGCACAACGCGAGGACAGAATAGGCTTTTTTTTTGTTTAAACATAGTTTATTGCATATAAATACAATAGGCTCGGGCTACAAGTTCTCTCAACATTAGTTACAGCCCTCACCTAAGTGTTACAAAGTACAATAATTCAACAGCAATGGCGATACATGAATACATGTATACAGGCATATAAACACGGATAAAAACCAATAATCAAACGATAAATATATGTTTACATAATGTATGGAAAGAAAACGGACAGAAAGGTAGAGAAGAGGTGGATAGTGAGATATGAGATTTGGAGAAAGAATAAAAGTTGTTTTTGTCGCCAAGTACATATACTACATGAGCAAATCCATCAATGTATTAGTACTAGTTGCAATAGATTTCAGTGATCATTAATAACCTGTGGTTGTGGATGATATTGGCAAATCGAATGGAATACATCGGATATTGGATTACGTTACATACATCTATCAACGAAGTTACTCAAATCGTTTTGTAGTTTTAATATAATTTTGTACAGAATTGAAGATAATAATATTGTTTTCATTGTTTTGTTCAGGTATGCCGTTCAAAAGCATGTGCGCGTTCAGGTTATGAAATCGTTGCAGTGACTGGCGTAGAATGAGACGCTGTGCATGATATTTGTTGCATTCAAAGAAGTAATGTTCAGCGTCTTCTACAATTTCGCTACACTCGCAGTAGGGAGTTTCTCTGATATGGTTATTGCAAAGATCGGAATTGAGAATCGGAATTTATTACGAAGTCTTGCATGCATAACTGACGAAAACCTGTCTCCCACTAAGTAATATGGTGGTATTTCATATTGAGTGTATAATTGTTTGGCGCATGCTGTTTTAAAGTGTCTAAGACTATCTACATTTCTCATTGAAGGATCAGTTTCATTCCAAAGTTGTACCACAGATGGTATAAATGATTGTTTGTATATTTCCAGTCGAGTAGTCGGGACATTTATATCAAATTGGTTTCTAAGGTTGTAACGAGATACGTTATTAACAGTGGGAGGAATCAGTTTGGAGATATAACTAGGTACTTGATTGTTGGTTGCTTTGTACATGATCGAAAGCTTTTGAATACTACGTCGAACAGATAAAAGTTGCCCTCCAACTTATTTCCTTAAATTATCAAGTGACACTGACCGTGTTAAACCGGTTACTATTCTCGCAGCTTCATTCTGAATTTTTTCCAATGAATCTTTTTCATATTCTGTACATCCATCCCAGACCGACGAAGCATATTCGAGTATAGGTCTCATATAAGATATATATATTTGGTTTAAAGACTGTCTGCTTATCTTAAAGTTTAGGTTTCGCATTATTTCCCAACACTCTCGCAGTCGAATTAATTATATTTTGTATATGTGTATGCCATTACCCGTTATTGCTCAGCGTTAAACCGAGATGTTTATGGTCGTCGACAAAGGTTATAGGCGTGTTTTGAAAGATTAGGTTTACAGGTCGATCGAGTAGTCTTAGGGTTAAAGCATCGCTTCAGTCTTGTTAGGATTGAAACTGACCAACCATTGTTTAGCCCAGTCAGCAATAGTTAGCAGGTCATAATTTATTATGCCTTCTAGGTCATCAGTATTTGTTGTGGAAAATGATAGAGAACTGTCGTCAGCAAATAATCGAACATACTTAGTAGATGGTCAGTTATATCGTTGACATATATTAGAAATAGTAAAGGACCGAGCACCGAGCCTTGCGGTACGCCAGCAGTTATTAACTTGGTATCTGAGGTTGTGGACCGTATTGATACTGACTGTTTCCTATGCGACAAGTAGTTTTCGATCCAGTGTAAGATACAACCATTTAATCCATTTTGCCGTAACTTAAATAGTAATCCCCTATGCCATACTCTATCGAAAGCCTTAGAAATATCACAAAATACTATACATGTAGGTTGCCTTTCATCAAATGCCTGACATATTTGATGGTGAATGTCTATAAGTTGGTATACCGTAGAATGGCCTGGTATAAAACCAGATTGTCTATTGTAAATCAAATTCTGTAGTGCAAGTGATTATATATAGTTTAAACATTATTCTCTCCATTACCTTACATAGACAGCTTAATAACGATATAGGTCGATAATTTGAAGGCGTCTGCGGACACCCTTTTTTAAATAAAGGAATACATTTGCCAATTTCCACGCCATCGGAAACTGACATTCATTGACAGATCTATTGAAGAGGATCGCTAGAGGTTTTGAGACAGATGTAATAGTTCCTTTTAGCATTCTATGACTAACTAAATCGTGTCCACAAGCTTTATTAGTTTGTAAAATCTTTATAGTATCTCTGACCTCAGATTCGTTTATATTAATCATATCAAGAACTTGGTTAGTTTTTAATTCAAGCGGCGGTAAAGTAGAGTTGCTATCGTCAACCGTTGATATTGAAACGAAGAAGTTGTTTAGACAATTAGCTTTTTCAACATCAGAAAAACAGACAATTTCACTATTACCGTCAGTCGTTTTTAATGGTGGAATAGTTCCACTTGATTTGCTATCTTTCACAAAATGTCGAACTAGCTTCCAGAAGTATCTTTTGTTATTTGAACATGATTCTGTTAAATTAAACTCTATGTCATTGTAAAATGCTTCTCTTGCATGTTTTTTCATATTATTAACTTTGTTCCGAGTTGTTTTGTATTTATTCCAGTCGTCCACCCTTCCAAATTGTATTGCTTTCTTACGTAATTTGTCTCTTAATTTGCTTATTTTACGAATATCGGAATCATACCATGGTTTATCGTTAGGCCGTACTGTGACTTGACTGCATGGAATGCATCGCTTAGCTAGCTCAATGAATTTAGATGTAAATATATTAGATGCATCATCTACACTGCCATTATTTAATTTTTCCAATCAGTGTTAAGCATGAATTCGTTAAGTTTAAACAAAGTCTGCTCTTTTATAGTTCCATACAGTTCGTTTGTATGAAGTATTGTGTGAACTATCAGCAGGTATAATGACACATGTAGCCTTATGATCGCTTATGTCTGGCAAAACAGCCAACACATCGCTTTTGAGAATGTTCTGTTCTTGGTTAACAATAATTGGATCTAACAAGGTTGAAGTAGTAGCTGTTTCACGCGTTGCGGATGTAATTATGTTTTTCAATGAATTCATAATCATAACATCTTTTAATTTGTGGTTATGTACATTTAATTGATCTTCATTTAGATCGCCAACAATAATGATATTATTTGTTATATCAGAATAGGCTGATATTGTGGCCATATTTTATAATGGCCGGGTCTCAGCTATAAGGATACAGAGAATATAAAAGAAAATTGAAATTGTATTAAGTCATCCGTATAGCTGAGATTATTTTTGTCGAGAACATCACCGACCCATTCAAGTTGGTTCGTGATGGCTGATATTTGTATATTGAGCATATACAGCACCTAACTGTATAAACACTTGGATTGAACCCTAGTTGACATCTACAATCATACACCAGCATTATATTGCTGATTTCAATACAATTTTTTACCAAAATAAAAAACATATTTTGTTTTGTCAATAAAAAATACTTTTTTTTATTTCTACATGTATAAACATTAAAAGCTTAAAATATTTCACAACTACTATTTACATGCATATTAAATTAACCCACAAGTTATTTAATTTAAAAATATGTACATTTGATACTTTATCACTGTGTTTGAAATTCACAACAATTCAGAATCAACCTTTCGATATTTTTACCACGGTGTGAAAAAGATATTGTAGTTCACAATTATTGTGCAATCACACAATCGTTGACAATTTCATTGTATTTTCTTGCCAAGGTGTGATAAAATATATAAACTTGCTTACATTTGGTACAACAATAGTTTAGAATCAAACTTTAGGTATTTTTCCCTAGGTGTGAAAACTATATTGTAGCTCACAATTATTGTGCAATCACACAATCGTTAACAATTTCAAGGTATTTTCTTGCCAAGGTGTGGTAAAATATATGAACTTGCTCAAATTTGGTACAACAATAGTTCAGAATCAAACTTTAGGTATTTTTCCCACGGTGTGAACAATATATTGTAGTTCACAATTGTTGTACAACCACACATTTGTTGACAATTTCATTGTATTTTCTCGACAAGGTGTGATAAAATATATAAACTTGCTTGCATTTTTG
>CM055271.1:94385316-94653472 GCA_029237695.1 Conchocele bisecta | reverse complement strand
ATGGAACTCAATGGTGCATCCAATTTACGAATGGGGTACTGGGTTCGATTGTGTATCCAATTTACGAATTGGGGGAGGTGTATCCATTTTGTGTTTTATGATGAAATCGTTCCACTGTTGAACCCGATCATGTTGGGGGTGCGCTTGATGATATCCGTGTTCACGTTACCGTTGTGGCCTATTTTTTGATTGGCGGTGGCGATTACGATCTGATTATTGTAACCGTCAACCGGGTCGTCTCGTAGTATCATATTGCTCGGCGCCATATAAAGACCTATTCCAAATACATAGTCTACTGGGGTGCTGGCATTCTGCAAAACGTCTTGATAATTCTGGATCGCCTTCTCCAGGTCCACCCTAGCCGAGATGGCGTCCTCTACAAGTGCCAAGAATTGTTTTTGTGCATCAAACGCTGTTCCCTGTGCCCAGTATTGAACTGCGAGTTTGCTTCTGTGCGCCGAGGATGGCCCAGACGTACGTACGAATGGAGTCGTTGACGCGAGTAACCCCGGCCTGCGTGAACCCTAGACCCGTATCTAACATAAATGTAACCCCACGCGTTCTGAACCTCAGCAGCCTGCTGTATGTAATCGACGTGAGCCCGTTTCGGAGGTAACATTTTACAAGAAAACACGCCGCAGTGCCGACCTCCAGACACTTCTGGGGGCCCGAAAGTCATCGTCGCGTGGTCAAAATTCCCGGCGTTCCGACTGACGATGTGGTCACCGGAGTGATCGTGTCTAAAATCAGTCTGCGTCCAATTCCCGGACTGGCCGTGAATGAGAACGTCACCGAGGCCGGTGCTGGTAGGAAATGCTTTCTGTCTCCAGTCCGCGTCTTTTGAAACGTTAAATTCGTTACACAGTCTTTCAAACACCATTCGGTCGTATGCGTTGGAAATGGGATTCCAGGCGTCGTCTTGAGGTAGTGAAATACCTAGTTCTTTGAGAATCCTCCTAATAGTATAATACGCATGAAAGTTGTAGACACTTCGGAGCATGACATTCTTGGATGTCAGATGGTCTTTATGTGAAACTCCACACCCGGCTGTTGCGCACCATACAGCAAAATTTATTTGGTTCTGCCAAAACTGCATCGGTGTTGCTTTCCACCCGTTTACCACCTCCATCGTAGTAATCTTGGGCAGCCTATATTGTTCAAAGATATTAGGGAAATTGGTGGCAAAGCCGCTGTCCGGTCTAACCGTTACGGTTGGGTGTACAAGGGGGTTAACAACGTCTTTTTGTGTGTATTTACCTCCGACCGCATACTTTACATTAGAGTTAAAGCTAAATGCTTTGGTATCCATTGAAAGATATTATTATGTTTGCTACTATAACTAATGTTCAAAAAGGGAGTTGTGAACTTCAAAAATTAATAGACAACTGCTGCGGAAAACGCCGGGTAGGCCTTAGATCAATCACCTTCACGGTTGGATGGCAGAATGTGGGGAAGAGCGAAGGGTTTTACTATGTGAAGGATGGACAACAATTAGGTGTAAAGCTGCCTCACGGACTGTGGGGAATAAGACAGCTCAAAGATTTTGTCAACTCAGAGCTTGACGGTATAATCAACCTCACAGTATCGAAGGCTACCGGGCTCGCAACAATGACCATCAGCACTGATAATAAGGTAGTGGTCTCCCCGGGGTTGGGTATTCAACTCGGTTTTAGAGAGACATACTCCTCAAACAAAGGAGTGTTTACCCCGGGTGAGTACGTCGGTGATAATCCGGTGGACTTCACCTTCACGAAAAACTCTCGGGGTGCACCTTGATCTGGGTGAACACATCGACAACACGGTAGACGGATCCCCCAGCACATTACTGAAAACTGTGCCCGCCAGCGACTGTTTCTATGGCGAGACTGTGACCTTAGACTTCCCACACCCCGAGATGAAAGTTTTGGAATCGGGACACATCCACGAGTTGAAGATTTCTATTCTTGATGATAAAGGGAGAGAGTTGAAGAACGATTACCCGATTTCGGTCGTCCTAGAAATTTCAAATTAATTAATTTTAAGAAAATTATTTAGAATTAAACGCATGTTCGTAATATATATTATCAACATTATGAGTATATACGGACCAGGTAGTTCTTCCGATTGGGTGACAAATTCAAATAATTTGGAACCGGCAGAAGGGGGATTCATCCCGACAGAGGGCGACTTTTTAACTACCCAAAAAACAAGGGCCTTGATCAATAGAACTATATCGAGGGCCACGGACAAGATTCACAAAAGTCTACTATCACAACTTAGAGAATATGCCCTGGCTGTGAATACACAAAGTCGTGAAGAAACGCATACGGAACTAAACGAACTAGGTAAAAAAATAACCAAATTTAGAAAAGAGGCCCGGTTGGGGATTGATAAAGCCCGAAAAGACCGCCAGGTTGACATTACGGCGGTTTATGATGCGTTGCGCTTAGAAGACTCTCTCAGCAAAGAAGCTACACATTCGCTGAATTAGACGGGAAAATAATCGATTTTTCGAAAAGAGGCCACGTCGGGTATTGAGAAAGCCCGAGAAGACCACCAGGCGGACCTTACGAAGGCTTATGAGGTGTTGCGCTCAGAAGACTCTCTCATCAGAGAAGCGGCACTTACTGAACTAGATAAAAAAATAACCAAATTTCGAAAAGAGACCCGGTCGGGTATTGATAAAGTCCGAGAGACCACCAGTCGAACCTTGAGGAGGCCATTGCGGAGGCTTATGATGCGTTGCGCTTAGAGAACTCTCATAGTAAAGAAGCGAACACTTACCGAACTAGACGGTAAAATAGCCGAATTTCTGAAAGAGACCAGGTCGGGGGTTGAGGGGGTCCGAGAAGACCACAAAGAGGCTATTGCGGAGGCTTATGGGGCGTTACGCTCAGAGGACTCTCTCAACAGAGAAGCGGCACTTACTGATATATACGAAAAAATAACCGAATTTAAAAAAGAGACCCGGTTTGATCTTGATGGAGTCCGAACAGGTATTGAGAAAGCCCTAGAAGACCACCAGGCGGATATTACGGAAGCTTATAGGGTGTTGCTCTTAGAGGACTCTATCAACAGAGAAGCGACACTTACCGAACTAGATGGAAAAATAACAGAATTTCAAAAAGAGGCCCGGTCGGGGGTTGAGAAAGCCCGAGAAGACCACAAGGTAGCCATTGCGAAGGTTTATGAGGTGTTGCGCTCAGAGGACTCTCTCATCAGAGAGGCGGCGGTTGCCGAACTAGATGAAAAAATAACAGAATTTCAAAAAGAGGCCCGGTCAGGTATTGATAAAGCCTTAGAAGGCCACCGGGCGACCATTACGGAGGCTTATGATGCGTTGCGCTTAGAGGACTCTCTCAGCAGAGAAGCGGCACTTACCGAACTAGATGAAAAAATAACCGAAGTTTCTGATAAACTGAAACATGATCGTATAGCCGCGACCAAAGCTCTTGAGGAGGCCTCTTATGAGATTCGTACTGAGGCATATAACGCAAACAGGGCGCTTGCCGGAATAGTGAAAACAATGAAAACACCAAAACGTGTCATAAACAGTTTGGGATGAGAAGCGGGGCCCATTGGTTGTGGGGCACTATGAATATTCGTTCGGTGCCAAAGCGAGTAATAAATATGGGGATACACTATGACAGCATGCAAGGGTGGGAAGATTATCCTAAATGGCGGTCTGTGCTCGGTTAATGCGAAATGGTTAAACCTGTGGGCGCGGTTACCCCCCCGCGATAAATATTGTAGTAGATGGGAAGAACGGGGGGTTGGAGTCACTAAAATCTCTGGAGATAGTTCGACGATTGTTTCGTTCGCCGGTAATGATCGAATTAGACTTTCCAAAGGTAGTGTTATTAACTTTGTTACGAAAATCGGTGACTCAGAGAGTTCTTCCACTATTGTCTCATTGTTAATTGAACTTATTGTGTAAATACTAATATATTGAAATAAATTTAACTATGAACGAATCACCATATCCAACTCTCAATACCACTCCACCAACACTGTATCCAACTCTCAATACCACTCCACCAACACTATATCCAATTAACGAAAGAAGTTCAGATTTTAGGTTGAATAATATCGTCGCTATGCAGGATATTTTAGTTAGAGAATGTGCAAATAGAAAAAAGACACGCTAAACAAATATAAGCGCGCGGCAAACATTGCTGAAGCATCTAGTACGGTTCTGGCAACGTTTCTGTGTTGTGTGGGGCGGGACTGCTGCAACGCTATCTACAATTGTAATGGTTCCACTTGCGGGGGTTTTGAGTGGAATTACCGTTTTATCTGGAACACTTTTGTATGGTAATTAGGGCGGTGGGTGGAAAACTCGAGAAAAAAAGTAGTAAAACATGATAGAATATCCGTTCCTCGCTAGGTCTAAGAAAAATAGCATCGACGTTATGGTGTCCAAAGCGTTGGCCGATAAGAAAATATCAAATTTAGAGTTTGAATCCGTGGGTGGAAGAAATGGGGAGATATGAAGAATTAAAAAATGATATAAGGATCAAGCGCGCGCCACCATGCCCAAAATTGAGTGTACTGATTGGGATAAATTTAGGGTAAGGGAAAACTTGGAAATAAAGTCGGAGGAAATGTTACAGCACCATTATAAAATAATTTTTAAAAAAAAATGTTTTTTTCTTAATTTTATAATTTTCCTAATTTTTTCAAAATTATATTGATGCAGTAAACAAATTTACATACCTATACAACATGTGTTTTTTCACTGAGAATTACAAATTCAATCGAGTATTACACTGTACACACCGTCTGTGTAATTGATACACTCGGCTCTGTTTACCTTGGCTATCAATTTACGCATGGTTCATAACCCGTGTAATTGATAATTGTACAACACTAGGTAATGTTTATCATAACAGCCTTCGTGGTCGTGTGGTTAAGGCGATAATCTATAGAGACGAGGGTCGTGGGTTCGCGCCGCGGTTGGAGCTAAACATTTTTATTTATTTATTTCTATCCCTACAAATGTGGTCGCTATGGTAAACAACTGCATGACAACGGCGTTCGGAGTCCGACCGCTTGAAATGGGCAGACAACTCCGGCCGGTGTCATGACACGATCTTTGACCTTAGCAGGTTCATGGGGATAAATGGACACGCGGTTTCAGGGAGATGTTATTTGTCTTAGCATCACATTGCTGTTCAATAATAATTTTTTCAATTTCTTTATAAGCGATATCGTAGAAATGTATATTCGTAAATAAATCGTTGGGTTTTAACAATTTTATATAATACACCTTAGTTTCATATCCGATACGCATTATCCGTCTTAATGTTTGTATTTGCCTCTTGTATGGTTGACATAATTGCCGGTATAATATTGTAAATGCAACGTTTTTATCGGAGCGTAATAAATTACGCTGGTATTTCATATATTCGATATCGCCTAGTGTTCTCATTTTATAGAATTTATATACAGGATTATAACCCCCATAAGATTCATAAATTTCTTCAACACAGTTATTAAAAATTTTCAATTCCAATTGTATTGTATTATCCATTTTCTCTAATAGTTGTTTTTTTTCTGTTCAATAATTTCCAATTTCTTCTAATAATTTTCCAATTTCTTCGTTAAAAGTGATATTGTAGAAACGCATATCCGTAAACGAATCTTTGATTTTAAACTGTTTTATAAAATTAGTTTGATAATATTTCGGTAGTGTTTCTACGATCCTATTGATCCTATTTAGTCGCTTCATTACATAAATTTGAGACTTATACCGGCGACATAATTGCCGGTTTACTATTGTAAATGCAACGTTTTTATCGCAGCGTAATAAATTACGCTGATATTTCATGTATTCGATACCACATAGTATTGTCATTTTAACCGTGTTTTAATACTGTAGAAACAGCGGCGTAAAATTCTTCAGCAAGGTCATTATACAATTCCAATTCGTTGCGTATTTTATTATCCATTTTGTTATAATATTTTTTATTATAACCTATTAAATTTATATGTTCAATTGGACGTGAAAAAAACATAAGGTATTTATGACACCAATATAATTGGACTACAATTCGACATCGTCGAAATAAATTAGCTATATTGGAGGAGAAAAATGGGGTGTTGGAATATAAACTATCACTCGTGGGCACATTGAAATAATTATTTTATCATAAATTTACTGTCGGGAAAACATTATGTTTTTTTTTCACGACCAATTTTTCGTGGTTGGTGGGAGACAATTTCCTCGTTAACCAATTTTTTATTTTTCGGGGGTGGTGGGAGTAGTATAAAGGGTTATAAATGATGCCACCGCAGGTGGTATCATTTTGACTCCCTTTATACTACTCCTTGCAATCTATCAATCAATCCCGTTACAGGGTTAGTGAACGACAATAATGGCTACTTAGCCGGATCTGTCGGCCACCGAGTTTGGCCAGCCATGGAAAAGATGAAAGTCTGGACTCTGTTCACATGTTTTATTCAAGGTCATTAACCTCTCCTGATGTCGTCCTTGCAATCTATTAATCTATCCCATTACAGCATCAGCAGTGAAGGACCATAATGACTACTCAGACGGAGCTGTCGGGCACGGCATTTGGCGCATTCACTCGCAAGCCGGTAAAGGAACAGGTAACCCAACAGGCTCACTCTTCACGCTATTTGAAAAATTCTTATTATGGTGATGCCCTATAGGTTTCGTCCTGTCCGTCCGTTTATTTTTTTGAACGTTTTTTGAAGAAGAAACAATTCTGGCTATTGGATTGGCGAAAGCCTGGCGGCAATGTCCACAATGTAAAGATTTTGTGTTTGGTCCATTTCTGTTACCGTACCACCTAGAATCACCATACATGCACAAGTTCATAACCAATGGGTGTCCATCACATACCACTATCCAACATTTGACATTGACCTATGTTTTCCGCGTAATAGACGTGGCCATATTCAATGTTACGTTTTCGTGATTAGGTCCATTTCTCTATTACTGTACGACCACCACCACCATCATACTTGTACTTGTCCACCACATACCCTATCCAACATGTGACCTTGACCTATTTTTTCCGCGTAATTGACTTAAGACATTTTCAATGTTAAATGTTTGTGTTTAAGTCCATTTCTCTGTTACTGTACCGCCTATAGCCACCATATTTGGCACAATTTCATTACCAACGGGTGCCCACCACATACCACAATCCAACATATGTTGTCATAATAACATTAGCTCTTTGCATGCTGGGAAACTTGTGGGCTATAAATAGTTCAAAACTAGCGGACAAAAATTCATCATATTTTCTTTTATTTCTCCTTGTAAATATCATGAATATGTCTTGGAATTTCATTAGAATTGAGTCCTGATGACTCCATTCTAATGAAATTCCAAGACATATTTACAGAGAGAAATAAAACATATGGTCCTAATTTGTTTGGTGGATATTTTGCCCGCTAGCATGCAAAGAGTTAATAACGAGTTAGAGGGGCATTCATTATATTTTGACAACTGCTCTGTAGCGAATTTAATATCGCGCCTACACCATTGCAACATATACCAACTTGAATTACAATCTACCATTGATTGAATTTTTTACGACATCTGTGACGTCACATGTGACATCAGTGACGTCATAATGACGTCGTCACGTCGCGCTCTCTGTCTGAAATTAGGGCTTCCATGAAATAAAAAAAAATGTACATTTTCAAAAGGGCACAGTTTTGAGCAGATGTCATTGTTGCACAGGGCTCCAGATAAGGAATTAGTAAATTGAGTATTGTCACTCCATCCTTTCTGAAGCAATTGGGTATTTCAGAATTTTAATTATTGAATAGTTTGCTTCGAAATGAAAACATGTCTTGGCATTTCATTAGAATTGTCTCCTTGGCAGCATGGTAAAGTTACCACAATTCTTTTTATTGCTTTTTGATACTCGCTACTTCTGATTTCAATTGGGTTTTTGGCAATTTTAATTTGGTATTTAAGCAAATACGCAGCTTATCAGTAGCCGATTTCATCAACATTGCAAAGTATTCTTTTCTAGCAAAGTATACTTTGAGGGAGTAATCATTTATTTTTCCGGAAATGCATTATTTCATATAAATCTAACAACTGCATATATTTGATGATTAAAAGTATGCAGAATTATTATACTGAATTTATTATTCAGTATAATAAAAAATAATTAATTTATCCTAAAATTGAAAATTTCTCCCTCAAAGTATACTTTGCTAGAAAAGTATACTTTGCAATGTTGGTGAAATAGGCGACTGGAGCTCTGACTGACATTATCTTGAACCATTGCTCTATTGCATGAATAGTTCAGCTCTCCAGAGCTCCAGATAAGCTGCGTATTTGTGTAAATACCCAATTAAAATTTCCAAAAACCCAATTGAAATCAGAAGTAGTGAGTATCAAAAAGCAATGAAAAATGTTTGGTATCGTTATCATGCTACAGAAAACAATAAACAGACCACAAATATAGAATATTTTCTTATTTTTCCATGAAAACACATCTTGTTATTTCATTAGAATTGTCTCCAAGGAGACAATTCTAATGGAATACCAAGATGTGTTTTCATTTAGAAGCAAACCATTCAGTAAGTGCGATCTGCTGAAGTGTAAACAGTGTGATTTTATTTCGCCTAATTAAAATATTGAAGTACCCAATTGCTTCAGATATGATGGAGTGAAAATACTTGATTACTAATTCCTTATCTGGAGCCCTGGCTCTCTGTGAATCAGCTGGTATACATGGTATATTTGATACTGTTTTCCATGAAGAACTTATTTGAATAATTGCATGTGGGAGATGGGTTCCCCGTTCACGAAGCCAGAACATGAAGAATAAGAGGGTGAAATGTTCACGCAAATTACTTTAGTTGATTGGACCGAATGACCCTAAAAGCTCACGTATGTGATAACTTGGAATGAACCATGGACCTACTGCAACAGAATCCAAAACTAAAGTACTGAAATGGTGTGGTTACGGAATGAAATGCTCATGTGTGAAGGCTAGAATTTCCGAATTACAGGACGCTATTTACAATTTTTGTCGAGCCCACTTGCGTAAAGTGAGACGTCCAGGTGTGCGCCCGAAATCTGCATTAATGTTTTTAAATACCTTATATCTCTGCAGTCTTACATCACATTGACTTGAAACTTCATATGCTTATTAGACATCATCCATATATTCATGCTGTATTCCACTCATGCGGCCCCTGTGCCCAAGGTGAAGGTCTAATGACTTTGGAGTTAGCGTTAAATTTTTTGCGTTAAATCTTTTGTCAAAATTTGCGTTAAAGTTTTCAGATACCTACTATCTCTGTAACCATAAGTCAGATTTGCTTGAAACTTTGTATGCTTATTGGTCATCGTCCATATATTCATTTTGTGTCCCACTCATGCGGTGCCTGTGCCCCAAGGTCAAAGTCAAATGACTTGCGTTATTATAAAATCTGCGTTAAAGTTTTTCCATACCTTATATCTCCACAATTGTTACTCCAATTTACTTCCAACTTTCAATACTTCCTTTTGATCATCCATATTTTCATTCCATAGCCTGCCCATGTGGTCCACATGCCAAAGGTTCGGCCCTGTGTTAATTTGTTAATGTATTCGGACACTTGGTCATTGTGTAAGCGGACATGGTTTCCTGATCCAGCCAAAGAAAGCGGCAATCACGTGGCATTATATTGAAAAGAAACTTGAGATATCGCAAGTGGTAAAGAAATTTCACGAGTGACGTCCGAATGCCATTACGCCAAAATCCTTCAATGTCACTCCTCAATAAACAAGGGCAATAACTTGGTAAATGAGTAACAATGGCATAAATGTTCTTAGGCACACATTCTACAGTATATACCTTACATCATGTGATTTTTGGTTGTGTCCCCAGGGCTCCAGATAAGGAATTAGTAATTGAGTATTGTCACTCCATCATTTCTGAAGCAATTGGGTATTTCAAAATTTTAATTGGGCCAAAATAGGATGACTGCGCAGCGCGTGGCATGCGATTATTTCTGCTGAAAATGTATGCACACCCAGGAGAGGAGTAATACGGCAGAATGTGAAAGTTTCAGGAATGTGATGGTGTTGGTTACTGAAATAAACACATGTTGTCAAAATATAATAATTCCAACACAAAAATATTTACACAATTCCCTAACATTTGATTGGCCCGTAGCAAGTCTCTGGTCAAAATTTATATCCCAGTAAAATCCCATGCCGAACTACTTTCCGTAACCGTGAGGCGCAGTTAAAAGAATTCTTAAGAAAACGGAAAATAAACACATTTTCTTGATGAATTTATTTCAAATGCTGGAATTATAAGGAATGAATGGCCTTTTTGTGGAATTTATCGGGGATATAAACTTGGAAAAGTCACGGCCAGTATTCCCATGTCTTTTCCAAGTAAATATTGTTGTGCTGGAATTATACAGTATTAACTAATATTTCAATGCCGTAAAGTATAGTTATTGTACTTGTACACCAGAAGTTGCATTGGACAAATAAATATCGACTTCCTTTGAAAAGATATCAAATTTTGTTAATATTTTGAGAAGATGTGGTTATCTCCCCTGACCTCAAGATTATTGATTTCCGTCATACAAATAATACAAAATAGTGCCATGAATGTGTACCCGGTAATAAAATTGAACGCTCTTTGTATGTATTAATTAATAAAACCCCTACAATACATCCTGATGTGCGGGACCCCATCTTTAAGGATTCATATATTGATGGTGAACGTGTGACCTAACTCATTGTACTGTTTAACAAACATAAAACCCCAATCAATCATAGCTCAGTCCCAACTAATCAAACTTTCTGATTACATTGAACGACCAATGTTCGCCATTCCTTAACTCTTTGAATGCGGGAACCGAAAATAGTCGTCTGCTGATAATTCATATTTTGTGTTTTCTCTCAGTAAAAACATGTTTTGGCAGCATTTTAGAATCATTTCCATTGGAAATGATTCTAAAGTGCTGCCAAACCAAGTTTTTGATGAGAAAAATGGAAAAATAAAAAATATTCAGCAGACGACACAAATTAATTCAGCATTGTAAGGGTTAAATGAAACACCCGTCATGATTCTAACAAGCAATATAGATCGTTATCCGTCTATGATGGGTGTGTGCTATTCGAGCTGGATCTACACTGGTCACAAATCCCATACACCCCATTGTTCCAGTCTCGGCCATATTTGACAGGTAACTCCACACAAGATGTCCATTGTGGTCCTAGTGCAGGAGTACTGCACATTGAAGAAGACTAGCGAGGGACAGTTCATGCCGGAAAGTTTTGGGGAGGAGAAGCCGGTTACCGTGAAATTCAGCGAGCGGGAGAAACGGAACTTCATGGTTACCATCTTGCAGCTGTTGCAGGTATTCTCAAACTAGAATTGTCTCCATTGACAGACATAACTTGTTTATGCCACCCTCCCTGTCTGTCCTCGCCAACAATTGGGAGTTATGGGATTAGGAGCATGTAGGACTTTTTTATTCAGTAAGCTCATAAATTAATATTATGAGTTTTCTTTGATCTCAAACAATGGAAATAGGTCATAATACCAAATGTTGGTACATCTGTCCATCTGTCTGTCTGTCCAGGATTTGTGTACAGTGGAACCTCTCTAAACCTGACACCTAGAAAACACATGTGATCTTATTTTTGATGAGTTTCTTGGTCATTTAACACGGGTGATAATGCTGTTCGTGATCGTATAGCACACAACTATGGCGCAGAATGATCAAATGCACGATTTACAGTGAAACCTCTCTAAACTCACTGCACCTACTATCTATCTCTGTAACCGTAAGTCGGAATGGCTTCAAACTTCCTATTGATGAATTTGAAAACCATGCTTATTAGTCGTTAGGCCATAGCAAGTTCCTTCTCTGTTAAGAGTCCGCGTGCGGGTAGGTTTTGAAAGTGGTTCTGTGAAGAAACAAACACAATTAAATGTGTATGCTATTTTACACTATTTACTGGTGAAGTAATATGAAAACTGATTGGGTCTCTGTCCAAAATTTATATCCCAGTAAACTCCCACGCCGAACTACTTTCCGTAACCGTGATGCGCAGTTAAAATAATTCTTAAGAAAACAGAAAATAAACACATTTTATTGATGAATTTATTTCAAATGCTGGAATTATAAGGAATGAATGGCCTTTTTGTGGAATTTATCGGGGATATAAACTTGGAAAAGTCGCGGGAATACTGGACGAGGCCTTCCGGCCTTCGTCCAGTATTCCCGCGACTTTTCCAAGTTTATACCCCGATAAATTCCACAAAAAGGCCATTCATTCCTATATTAAATCCGTACTTGAATGTCCCTTTAATAAGAGTATTTTCTTCTTTTTTTGTAAAGATTGCTGGCTGAAATTTAAATTTATGCTAAAAGCCTTTTCAACCCTGCAAAAAGCGTTGAGGAAGTTTTTAACAAATTTACTTTAGTTTATTTTTACCGGATATTTTGGTAGGTTTTGGTCAACCGGGTGGACACTTAACATAGAAAAGATATGGTAGGGCCTTATCCATATGTTCATACTGTGATCACTCATGTGGCAGCTGTGCCCAAAGTCAAGGTAAAATAACTTTGAAAAGGTTCTGTTGAAGTTTTTTTGTGTTAAAATATTTTTGAGGAGTGCGTTGGTGTTACGGATTTCTGGTATGTTGAGCCTGCTTGCGGAAATCGAGACGGTCGTCACAATAACGTCCATCCATGTAGGTGAAATACGGTATTTATACCCCCCCGCAACGAGTTGTGGGGGGGTATACTGGAGTCGGGTTATCCGTCAGTGCGTACGTCCGAGCAACCAAGGGTGTAGAAGGGGCCATGGGGCGGAGCCTAACACAAAAGAATCCTTTGATTTATTCCGTGTGGTCCCTTATTCTATTCATTACAAGGGGCCATCTCTTTGATCTAGAACAATGGAAATGGCCCCTTCTTCACTATTGGTGGGCCGTACGTCCGCCCGTCAGTCCGTCAGTCCGTCACTAAACTTAACATCAGAGAAATATTGTTATACCTTCTATTTCCTTCATCTAAGGTGCTTAATATTTCACACATGCATTCCTGTAAGACTTTACTACCATGCTGTGCCAAATCCACGACCGTCCAAACCCCGCTGATCCCAAGGTCAAGGTCAAATTCTTAGTCTCTTTACAAAACTTAACATCAGAGAAATATTGTTAAAATTTCTATTTCCTTCATCTAAAATGCTTAATATTTCACACATGCATTCCTGTAAGGCTCTACTACCATGCTGTGCCAAATCCACGACGTCCAACCACCGCTGATCCCAAGCTCAAGGTCAAATACTTCGTCATTTTACAAAACTTAACATCAGAGAAATATGTTATAACTTCTATTTCCTTCATTGAAAATTCTTAATATTTCACTCGTGCATTCCTCTAAGGTTGTACTATCATGCTGTGACAAATCTACGACCGTCCAACCCCCGCTGATCCCAAGGTCAAGATCACATACTTAGTCTCTTTACAAAACTTAACATACGCAATGCTCCAATGGACCTCTACCACCCTGTGACAAATTCACATTCGTGGCGCCCCCGCTAAGCCCAGAGTCAAGGTTACAAGTCCACACACTTGGATTTTTTGTTACATATTTAGGGGTTCCTGGGCCCACGCGGGGCGTATTCCGTAAGCCTCGCTTACTGACCAATCTAGTTGTTCATGTTGACATGGCCTAAAATCTGTTTGTGACTTGTGAAATGGGGTTTATGGGTTTTGTGACCTGTGTAGTTTCTGATCAAATAACGCATTCCTGTAGCCTAATAACGATCTGGGGCCCGTTTCACTAAACTTTGTACGACTAAAATGTTTGTAAGTGCAAATTTAGAATCGTCTGGAAATATCAATCAACGGATTTACATGTACATTGTATTGCAACACGTCTGGGAGCCGTTTCAGTAAACTTCATACGACTAAAATGTTCGGAAGTGCAGATTTAGAATATAGTCTGTAAATTTCAATTAATGGATTTACATTTATTGAGCATAGGCTGCACATGCAATAAATCCAATAATTGTTTACAATAAAACATTGTATATGTGAATGTTACAGACTATCATAATTTTGCACTTACGAACATTTTAGTCGTACAAAGTTTTGTGAAACAACCCCCTGTATGGCTTGTTACTAGCACGGCGGTGTTTCATTCATGGAGTGTGAACAGTGCAGATCGTGATCAGACTGCAGATGCACAAGCTGATCTGGATCTACACTGGTCGCAAAATTAATAAGCCCCATTTCTCCAGTCACAGCCACAAATGAACTTACGGTAGGTATATCAAGGGCACAATAATCCAAGTGTTTATGTTCGTGAATGAAATCTGTGTTTCTACTCGGAAATTAAATCTGTCGCAATTCATTTGAATTTATATACACCCGTTTGAAAAAGCCAGACATATTATTAGTGCAGGCATCTTGTCCACGCAATAACTAGATTTCTGCTTGACGTATCGTAACTAAATCCGGCTTATATGCTTATCACGGCAAGATGAAGAACCCTATCGATTTTCAAAATGTTCTTATAACTTGCCTCCTCTTGGCGGCATTTATAATTTTAGCATTTTGTATCCTTGTCCGTGCAATAACTTGTGTTCAACTTGCCACAACTAAACCAAATTCAGGATACATGTTTATCATTTATCATGCAAATACGAAAAACCCCAATGAATTTTCTAATAGCCATCTCATCTCCCCTTTGCGACCATGTTTAATTTTCATCTTCTATATCCTTGTCCACGCAACAACTCCTACCAACATTGCCAAGTATACTTTAGTAGCAAAGTATACTTTGAGGGAGAAATTTTCAATTTTATGATAAATTTATTAATTTTTATTATACTGAATTTATTACATTATCACAGCCAATTCGGCTGTGATAATGTAATAAATTCAGTATAATAATTCTACATACTTTTAATCATGAAATATATGCATTTGTTAGTTCTATATGAAATAATGCATTTCAGGAAAAATAAATGATTACTCCCTCAAAGTATACTTTGCTAGTAAAGTATGCTTTGCAATGTTCTATATGTCGGATTGTAACCAAATTCAGTATACATGTTTTATCACGGCAGGAAGAAGAGCCTGATTGATTTTCATTTAATTAATCAAAATATGGATTTAATAATTCAAATTCGGCATGGCAATAGGAAGAACCCTATGGATTTCAGTGAGTTATCACCCCTTGTTTACGGGCCATGCTTCGATGGGCCAATATTGTGATCTTCAGCATTATTGTTATGTTAATACAGAGCTCCAGAATTGTTTTGTATCTAAAGAGCATTATACCCCCAGATTTGAAACTCGATGCGTACATTGTATTTTACTTTTACAAATGTATTATTGATTTACTTTCTTATTAAATAGGGAACAAATGATAAAAAAAAAACACCTTTAAAAATTCACTTATTTGAGCTGCAAAAAGCAAACAGTGTTTGATTTTTGCAGCTCAACTAAGTAAATTTCAACTTTATTACAGTATTTTTACTACTCAATTTGAAAATCATTGCATATTCAGGCCTGTAGCCAGACCTGTTTGAAGGGGGGGGTCGTTTCGAAGGCCCAAAGGGCCTGAGGTATCTAGGGGGGTCTAAAAAAGTGGACATCGAGGCTAAAAAAGTGGACCTCGAGGCTGGGCGGGGGGGTCGTCCGACCGCTCCGACCCCCCCTGGCTACAGGCATGATATTTTCACATTGGTGTGAGTATTGTGTACTGCCACTTTTGATATTAATCAATTTGTATTCTCCTAAAATAAGTGCGTAAAATACCCCAATACACACCTTATCTGGAGCTCTGAATACGTAGATATTTTCTATTGCATATAGACATCTGATATGACATCCATAACCATTACATTGTATATCAGTTTCAATCAGAGCTCCAGATAAGCTGCGTATTTGCTTAAATACCCAATTAAAATTGCCAAAAAAAAAAATAAATAGAAATCAGAAGTAGCGAGTATCAAAAAGCAATTACAATTTGCTGGTACATTTATCATGCTGCAGAAAACAATAAACAGACCACAAATGTAGCATATTTTTCTATATTTTCCATGAAAACACATCTTGGTATTTCATTAGAATTGTCTCCAAGGAGACAATTCTAATGAAATACCAAGATGTGTTTTCATTTAGAAGCAAACTATTCAATAATTGCGGTCTGCTGATGTGTAAACAATAGTGTGATTCTATTTTACACAATTAAAATTTTTCTATATTTTCCATGAAAACACATCTTGGTACATGTATTTCATTAGAATTGTCTCCAAGGAGAAAACAATAAACAGACCACAAATATAACATATTTTTCTTAGATTTCCATTAAAGCACATCTTGGTATTTCATTAGAATTGTCTCCAAGGAGACAATTCTAATGAAATGCCAAGACCTGTTTTCATTGCAAAGCAAACTATTCAATAATTACTGTCTGTTGATGTGTAACAGTAGTGTGATTTTTTTTACCCAATTAAAATTGAGAAATACCCATTTGCTTCAGAAATGCTTGAGTGAAAATACTCAATTGCGAATTCCTTATCTGGAGCCTTGTTCAATGGCAATATAAATGGCACAATATCCCAAGCGCTTCTTGTTTTAGAATGAAATTCGTCAACTTCATTTTCTTTGTTATTCTAATTAAAATAAATACATATGTATTTTATATTCCATATAGGCATCTGATCTGACTCTCCATGACCTTTGTCTCAAGGTCAAGGACAACATGAAGGTGGATTTGTATGATGTTTTCTGTAAAAGGTAAGCAGTTCTCTATAGTATATGACTTGTAGCTGGTAGGCAGCCACGTAGTTAACCCAGGTCATGCTGAGGATACGCCATTTTGTTTGTAGAAAATCCTATGTACGTACCAGAATGTTTGAGAAAATTACATGACAACTATGCACACAACATTTTATTGGGAACACATTGATGACGTCACTACACTTGTGACGTCACAATATCAATGACGTCATGTATAACATGTTTTGTTATATGTTTTGAAAATAGCGCTAATCGCATGACAAAAATGGATGGTATTTTTCGTAAACTATACTTCCGAGCTCACTGAAGTTTAATAGTAACACTAACCATGGACCTGCATACATAAATAACAATGATATTTGAAGTTATATTCATAGCCATTTAATCGCATGATCAAAATTTGTGTCATTTTTTTATTTCGTAAATTTCACTTTCCACCGCATTTTTTGTATTAAACGTAATAATTTGAAGCTAAAGCTAGCGGAAATTATGCTAAATGTTATATAATTATTAATGGCCAAAACATGCTCTACTTTATGAAAAGAATAAATCAAAAAAACATTTTGTGCCTACTGAGTGGGCATGTACCTTTAATACCGATGAAATCAGCCAAAAAGCAATTTGTACAAAACGTCTCAACATGAAGTCACGTGATGTCATGACGTCATAATTCCAGCACAAAAATATTTACACAATTCCCTAACATTTGATTGGTCCGTAGCAAGTCTCTGTCCAAAATTTATATCCCAGTAATCTACTTTCCGTAACCGTCCGGCGCGTGTTAAAATAATTCTTAAGAAAACGAAAAATAAACACATTTTCTTGATGAATTTATTTAAAATGCTGGAATTATAAGGAATGAATGGCCTTTTTGTGGAATTTATCGGGGATATAAACTTGGAAAAGTCGCGGGAATACTGGACGAGGCCTTCCGGCCTTCGTCCAGTATTCCCGCGACTTTTCCAAGTTTATACCCCGATAAATTCCACAAAAAGGTCATTCATTCCTTATAACATACTAATACTTTGTGGCGTCATCCTAGCAATACTACAATCAACCTGTCGCACAGATGTTCATAAAATACCCGGACAAGTTCTGTAAAATCCATGTTTGTTGAGTTAACTGTCTGAAAATTAACATACATGATGATCCGATAAATGCTGCATTGATTTCATATTCACAACTCATCATTGATATATCATGGACATTTATATCGTTACCAACGCAACGTCATCATCACGCGAAAGGCGGCCCAATGTCAAAATGACGTTATGTCGATGACATGTTCCTTATTGTTCAATAGAAGAAGAATGTGCCCATTATTTTATTTCACGCTCACTCAAATTAAATACAATAATACAACGGTACTGTATGCACTTCCGACAGCGATCATGCCATGTTTAGCTGTGTTCAAACATAGCACCTGACATTCCGGCAGTAACATTATTGACTGCTGACGTCGTCTAAGTGGATTCCATTCATGCAGCTTTTCATGTACGCGATTAAAACAAGAAATCACAAGGGTCATGGTTGGACAAATATGGAGGATGGAAAAACAGCTCCAATCACCGATATTTGATAATGGAATCATTCATTGCAACTACTCGATCGGAAAAATACGCCACTATCCTAAACATTGTCAAATTTCAACTTGCCGAGCCTTCTGTTGTATATTCAGCATCATCCGGATTCATCTAGATGTATGTCTCCTCATATTTACATATCACACTTTGGTGTGTGATTGCAGTGTCAGAGTTCAACCTATCTAAAAGCTCATGCACAGTGATCCGTCGACCCAAATGTTTACTGTGGGTCACAACATCTGACGATGTCACTTTTGAATGGCCTAGCCCTTTGCGCCTTCCCGTCCATTGTCTATCCGACTATATTGTTTGTATATTGTCATCACGCTTTAGCACCTTCTTCATATACATCTCTATTCATCAACATCTTGTCTGTTTGATTGTGCAAAGTACACTGAAACGGCAACACTTCTCATTCCACTTCTTGCAAAAATATGCACACAAAATTACGTTACATGGGCTGCAATCCAAAACATGACGTTACCATAGTCACTGCAACACGAGCCATACAAATCTTGGGTTAATAGGAGATAATTGGCCAGCCTACGAGACGTCCAAATTTGGTTAAAATGTGATAAATGATGACAAAACTATAGGACTTGTCCGGGTATTTGATGAACACCCGTCGTATGTATATGCTGGCCTTGATGCGTGCGGAAGCAGTAGTTATTTTTTTAAAGAGAATCAGTTCTCGAATGTATTTTTGTTATATGTGATCACCATTTGAACCATCTTGTCGAGACATACTTTCATGCCAGAAATAGAAAATGAAAATAAAATAAAATATTTTAAAACCGTAAAGGTGTATTCCGAAATGTAATTAAGATTTATGATATTTTCCATAAATGACATCAAAAGTTGACAAAATATTCAAAGCCAATGCAGAATAGAATTTTGCACTTGCAATGAAAATGTTGTCAACTTTTAACGTCATTTACAAAAAATATCAGGTAAAGTGAGTTTCTGTAAATATTTTTACTGAAAAATCGCACATCATCTAATCACATGACTAAATCACATGGCCTGTCTCATATCTCATTCGTCTTTTGACACATCATTTCAGGCTCCAGGAATTCATTGAGGAGGGCGTAGGGGCCATCAAGGACTACTTCCAGAACATAGCCTTCCTCCTAATGCCAGAGAACCAGGACCAACCCACCATCACCAAGTCTAGTGTCCTAGGTACGTATAGAGGACGGGGTAGGGGCCATCAATTACTACTTCCAGAACATAGCCTTCCTCCTAATGCCAGAGAACCAGGACCAACCCACCATCACCAAGTCTAGTGTCCCTAGGTACGTATAGAGGACGGGGTAGGGGCCATCAATTACTACTTCCAGAACATAGCCTTCCTCCTAATGCCAGAGAACCAGGACCAACCCACCATCACCAAGTCTAGTGTCCTAGGTACGTATAGAGGACGGGGTAGGGGCCATCAATTACTACTTCCAGAACATGGCCTTCCTCCTGATGTATAGAGGGCAGGCTGGTGGCAATTGTAATTATGCCCTCGCTGATACGCAGGAGCGGATATTGCGATAGTCCATAAATAGAGAATAGTAGGTTAGTGCCGTGAATGGGAAAAAATATCTGGCGAGGCTCAGGAAACGGGATGGGCGAGGCTCTGCCGAGCACATCCCGTTTCCGTGCCGCGCCAGATATTTTTTCCCATTCACGGCACTAACCTACTATTCTATTTATCCCGTCAACACCTAAAAATGGCTTTAAAATGCAAAAATGTTTCACGGCACCGTGTTTCACGGCACATACGCACTGTGTTGACGGGATAAACGTGTGTACGTGCGTGCATTAATAACACCTTTCATTTCTTAATAAAGTATGAACCACTTCATCGATTTTAATAATGTTTGTCTAGGAATGGCTATTTGTTTCGCATCCACCCCATGTCTGAACACCCATGGTCAAGGTCATTGAGGACTTGTGTTCCCCGTGTTTGAAAGGAAAATGAGTTAAAGGTGTTGTTTTTTAGCTCACCTGGAGGACTGCATATGAAAAGACACCAAATACACTACCGCCTGTGTTAAACTCAGCCAATCAAGCTGCTTGACTTCCAGCACAATATTCAAGTATTTTGAAGGAAGGAGTGATGGATTGTGGCCTAGGGTTAGAACACCTGACACCAATCCGTATGTTATGGGTTCAGACCTCGCCTTAGGCATCAAAAATACTTTCATAGTATTTCCATCCCACTTGTCTCTCGATTGAGACTTTAAACTGTGGTCCCGTCTCTATATGCCCTTAGCTGTTGGTGGATGTTAACCCTTAGACCGCTACTCACAACAATTGTTGTCTGCTGTTTCTTTTATATCTTGCCTTATTTCTCAATAAAAACATGGTTTGACAGCACTTCAGAATCATTTCCAATGGAAATGATTCTAGAGTGCGGTCAAAACATGTTGTAAATTATTCTAAAGTGCTGTAAAAGCATGTTTTGTATGATAAAAATGGAAAATAGAAAATAAACAGCAGACGACAAAAAAAGGAAATTGACAAAACATTGTAGCCTGGAATTCTGTAACTCAACATTTCAGGTCTGTTTATTCGGCGTATGATCTTGGCCTTCGAGAAGTTGACCTTCAGTCAGGTGACAGACCTCAATGCAAAGTTCCTACGTTACTACAACGCGGCCATGGCCCAGGGCGGGATCGAGGAGAGCCAGGATTTCGGAGGATCGTTGACGGATTCCGCGATGAGTTTATCCGGTATTCGATTCAGTAAGAGCGGACTTGGAAGGTCGCTGGATCCATTTCAGCTCACTGCAGACAGGTATGTCAGAGCTCCAGTTAAGATGCGTAATTTGACCAAATATTTGAGGTGTTTTTCTTAGTTCTTCACCAAAAATGGTAAGTTGGGAGTTCTTTAGAATCGTCTCATTGAGACGATTCTAAAGCACTCCCAACTTGCCATTTTTGGAGAAGAAATAACAAAATTGCCCCCGAAGTTGATCAAATTTCGCACCTTAACTGGAGCTCAGGTATGTGTTTTATGTTGTGAATTCCGATCATTTCCAAGCAAATCCTGACATAAGACACGCCATGTGATTTTGTACCAAAGAACGTGTGATTTTTCAAGAAAATTATTTACAGAAACTGTGATATTTTCTTTAAATGGCGTCAACAGATGACAAAATTTTCATAGCAAATGCAGAATTATATTCCGCATTTGCTATGAAACATTTGTCAACTCTCGATGCTATTTACGGAAAATGTAAATGTTGTGAATATTTTTCATGATATCGCACATGTTCTTGGGTACAAAATCACATGGCGTGTCTCATTTGTGGCCGTGACTGGAGACTGTGTTTTGTGATCAGTCTAGAGCTTCATCCGGTAGCACATTTTTGTAGCCAGATAATGATCTGCACTATCTGCTAGAAGCATGGTGGATATTTCCATGTCTGAATGCAGAGCTCCAGATACGTTTTGTATCTAAAGAGTATTATTTCAAATTCAATGCGTATTTACTTTTACAAATGTATTATTGCTTTTCTTCCTTATTAAATAGCGAACAAATGATAACAAATAAAACAAATTAAAAATTCATCTCGACTAAGTAAATTGTCAACTTTATTACAGTATTTTCACTACTGAATTTGAAAATCAATGCGTAGTTTCACATTGCTGTGAGAATGTTGTACTCCCACTTTTGATAATCAATGCGTATTCTACCAAAATAAGTGCATAACATACGCCAATACGCACCTTCTGGAGCTCTGTGAATGGCTAACAGTGTAGATCAGTAGCGTATTTCACCAACATTGCAAAGTATACTTTTCTAGCTAAGTATACTTTGAGGGAGTAATCATTTATGTTTCCCGAAATGCATTATGTCATATAGAACTAACGACTGCGTATATTTGATGATTAAAAGTATGCAGAATTATTATACTGAATATATTACATTATCACAGCCAAAATGGCTGTGATAATGTAATAAATTCAGTATAATAAAAATTAATAAATTTATCATAAAATTGAAAATTTCTCCCTCAAAGTATGCTTTGCTAGATAAGTATACTTTGCAATGTTGGTGAAATCTGCTACAGAACTGCACAGACAAAATTGGATGTCACTTTCACGCCTACATACCATTAAGTAAACATGAAACAAGCCGTCTCTGACATCAGGAACTGCAATGTTTGTCTCTATTTTTGAGATATTTTAAAATGTGACAACCTATCTCATTAAAGGTACATGCCCACTCAGTAGGCACAAAATGTTCTTTATAGGAATTTAAATAAGTGTATAATTGTGTCGCTATTCCACAAGTTCTAAATATTATGATTACTCGCTATACAGATTTAATCATTTAGTAATGTTTATTTTACTGATAGCGACTCGCGGTGGTATCGGTCTATTTTCATATGCAAATGAGGTAAGCTATTTTTTAATTATTTATACTAATTAAATGCGTCGCATGAACAAATAATATTTTTGACAGATTATAAAGTATGATCATTGCACATCAAAAAATAAATACAGAGAATAAATAGCAATGTCCGTTAACATTTTAAGGAAACACGGTTATCGACCCTGATATCAGTGTGGAAATTTACGTCTGATATAAAATGTATAATGATGCCAATCAAAACGTGGGGTAATGGTGAATGCATGTTATTTGGCCAGAAAATGTCTCGGATGATGTATCTGATGTAAGAATAATTTGTGCCTACTGAGTGGGCATGTACCATTAACCCTTACAATGCTGAATTAATTTGTGTTGTCTGCTGAATCTTTTTTATTTTTCCATTTTCCTCATCAAAAACATGGTTTGGCAGCACTTTAGAATCATTTCCAATGGAAATGATTCTAAAATGCTGCCAAACCATGTTTTTACTGAGAGAAAAGACAAAATATGAATGATCAGCAGACGACTATTTTCGGTACCTTTAATGGAATAGTCGGGAAATGAGCTTGGATCTATCAATGTCAGCTATCTTGTAGCTGGTAGGCAGGCAGCCACATAGTTAACCCTTTCAACACCACAGGCCTGTATAGTGGTATTGCCAAACAGTGTAGATCCAGATGAGCGATAGTGGATGGGGCATTTAGTGTTACCCATGTCCATCACCGGGGGGATGGATTGTGGCCTAGTGGTTCAAACACCTGACTTACAATCCAGAGGTTGTAGGTTCAAATCTTGCCGTAGGCATCAAAAATATTTTCATAGTATTTCCATCCCACTCTTAAACTGTTGTCCCGTCTCTATATCACCTTAGCTGTTGCTGGGATGTTAAACCCATTCACTTTCCGTCCGTCCCGTCCATCACAAGGTTAATGTTCTTGTGTTAGCTTGTATCTTCAATAGTGTTGGGCCTAATGTCTGTTCCACTTATTGCTGCGGAAAAAGATTTGGCGATTAGACGCATTAAATCTTAAAAACTATTTAAATGTAATTACTTCAATCACGTGGAAAACGTGGAACAGACAGTACAGCCCCCATACAGACACACACCGCAACCCGCTGTAAGTCAAATGGCCTGTGTGTGACCTTGACCTGCAATTGCAGTATTTACATAGTTATTTCGCTTGGTTAAAAGTTTTTGTTTGAGCTTGTGTGGTAGGGGCATCCTTGATCTTTGAACATATTTTCTAGTGAATGCAAAACATCATTCAATCATTGACACTCTGCATATTGTTTGTGTTCTCAGGAAGTTACCGGATGAAGCTGGAGGATTTAACTCGCAAAAACAGGCGGAATATTTTATACTGCAACAGGTAAGTACATGGTACAGTATAAGGAATATTCTGTAAATTTCACATTAACATTGTTTTCTTGTAAATAATTATTGGATTTACATTTATTCAGCATAGGCTGCTTATGCAGCCTATGCTGAATAAATGTAAATCTATAAATTGACATTTACAGATGATTTTAAATTTGCACTTACGAACATTTTAGTCGTAAGACGTTTAGTGAAACAGGCCCCAGTAGCCTATTTCACCAACATTGCAAAGTATACTCATCTAGCAAAGTATACTTTGAGGGAGCATACAGAGCATACTGCCATTTACATACCCTTGACCTATTCGTGTTTAAAGCATGCACTTCTCTGATGGGTTTTGTGATGCTTACTTTAGCACATGCCCATGATCATGTTGCGGTCAAATGCACAACACCTCTTCCGTGGCGGAATTCTTGTGATGATTTACAGGTACATGTCTTTTCTCTCAGTAAAAACATGGTTTGGCAGCATTTTAGAATCATTTCCATTGGAAATGATTCTAAAGTGCTGCCAAACCAAGTTTTTGATGAGGAAAATGGAAAAATATTCAGCAGACAACACAATTTAATTCAGCATTGTAAGGGTTAAAGGTAGGTACAAACTGTTCTTTATATCAGAGACATCATCTGAGGCATTTTCTGGCAAAATAAACATTCATTCACCATTACCCCACATATTGATTGACATTATTATATATTTTATATATCAGAAGTAAATTTCCACACTGATGACCATGTTTTCTTAAAATGTTAATGGACATTATTATTTATTATCTGTATTTATGTTTCGATGTGCAATGATCATACTTTATAATGTGTTGAAAATGTAATTTTTTCAGGTATAAATAATTAAACATTATCATGCCTCATTTACATATGAAAATAGCCTGATACCACCGCGCGTCACTATCAGTAAAATATATATTGCTACATGATTATACGAGTTGTGGGGGGGGGGGTATACTGGAGTCAGGTATTCCTGTAAGGCTCTAATACCATGCTGTGCCAAATCCACGACTGTCCAACCGCCCGGTGATCCCAAGGTCAAGGTCAAATACTTAGTCTCTTTACGAAACTTAACATCAGAGAAATATGTTATAACTTCTATTTCCTTCATCTAAAATGCTTAATGCTTAATATTTCACACATGCATTCCTGTAAGGCTCTACTACCATGCTGTGCCAAATCCACGATCGTCCAACCCCCGCTGATCCCAAGGTCAAGGTCAAATACTTTGTCTCTTTACAAAACTTAACATCAGAGAAATATTGTTATAACTTCTATTTCCTTCATCTAAAATGCTTAATATTTCACACATGAGTGGGTGGTAGGTGGGAGCATGCTATGGGTAATTTAACGATCAGGGTTCATCCTTACTGGAATTCCGACTGGAGATTTGGTTTGGCCCTCACATACATCTTTGGCATTTTGTATGTGACAGTTGAATCTGGTTATACCCCTTATATGAGTATTGCGATTATTCGTAATCCTATTCTAGGGGAAGGGGCCAAGTGACTTTGTGTGGTATGGACCTGGCACCAGGTCAGGTTATTCTAATTTTAGGGCTGAATATATGTTTCTCGATGTAAATATTCCGTTCTGATTTTGGGATTTTCCCCCCAATGCAGCAGGTTAAAACGGGATTGAACCCGTTTGCCCGGCCTTACATGACCTTAGCTGTTGATAGGCCGTTAAACACCAATAAACAAACAAACAAACAAACAATTTCACACATGCATTCCTGTAAGGCTCTACTACCATGCTGTGCCAATTCCACGACTGTCTAACCCCGCTGATCCCAAGGTCAAGGTCAAATACTTAGTTTCTTTACAAAACTTAACATCAGAGAAATAAGTTATAACTTCTATTTTCTTCATTGAAAATTCTTATTATTTCACTTGTGCATTCCTCTAGGGTTGTACTATCATGCTGTGACAAATGTAAAACCGTCCAACTCCCGCTGATCCCAAGGTCAAGGTCACATACTTAGTCTCTTTACAAAACTTAATATCAGAGAAATATGTTATAACTTCTTAATTTTAATTTCTAAAATTCTTAATATTTCATGCATGCATTCCTCTAAGGCTCTACTATGAAGCTGTGACAAATTCCGGCTGATCTCGAGGTCAAGGTGACAATTACTTAGTCTTTTTACAAAACTTAACATCAGAGAAATTGGTTATAACTTCTATTTCCTTGCTCGGATCTGCTTCACATTTCACACACGCATTGCTCCAATGGACCTCTACCACCCTGTGACAAATTCACGTCCATGCCGCTCTCGCTAAGCCCATAGTCAAGGTCACAAGCCCACACACTTGGAAATTTTTACATATTTTAGAGGTACCTGGGCCCACGCGGGGGGTATTCCGTAAGCCTCGCTTACTGACCAATCTAGTTATATCTGTATAGCGGGCAGTCGTAAATGTTTAGAAATGGTGGAATAGTGACACAATTATACACTTATTTAATTCCTATGAAGAACATTCTGTGCCTACTGAGTGGGCATGTACCTTTAATATGATATTAATTAAATGAGTTGACTCATTTCATAAGAAACTCGGCTATGCCAAATTAGTCAATAAGTTTAATAAATATCATATTAAATCATCACAAATGTTAGATTCTATTTATTGTATAAGCACATCGTCATACCTTGAAGCTGGTCTGGTCAAGAAACCAAGTTTTCGTAACAAGCTAATTTGCATATTTATTACACTAGTGTAATATGATTTTTGTCGAGCCCGCTTGCGGAAAGCGAGACATAGTGATCACAATGACGTCCGTGCGTCCGTCTTGCCGTCCGTCCGTCCAAAATCTGCGTTAAAGTTTTTAAATACCTTATATCTCTGTAGTCCTAAGTCACATTGACTTAAAACTTCATATGCTTATTAGTCATCATCCATTTATTCATACTGTATCCCACTCATGCGGCCCCTGTGCCCAAGGTCAAGATCAAATGACTTAGAAGTTTGCGTTCCAAAATCTGCGTTAAAGTTTTTAAATACCTTATATCTCTGCAGTCCTAAGTCACATTGACTTGAAACTTCATATGCTTATTAGTCATGATCCATATATTCATGCTGTATCCCACTCATGCGGCCCCTGTGCCCCTAGGTTAAGGTCAAATGACTTAAAAGTTTGCATTAAAGTTTCTGTCATACCTTTCACATACCTACTATATCTGTAACCGTAAGTCAGATATGCTTGAAACTTTGTATGCTTATTGGGCATCATCCATATATTCATTCTGTGTTCCACTCATGTGGCCCATGTGCCCCGAGGTCAAGGCCAAATAACTTAGAAGTTTGCGTTATTATAAAATCTGCGTTAAAGTTTTTACATACCTTATACCTCCACAATTGTTACGGTACTCCAATTTACTTCCAACTTCAAATATTTCATTTTTATCATCCATATTTTCATATATAGCCTGACCATGTGGTCCACATGCCCAAGGTCAAGGTCAAATGACTTTGAAATTTGTGTTAAAGTTTTTACATACCTTATATCTCCAGTGGGTGGTGGTCGGGCGAATGAGACGGTGTAAATTAATGGTATGGGTTCCTCCTTATAGGAATCACAATTTACTGGTTTGGCCCTCAGGTACGTTTTTATCTTTGGCTCTTTAGTTACCTGGGAGTTGAATTGGGTTATTGCCCATTATAAAAGTACTAAGATTATTACTGATCCTACTGCTTTTGGGAGGGGCCAAGTGATTCTGGTGTGGCGAGGACCTGGCATCAGATCAGGATTATTCTGATTTCAGGGCTGAATATATAGTTTTGTTATTGTAAATGTTCAGTTCTGATTTTGGGATTTTCCCCCCATTTGTACATGTACTTGAACATGTGCATGTACTTGTTCAGGTAATTAATATATGGGATTTAGTACTAAACCCATTGGCCCGGCCTTAAATGACCTTAGCTGTTGATAGGCCGTTAAACCCCAACAAACAAACAAACAAACCTTATATGTCCACAACACTTACTCCGATTTACTTCCAACATCCAATACTCCTTATTCATCATCCATATTTTCATTCTATAGCCTGCTCGTGTGGTCCACAAGCCCAAGATCAAGGTCAAATGACTTTGAAATTTGTGTTAAAGTTTTTACATACCTTATATCTCCACAACACTTACATCGATTTACTTCAAACTTCAAATAATTCTTTATTATCATCCATATTTTCATTCTATAGCCCATCCATGTGGCCCACATGCCCAAGATCAAGGTCAAATGACTTTAAAATTTACGTTAACGCTTTTACATACCTTATATCTCTACAACCCTTAATTCAAACTTCAAATAAATATACTCTGCTACCATCAAATGCATCGGCGGGCTCGATATGCGGGCCGCTGCCATCTGGTCATGAAATTACGCAGAAGTCCGAAGGTGCACATGGCGTGTTTCATATTTCTTACAGGGGTTCTTGTTACAACACAATGAGAACGAGGCATTATCGCCCACGGAGCTACAAGACAAGATTCAGCACATGCTCAAGGCCAACCCAGATATGGCCGAAGCGGTGAGTATTGCATTCTCGGTTGAATTATGTGGAGTTGGTTGGGAGCTGCGATTGGTAATTTAACGATCGGGGTTCATCCTTACCGGAATCCTGACCAGAGACCAGGGGGCCGTTTCACTAAACTTTGTACGACTAAAATGTTCGTAAGTGCAAAATTATGATATTCTGTAAATTTCACATTAACATTGTTTTCTTGTAAATAATTATTGGATTTACATTTATTCAGCATAGGCTGCTTATGCAGCCTATGCTGAATAAATGTAAATCTATAAATTGACATTTACAGATGATTTTAAATTTGCACTTACGAACATTTTAGTCGTAAGACGTTTAGTGAAACAGGCCCCAGTAGCCTATTTCACCAACATTGCAAAGTATACTCATCTAGCAAAGTATACTTTGAGGGAGAAATTTTCAATTTAAGAATAAATTTATTAATTGGTATTATACTGAATTTATTACATTTAAAATGGCTGTGATGACAATGTAATAAATTCAGTATAATAATTCTCCATACTTTTAATCATCAAATATATGCAGTCGTTAGTTCTATATGAAATAATGCATTTCGGGAAAAATAAATGATTACTCCCTCAAACTATACATTGCTAGATAAGTATACTTTGCAACTTTGATGAAATTCGTTACTGGTTTGATCCTCGGGTACGTCTTTGGCTTTGTTGTATGTAACAGGAAGAGAAAAATATGCATCCGACCCGGGACTAGAACCCGGCACCTCCCGCTTACAAGGTGGTCGCTCTACCGACTGAGCTAACCGGGCACAGACACATATCTTCTCTCCTGAGCCACTAGATCCATACCGTGACATAAACATGACCATGACCTTTTTGACCTTCACATGGTTGTGTGAACACTTTTTAGCCAAGTTTCTTCATCGTGATTTAATTTTAATATTACTTGACAGATTGCTTCCATATTTGGACACTTGTGAGCATACAGAGCATACTGCCATTTACATACCCTTGACCTATTCGTGTTTAAAGCATGCACTTCTCTGATGGGTTTTGTGATGCTTACTTTAGCACATGCCCATGATCATGTTGCGGTCAAATGCACAACACCTCTTCCGTGGCGGAATTCTTGTGTTTGTCGCTCCAGGCGGCGGCTGGTGGTATCCGTGAGCCTCTGCTCGCTTGCTCCAGTTCACTGTGTGTCGCGTTCCTGTTGCAGCATTTCCTCAGCTACCTCAACAGTCTGCGTGTGAAGGAATACTGCACGGCCTTCCACAACCTGTTCCACTACTTCGACCGGAACACAACCGTCGCCCCTGATCCCGCCCCAGGCACGCAGCCACAGGCCAAGTCGACGAAGGACGAGAAAGTCTGCCGCAGATACGCCGCGCTAAACCTGGCCGCCCTGCACTACAGATTTGGTCACAAGTAAGGCCAGACACAAATAATTGCATTCCCACACAGCGCATACAATGGCCAAATTATGTTAATTTTAATGCCCCCACTTTGGTGGTGCATTTGAAACATGTGAGGGTAGAGTTACGGTCAATTTGCATATCTACAAAAGAGATATGGCCCTTCATGTAGCGTGCAAGTGGGGGCATCAGTGTCACATGGAAGCTCTTTAAGTTTTAATTAACCGGACTCCACGCACTTAAACAGACCAAGTGTTTTTCTTACTACAGTAAACGCAACTGTTCATGGTTTTATTCCTTAATTGCAGACAGGAGGCGGCAGCGGCTCTACAGGAAGCCATTGGACTGGCCCAGGAGACAAACGACCATGTGTGTCTACAGCACGCCCTTGTACGTTCACTTTACAATGTTGCCAGTTATCCATCCTGCACCCCATTGTACGGGGCACTTGGCACTAGATCAGCTTATCCTAATTTCAGGCTAAATTTTTTCTGTAAACATTCAGTTCTGATTTTATGAATTTCCCCCATTCATGCCGTTGAAATATAGGATTCACCCATGTTAACCGGACTTAAAATGACCCTAGCTTTTGAAAGGTCATTAAACACAATTAAAATTTAAATGAGTAAATGTTCTTATCGGCCTTACATACCAGTTATTCACTCAGTCACATGTCACAAAACTAGTTGTCAACTGCATTAATTGCAGTATGTTTATTGAATTTCATGTCGGATATGTGGCTATGACTGGAGAATGTGGGTTATGGGTTTTGCGACCAGTGTAGATCCAGATCTGCCGATGCGATTCCTAGCTGAGCGTGATAAACATATCAAATGACACTCGCCTGATATTCTCTATACAGTGTTGTGTCAAACTTATCAGGAACGGTAGGAATTCCTTGACAAACCTCGCATTTTCTATGTGTTTCATAGCCTCACCTGACACTACCCTGGTGTCATATATGCGTTGTTGCGCTGCAGGGCTGATATGAAACTGAACAGGCTCGGAAACAGGAATTCCATGACAAGCCTTGGAATTCCTATGAGTTTCCTAGACTTGCCGGACAATACATTTGTATTCTGTATACATTGTTGTGTCAAACATATAAGGCTTGGCTTGGAAAATGCAGCAATTCTGATGTCAAACTCATCAGGTTTGGCTCAGAAACAGTAGGAATTCCTCGGCAAGCCTCGGAATTCCTACAAGTTTCCTAGACTCCCCTGACACTACCTTGGTATTCTCTATGCAGTGATGTGTCAAACTTATAAGGCTCGGCTTGGAAACTGTAGGAATTCTGATGTCAAACTGATCAGGTTCGGCTCGGAAATGGTAGGAATTCCTCGACAAGCCTCGAAATTCCTACACATTTCCTCGCTTCACCTCACACTAGTGTGGTATAGATTGTTGTGTTGCAGGGCTGGCCACACACTGGGTCAATAGGAATTCTGATGTCAAACTTGTCATGTTCAGATAGGAAACGGTATGAATTCATCGGTAAGCCTCGGAATTCCTACGTATTTCCTAGCCTCACCTACCACTAATGTGTTATGCTGATACATTTTTGTGTTGCAGGGCTGGCTACACACTCTGGGAGAACAAGGCACGGCCCGCACAGAGAATTTACTGGAGAGGGCTGTTACAAAAAGTTCAGAACTCAACCTACCAGTATGTTGAAATGTGGGGTTACTAAAAAGTTTCTAGAAACAATTTTACCATGTTTACGGCACAAATACTACAGTTGAGCCACACATTAAAACTAGTATATACACAGAATAATTTATCGGGAACAGGTTGATTGACGATTAAACCTGTAGCCTATTTCACCAACATTGCAAAGTATACTTTTCTAGCAAAGTATACTTTGAGGGAGTGATCATTTATTTTTCCCGAAATGCATTATGTCATATTGAACTAACGACTGCATATATTTGACAATTAAAAGTATGGAGAATTATTATACTGAATTTATTACATTATCACAGCCAAAATGGCTGTGATAATGTAATAAATTCAGTATAATAAAATATAATAAATTTATCCTAAAATTGAATTTTTTTTGCTAGATAAGTATACTTTGCAAGCTACACTTGTGATATCACAGCGATAATAACATCAAGGTTCGCACATTTTGTGAAAATGATGTCTTCCACTCAAATTACCATGCATTACAAACTATGCTTTAAAAAGCAATGAACATTAAGAGTGATATTATTATAATTTCATGTCGTATATCATAAATCACACCTACATTCAAGCTCTGATCGTCTTCTGCTGAACATTAAACGCCATATCATGTTGAACTTATTTATCGACGAAATTAAGTTGCCTTGCTTGAAAGAATTTTCCAAGTTAGCAGATTACTTTTCTTATAAATTTAGCTTTTAATCACCATTTTTGTCTCGCCCACGATAGTAGAAAGTGAGATTTGCGACGTAAATTTTGGATTTTGCCAAATTTCCCATATCTCTTGGTCCTTTACTCGGATCATTACCAAGCTTCATCACATTGATAGCTATCCATCCAGTGACCTTCGAGTGACCTTCACCTTCACCTTGGTGGTCTTAACGTTTGTGGGACGTAAATTTTGGACATATAATTTCACATATATCTCTTGCTCCGTTAGTCGGATCATTACAAAATATCATCAACAGCTTCCTCACATTGATAGCTATCCATCCAGTGTCATTCGGCTGACATTGACCTTCACATTTGTGACCTTAACCTCAATAATTTTCGTCCAAAATTTACGTCCCACAAGGTTAAGGTTACCAAGGTGAAGGTTACCAAGGTGAAGGTTACCAAGGTGAAGGTCATGACCTTCACCTTGGTAACCTTAACCTTGTGGGACGTAAATTTTGGACATAGTCTAAATTTCGCATATCTCTTGATCCGTTAGTTGGATCATTAGCAAACTTCATCAACAGCTTCCTCACATTGATATCTATCCATCCAGTGTCATTCGGGTGACTTTGACCTTCACATTGGTGACCTTAACCTCAATAATTTTCGTCCAAAACTGTATGTCCAAATGTTGAATACCACCTGATCCGTTAGTTGGATCCTTACCATACTTCATCAATAGCTTCCTCACATCGATGGCTCTCCATCCAATGTAATTTGGGTGACCTTGACATTCACCTTGGTGACCTTAACCTTTGTGTCAATAATTTTTGGACATGTTGAATACCTCCTAATTCGTTAGTCAGATGCTTTCCAAACTTCATCAATAGCTTCCTCACATGTTATATTCTAGTTGTTCTATATATATATTGACTTTCATCGGTGTCTTATCCGATGTTTTTTCTGGAGTTTCTGGTAACCCCTCATACATCACGTGTACCTTTATACAATTTGTCCTGGATAAACAGTATAACGTTGACAATGTTATAAAATTCTGACATATCATTTAACCCTTCCAACCCTAAATAACTGGAATGGACTGTGATATGTTAATTTAGCGACCAACCCAATATGATTTTCAGACTAGTCCATTGATATGAAAGGGGGTGTTTTTGTTCTAAAAAATATAAAAATTACTTGCAAAAAGTGCAGATCCTGATGAGACGGCTCGTTACGAGCCGTCTCATCTGGATCTACACTGTTTGCAAACATTACTAAAGGGGTATGTAGTGTTGAAAGAGTTAAAACGTTAGTTTTAACCTACGCTAGTAAATGAACCAGGCTTAAAGTACAAGGTGTGACCCATGTTTATAATCAACCAGCATTTGCTTTATGAACAGCTACCACATTGGGCATTATTTGTGTTGTACACAAAAAACGTTTGGTTTTAACTCGCTTCATTATTCCCTCATTGATAGGCAAGAGGAGATTAGCGTTAATCCACGTACATATGTGCGTTAGTAACACCTTGTATTTTTCAATAACTTACAAATCTCTTCACCGATTTTGATAATATTTTGCCACGATGTGTGGCTAGGAATAATGGTTTGTTTTGCATACGACCCACATCCAACCGCCCAAGGTCACTATGGACTTATGTTCACATTGTTTGTAAGGCACAAATGTTTTTTATTATTATCAAAACTGCCAGTGAATGGTTAAAAGTGGTAACGATGCCCTTGTTTGTGTTTTACGCAGAAAACGTGCTAGTTTTAACTGTGTTCCTGTGTTTCTGGATTTATGTAATCTTCTTTTCAGAATTTGACCTCGAGGGGTATCCAGGCATTTGCGCGGCACAATGCCTTCGCTGCAGCCACGCCATCAAGGTAGCTCATGTTTTGACAAGACCTTTTGTTGAAAGCGCGACCAAGAGTATCTATCATATGCACAGGTGTGGGACTAAGAGTATTCCATATATACTCCGGTGTGTGACAAGGATATTCCACCCGAGTGGTCAGAATATGTTGTCAGAAATGAGGCTTTGCCGAGTTTCTGACGACATATTCTGACCACGAGGGTGGAATATCCTTAGTCACACACCGGAGTATATCTGGAATACTTTTTCTCGCATACCTACTAAGTCCAGAATCATGTTTAGCCATAGTACGCCATCAACGAACCACCATAGTATAATACTAACTTTTTTTCTTTATATGCTATCTCCAATACAACCAATCAATCGCATTACCCGTATCAACAAATGGGTGTAAACAAAGTTTACACCAACAAATTAGAGTCTCCTACACTGGATCGAAACATTTAACACATAACGGCCCAATGAAAATACGGTCTGAAGACGCCCATAACATCATGTGTAAACCCAATTACTACATACACAAAATAAATAGGACGTAGTACGAGACAAACTCATATAAATATTGAAAATAGACCATATATCCTCGATTCAAATTTGTACAATAATGTTTACAGAATCATTTTATGTTTTTATTTTGAGTATTTATTGCAATTCCGAGACGCTGTCTTCAATTACGCAAATATCAGTCCGCCGAAAGTTTCACTCCGACGGACATTTGTCATTTCAACACGTTGCCGTTTTCAAGAAATTCTTGATCACTGGATTATTAAACAAATATTCCAATCACTATGAACTGTCACTATACATATGTTTGGGGAAGAATCAACAACATACGAGATAAATAGTTTGCTGTCAATTACATGTGTTTTTTTTTAATAATAATGTTCGGTCAACTGATTTACAGACGCCCCTTACACAACTAGTCCCACAAATTTACGCAAATTTGATAAAACTGGATAACACTTGAAATAAATAATAGCCTACATAACAAATCCAGAGCGACGTTGTTGACATTGTTGTCTACTGACAGTACTGTGTAGAGAGCGTGTGTTTGTAAACAATGCAGACGACATTTGGAAGCCAATACACAAAAAGTAGTTCCGGCAGTGTGTGACATGTCAACCGTGTGAGATAGCCGTGTGAGACAGAAAAATCCCACATGGGCGTGGCTTCGGAAATAACATTGAAATGGACTCTGGGTATGCGAGAAAAGGATATTCCACCCGAGTGTCAGAATATGTCATCAGAAATGAGGCTTTGCCGAGTTTCTGACGACATATTCTTATCACTTACTTTTTCTCGTCACAATATAGAATATATTTGCGAACCTTAAACTATTTATCTGACCCGGAGTATCAAATTTTTATTTTCTGAATTTATGCAACTTTTGATACGTCCAACGTGTTCTCTGTCAACAAATCGGACGTTAATGCCAGTTCAATGATATACGTCGCACGTTGCTGACGTCATCAAAATGAAAATGACGTCATGTCGCTATGAACTTCATATTTTTGGATCTGTAGCCGATTTCATCAACATTGCAAAGTATACTTTGAGGGAGTAATCATTTATTTTTCCTGAAATGCATTATTTCATAGAACTAACAAATCGTGGCCATATTGGCTGTGATAATGTAATAAATTCAGTATAATAAAAATTAATAAATTTATCATAAAATTGAAAATTTCTCCCTCAAAGTATACTTTGCTACTAAAGTATACTTTGCAATGTTGATGAAATGGGCTACTGGCCAATTCACTACTTGTAGTATAAAATAAATCACTTTGGAAAGCAAAAACAAAGCAAAAACAAATTACACTAGAACATACAAAATATAAAATATATAACAATCAAGACTTTTTACAGCATGTTTGAATATTTCCAGAAGAGCTGTTGAATGGAATTAAACTATACGTATTGTTACATGACTGCCGTTGTTCGACACCGCTCACAGCCATGTTCAAACATACAGCGTGTGCTGTTTCACCATGGCTGTAGACAATGCTCATTCCAGGGCCAAGCGAACACCTATGTAATGCATGTGTCTCATGACGTCACTAGAACGCGCCGTTAATTCACCAGACCAGTTCACAACGGTCGCACTGAAATTTTGAAATTGATGAGGCTGCATCACGCAACGTTTACTGCGGCCCCAGAATATGTATGTGTAAATCAGCTTTTTGAATGAAATGGGTTAACAACGTTCGGAAAGTACTGCATATATGCTCAAATACACGATATTTCCGATGGAAAAGTAACAATAATGTTCGACCATGTCCAGCCGTGGGTAAACGTTTGCCGTGGCACTCGGGGGAACGGCCTACGGCCTTAGGGTTCAAGCAGTTCCCTCGTGCCACAGCAAACGTTTACCCAGGGCTGGACATTGTCGAACCCTGCAATCAACCACGTTACCATCACATGTTCGTGCATCCACTTGCAGCGTGTTTGAATACCTCCAGAAGAGTGACATCCTCAACTGCCAACACTCGCAGTCGGGCTTCATGTGTACGAGCTATGCAGGCAAGGCTGCCCTCTGGAAAATGTACGGTAAAACGTACGTATCTCACACATGTAAATTCTAGTGTAGTGTTTCACAATCGGGCTTCATGTGTACCAGCTACGCAGGCAAGGCTGCCCTCTGGAAAATGTATGGTGAAACGTACGTATCTCACACATGTAAATTCTAGTGTAGTGTTTCACAATCGAGCTTCATGTGTACCAGCTACGCAGGCAAGACTGCCCTCTGGAAAATGTACGGTAAAACGTACGTATCTCACACATGTAAATTCTAGTGTAGTGTTTCACATTCGGGCTTCATGTGTACCAGCTATACAGGCAAGGCTGCCCTCTGGAAAATGTACGGTAAAACGTACGTATCTCACACATGTAAATTCTAGTGTAGTGTTTCACAGTCGGGCTTCATGTGTACGAGCTATGCAGGCAAGGCTGCCCTCTGGAAAATGTACGGTAAAACGTACGTATCTCACACATGTAAATTCTAGTGTAGTGTTTCACAGTCGGGCTTCATGTGTACCAGCTACGCAGGCAAGGCTGCCCTCTGGAAAATGTACGGTGGTAAAACGTACGTATCTCACACATGTAAATTCTAGTGTAGTGTTTCACAGTCGGGCTTCATGTGTACGAGCTTTGCAGGCAAGGCTGCCCTCTGGAAAATGTACAGTAAAACATACGTATCTCACACATGTAAATTCTAGTGTAGTGTTTCACAGTCGGGCTTCATGTGTACCAGCTACGCAGGCAAGGCTGCTCTCTTGAAAATGTACGGTAAAACGTACGTATCTCACACATGTAAATTCTAGTGTAGTGTTTCACAGTCGGGCTTCATGTGTACCAGCTATACAGGCAAGGCTGCTCTCTTGAAAATGTACGGTAAAACGTACGTATCTCACACATGTAAATTCTAGTGTAGTGTTTCACAGTCGGGCTTCATGTGTACCAGCTATACAGGCAAGGCTGCCCTCTGGAAAATGTACGGTAAAACGTACGTATCTCACACATGTAAATTGTAGTGTAGTGTTTCACAGTCGGGCTTCATGTGTACCAGCTATACAGGCAAGGCTGCCCTCTGGAAAATGTACGGTAAAACGTACGTATCTCACACATGTAAATTCTAGTGTAGTGTTTCACAGTCGGAAAACTTTCGGAATCGAAAATTAATTGTACAGTACCTTTCAATCAAGCATCTATTCTACAATTCATTATGCAATGAAAATGTAATTTATAATTGTAACCATGTATTATTAATACTGACAAATCTAGTTTTTATTGAAATATTTAGAATTTATATAAACAAAATCAAACAGTCTGAAATGTAATTATTATTATTAATACTACATGTATATAAAAAAATGAACTATGCGATTTCTCATACTATTAACTTGAATATGAATTTTTATATCCCCCGCAACTCGTTGTGCAGGGTTTACAGTAGCCTATTTCATCACCATTGCAAAGTATACTTTACTAGCAAAGTATACTTTGAGGGAGAAATTTTCAATTTTATGATAAATTTATTAATTTTTATTATACTGAATTTATTACATTATCACAGCCATTTAATGGCTGTGATAATGTAATAAATTCAGTATAATAATTATGCATACTTTTTATCATGAAATACATGCATTTGTTAGTTCTATATGAAATAATGCATTTCAGGAAAACTAAATGATTACTCCCTCAAAGTATACTTTGCTAGTAAAGTATACTTTGCAATGTTGATGAAATGGGCTACTGGAGTCAGGTTGTCCGTTCATCCATGCGTCCGTCCGTCACTAAGCTTAACATCAGAGAAATATGTTATAACTTCTATATCCTTCATTGAAAATTCTTAATAATTTACCCACCCATGCATTCCTGTAAGGCTCTACTATCACGCTGTGACAAATCCACGACCGTCCAACCCCCGCTGAATCCCAAGGTCACATTCTTATATAGTCTCGTTACACAACTGACAAATCTAGTCGGTTTTATTTTTTGTGTCGGCTAGATCTCTTTTGATAATATAATATCAGCTGATGCATACATTTCTGAATATTGTTTTGCAATTTTTCTCATTTCTCATCAAAAGTTTATGTTGTTACAATATGATAACAAACACTGTCAGTTGTAGAGAGGTATCATTCAGAGCTCTAGTTCAGGTGCGTAATTTGGAGGTAAATTTCTTATTTCTCCATCAAAAATGGCAAGTTGGGTGTGCTTTAGAATCGTCTTGATGAGACGATTCTAAAGGACTCACAACTTGCCATTTTTGATGAAGAAATAAGAAATGTACCTCCAAATTATACTCCGTCTCGGTTCAACTGTGTGGTAACAACATACACTTTGAGTAAGGTGGACCCCTTTCTCCGGACCAGACGTATGATGACACCCCTGCTCTGTATTCCCGTGTTTCAGGGAGTGCATGAGCATGATGAGCCAGCTGATATTGAATCTGGACACGGCGGCAGGAGGCGTGTATTACAATGGCGAGTCTGTGTGTACAGCGCTGTGTAATATAGCCAGGTTACACGCAGATTGTGTACGTACACACATTTATATTCATACCCCTGGCATATGTCGAGGGATATATAGTTTTCGTTTTTCCGTCCGTCCATTCATCCGTCTGTAAGATTTGCGTTAAAGTTTTTGTTTGTTAGTCCATCAGAGCTCCAGTTAAGGTGCATAATTTGACCAACTTGGGGTGAAATTTTGTTATTTCTTCGTCAAAAATGTCAAGTTGGGAGCCCTTTAGAATCGTCTCATTGAGACGATTCTAAAGCACTCCCAACTTGCCATTTTTGATGAAGAAATAAGAAATTTACCTCCAAATTATTGATTTGTCTATGGGAATTTAACTTGGGGGAAAAGGAGGTGGAGGAGCTGTGCGAGGAGTCAGAAAACGAAACATTTTGGAAATTGACTCCGAAACCTGGCTAGATAGCTTGGAAATGATCTAACTAAGAAAACAAAAGATAAATTTTGAAAATAGGTCCAGTATTTCTGAAATTAAAAAAATTTCCCCATGTTAAATCCCCATAGACATCTTCACTCTGTGAAGATGTTTATGGGGATTTAACATGGCGGAATTGTTTTTTTGCAATAAAATCAATATTTGACCAAATTTCACGAAATAAAAAGAAGGCTCTTTCTTAAATTTTCCTTTAATTTAATATTATCAAAAAACGTAATGTTTTTTTTAATTGTTTATATAGCCGTAAAATTTGGCCAGCTTTCGTGAAACAGACAGTTGTCGTATTCTTAACGTGATAAACCATCCATGAAAGGATTGCATACATTTCAAAGGCGTGTCAGTAGCCGATTTCATCAAAATCTTTCAACCTTATTTACATTTTCGTCATTTCATATACATTTACTACAACACGTTACCTAACATTTGAAAGCGGCATATAGATCCATAAATAAATTTCACCAACATTGCAAAGTATACTTTTCTAGGAAAGTATAATTTGGGGGAGTAATCATTTAATTTTCCCGAAATGCATTTTTATGCCCCCGCTACCGAAAGGTACGGGGGCATATAGTGTTACCGGCGTCCGTGATACATATGAACATGCCTTACACACTCCACCCCCAGTACTTCGACCTTGACCTTTGGCCTTGACCTTTTCCACTTTAAATGTTTGCTTGGCACTTTGGGACAAATCTAAGTGCACGTTTCTCAATCCTACACTAACTTCTCAATACTTTTGCCAATCGCTTAAATATTTATACATATGATACATATGAACATGCCTTACACACTCCACCACCCATTACTTCGACCTTCACCTTTGACCTTGACCTTCACCTTTTCCACTTTAATTGTTTACTTGCCACTTTGGGACAAATCTACGTGCGCGTTTCTCAATCCTACACTAACTTTCACACACGTATTGCTCCAATGGTCCTCTACCGCCCTGTGACAAATCCACATTCGTCCTGCCCCCGCTAAGCACAGGGTCAAGGTCACAGACTTAACATTCAGTTAAATGGCTTATAATTTGTGTTTCCTTGCTCGGATCTGCTTCACATTTCACACACACATTGCTACAATGGTCCTCTACTGCCCTGTGACAAATCCACATTCGTCCCGCCCCCACTAAGCCCAGGGTCAAGGTGCGTTCAAAACCTTAACGCTCGGGGTAAATGGCTTATAATCAAATATGCCTCGTTTTCTTTGGCTGCCAGCGGGGACATTCGTGTGACGACAGGCCACATTTCTAGTTTCATATAGAACTAACGACTGCATATATTTGATGATTAAAAGTATGCAGAATTATTATACTGATTTTATTACATTTGATTATCACAGCCAAAATGGCAAATGGCTGTGATAATGTAATAAATTCAGTATTAAAAAAATTAATAAATTTATCTTTAAATTGAAAATTTCTCGCTCAAAGTATACTTTGCTAGATAAATATACTTTGCAATGTTGGTGAAATAGGCTACAGGTATGGGCTGTGGCTCAGGGGTAGAATACAGGACTTCAATACTGAAGGTTATGACCACGAAACCTACCCTAGGGCATGAAAAATACTTTCATAATTTTCCATCCCATTGGTTTGTCGGATGCGATTTCAAACTTTGGTCCTGCCCCTATATGACCTTAGCTGTTGCTTGGACGTTACACCCCATTCATTTCATTTTCAATGGCGCGTCAATTCGTATAGTTGGATATGCAATTTCCATCATATTTGAGGAAAATAATTATTACCGTAATAGCAAATGACATCATATGACTGTGGCTGGAGAAATGGTGCTTATGGGTTTTGCATCCTCACAGTCTGGTCAGGATCTGCATTGTTCGCAATTTCATTAATAAAACATCCGTTATGATACGGAAAAGCAATATAGATCATTATCAGGCTACAGGAGTGGGCTATTAATTCAGGATCTATACTGATCACATATTCCATAAGCCCCATTTCTTCAGTCACAGCCATATAAACCTGACTAGATAGCTTGGAAATGATCTAACTAAGAAAACAAAAGTTAAATTTTGAAAATAGGTCCGGTATTTCTGAAATTCAGAAAATTTCCCCATCACAGAGTGAAGATGTCTATGGGGATTTAACATGGGGGAATAAAATATCACAGTCACATAATTATGAGATAGCATATATGTATCGAAATATGTATATTAACCCTTATACCGCTACTCACAACAATTGTCGCCCGCTGTTGCTTTTATATCTTGCCTTATTTCTCAATAAAAACATGGTTTGACAGCACTTCAGAATCATTTCCAATGGAAATGATTCTGAAGTGCTGTCAAAGCATGTTGTAAATTATTCTAAAGTGCTGTCAAAGCATGTTTTTGATGATAAAAATGGAAAATAGAAAACAAACAGCAGACGACAAAAAAATTAAGATAGCGGTCTAAGGGTTAATAATATACTGAAAGGATAAAGAAACGCAGGGTAAACATTTGAGGTGATTTAAAGTGATGTGTTTGCTGTTATATACAATATTAAAAAAACATCTTTAGTCGACACATTACCAAAATTACATTAGGTTTTGACCGATAATTCATTAGTAATTGCATCACAATTGACAGTACCCCCCCCCCCCCCCAACCCAATATCGCACAGTGAAATCCACTGTTTTGTCAGTATCTCGTATACCCCCCTCGTGCATCTGTCATAGCCCTGATTCTCTTGTGCATGGAATTCATCAGTGCATTTATCCTTCTTATTGGGATATTGTTCCAACAATGCAGTCCTTAGTTGGTCGAGATTAGAAGGGGTATTCCGACACCCCCTTATCCTCCTGTCAAGTTCGTCCCACAGATGTTCGATTGGGGACAAATCGGGACTACGCTGGCCTGTCGAGTGGGTTAATGTTATAGTCAGCGAGAAAGTCTTGACAAACTCTGGCTACATGGGGCCGGACATTATCATGCTGTAAAATTAGTTGACGCTGTTGCACAAATGGAACAACAACCGGGCGGAGGAAACATGGTGCAAACATTCACACCGAACTGCATAGCAACCTGCTGTTGCGTTTGACCTTGCATTAGCAATGCAATAGCCTGACCCCTCTGAACTTCCGTCAGACGTACCATGATTGTGAGAGCTATAAATTCAGTGTAAATAGCGGAAAACGATGTGTATACCTCAAGCGTATCAAGTGGTATGACAAAATGTTTTGACGAACTTATCATCATCATGCTGCACATGTTTTTGGCTTTTTATCACTTTCTCTATGTGGTACGGTGCATTACATGGTTGAGTAACTTTAGGCACCGGTTTGGGTGCACAGTGACCAAGATAGTCGCCTGACCGGTTTTCGTAATTTTAGGCCAAGCATTTAAATAATTATTGTATATATTGTTACCCTGCGTTTCTTTATCCTTTCAGTATATATCAATAATATATCAATTAGAATAGACACCCATATAGGAACTCTATAAGATGGCAATCTGTTGCTCCAATTCTCTTGATGTAAATTATTATTTAATAAAATATATTTATACCATATATCCATTGTTTGTGAGAATGCGAAGGGTAAATTTACAGCAGAATCCCGATATCCCTGGTTTGGCCCTCAGGTACATTTTATTTTTGGCTTTCTTGCTGTCTGGGAGTTGAATCCAGTTATACCAATTATAAAAGTTTTAAGATTAGTACTAATTATATTACTTTTAGGGAGTCGGCTATGTGACTGATGTGGTAAGGACCTAGCATCCGCTTGTTCTAATGTCAGGGCTGAATGTATATTTTTTCCTGTAAATATTCAGTTCTGATTATATGATTTTTCCTCCCATCACAGCAAGTAACATATGCGATTTGACCGTGTTAGACTGGCCGAAAATGACCATCGCTGTTGACAGGCCATTAAACAGTATTAAATAAATTTCAAAATTCGGAAGAGAATCCGTTTTATATGGCCTTAGTGACACTAATCTGTGATACTACAGGGCCAGTATTCACTGGCGTTAGACCTGATCAACACCGCCAAGAAGCGATTCCCATCCAACACACAGAACGCCCATATATGGATGGCCATGGAGCAGGAAATCCTGTATGATAGGACGATCCTGAACCGGAAACTTGGTATAGCAGAACAGGCGGTCCTCAACCTGCACGCCTTTAACGATCCAGAGGCTGATCTAAGGTAAATACAGTCGAACCTCAGTAGCCTATTTCACCAACATTGCAAAGTATACTTGTCTAGCAAAGTTTATTTCAGGGAGTAATCATTTATTTTTCATGAAATGTATTATGTCATATAGAACTAACAACTGCATATATTTGATGATTAAAAAGTATGCAGAATTATTATACTGAATTTATTACATTATCACAGCCAAAATGGCTGTGATAATGTAATAAATTCAGTATAATAAAAAATATTCAATTCATCCTAAAATTGAAAATTTCTCACTCAAAGTATACTTTGCTAGATACTTTGCAATGTTGGTGAAATAGGCCAATGAACAACGGCCGGCCAACGGAAGTGGCCACAGTGGCCGTTGTTCCAAGGGTCAAACATTTCCTTTCACAACAAAGTCGGCCATGTATTTTGCATTCTATTGCAATCTATATGCATGCATAGAAAACACCGTGGCTGTAACATTATACACTTCCACCTGACAATTCACTATTGCATGAGCGTGGAGTGGATCTGCTTTTTATCAATTTAAAACTGCATATGAATGGCAAAAATAGTCAATTCAATTTATTTTGTTTTGTCATCTTGGTTGTTGTTATTGTTTTTGAACCCGGCCTCGCTTTGGAAATTATATTCAATGGGAACCGGAAGTAATTATTTTCATGATAAATATATACATGTATATACATCCCACGGCTTGCTTTGGTGCACCATTTAATAGCGTGTCGTACTTACATATAAGCGGTTTAATTAGCATGACCATTGGTATTTTACTTTCTTATTCTCAGTTACACGCCATCATTTGAAATTAATAACGGTCATGTCTATAGCTTTTATTAAAATGATAGCCTGTGTGACGCGGCCTGTGAAAAGCGCGATTTTTTTGTAACAAAAGGCTGTGATAATGTAATAAATTCAGTATAATAATTCTCCATACTTTTAAATCATCAAATATATGCAGTCGTTAGTTCTGTATGAAATAATGCATTTCAGGAAAAATAAATGATTACTCCCTCAAAGTATACTTTGCTAGAAAAGTATACTTTGCAATGTTGGTGAAATCGGCTACATATCAAACCCAAATATTTATTAAGCAGCCCAGGGCCTATCAATTAATATTCCACCCAGAGCAGTCTATGACGAATTCACATTGTCCACTGATGTAACTATTGATGTTTTGTTTAGAGATTGGCGAACATTGTAAACATGGGCAGACTACGCGAATCCACCGCCTGGTCTGGCCGTGAATGCAGTAAGCCGGGATTTGTCAGAGATAGAGACCCAATTCACAAAAACACGTTTGCCGTGTCAGTTTATACTGGTTCCCGGTAATATTGTTTCGCTATGCTGCACATCAGACAGGGTACCAGTCTAGTGTTGAATACAAAACTGACATCAGCACCCGCGTGTATTAATCTTTGATTTGGCTTTGTGCTCTGTGGGGCGGATTTTACACGTAGTAAAACTTGACAGCGAGGTGTGTTTGAAGACGGCCAGCTGATACGGCTTGCCACTTTAGATGAATCGGCATCGTGTAAACCCAATTTACAAACTAATAATGGAGTTTTATAACTTACGTGGAATTGCATTATGCCTATTGGAATACACGACACAGAATACATATCGGGAATTACCGTTAATTAAATGGCAAATACTGTAGGCCCTGATAAGATAGGTCTGATAACACAATGAGACACATTTATCCTTCATTTCAGATCTGCAATATTGAGCAAGGAAAAGGGGGAGGTAACCCGGGCCCTGTCACAACTACACCAGTTACTGGACTTGGCCAATACAGCACAGGGAGACCACTCTGTGTCCCCAGATTTCACCTGTAGGTGAGTACAGAGAGGGGAGGTAACCCAGGCACTGTCACAACTACACCAGTTACTGGACTTGACCAATACAGCACAGGGAGACCACTCTGTGTCCCCAGATTTCACCTGTAGGTGAGTACAGGGGAGGGGATGTAACCCAGGCCCTGTGACAACTACACCAGTTACTGGACTTGACCAATACAGCACAGGGAGACAACTCTGGTGAGCAAAGCAGTACAATAATCAAAGTACTGTAGTACTGAAACTATGCATTGCCAGAAAAAAACAACAGAAAGTAAACAGTATGCACATGAAGCATTACAAGATAATGTGTAATATGCTTGGAAGAGACTATATATCAATGATTACAATATATTAACTAGAAATTAACTAGAAATTTGTCATATGTGGAGGGATTTCAAAATAAATAGGCACAAATGTTCACCATAATGAGACGGTGTGTCGCGCGCAAGACCCAGGTCTGTGGCTCAAAGTTCAAGGTCATACTTAGAGGTAATTTTCTGTTACCGGCATGTAAAATTCAGTTCTTTATCCGGCTCCCCATCCATACAGGCGAAATACGGTATTAAAATCAGTTTGAAATGGTTGCAAAATTAACATATCAAAATCCATTCCAGTTACTTCGGGTGGAAAGGGTTAAATAAGTAAATAAATGATTGTGGAACAAGTGTAAAACCTGAATCAATCACACCAAATATTCATGTTGCAGGGTATTACTGGCATTAGCAGAACTTTACAGTGAAACGGGCAACCCGACGAATGCTACAACATTTGTGCTGGAGTGTATAACACACGCAAAACAACACCATCTACAGTATCTCGCGGCAATAGGAATGGTGCAGTTGGCATTTATTCAGGTATTTTATAGCCACTTTGACATTATGTGGTGGTTGGATGGGAGCATGTGATGGGTAAATCGTGGCTATGACTGGAGAAATGGGGCTTATAAGATTTGTGACCAGTGTAGCTCCTGATCAAATGGTACACTAATGAGCTATATTGCTTGTTAGAAGCATGACAGGTGTTTCATTCATGGAATGGCGAACAGTTCAGGTCCTGATCAGACTGCTGATCTGGATCTGCGCTGATCACAAAACCCATAAGCCCCATTTCTCCAGTCACAGCCACATTTAATGATCAGGAATTCTGACTGGAGACTGGTTTAGCCCTCAGGTACGTCTTTGGCATTCTTGTATATGAGAGTTGAATCTGGTTATACCCCATATATGAGTAATATGATCATTCATAATCTTATTACTATTTGGGGAAGGGGACAAGTGACTGGTGTGGTATGGTCCTGGCACCATATTGGGTTATTCTAATTTCAGGGCTGAGTATATATTTTTTCGATGTAAATATTCTGTTCTGATTTTGGTATTTTCCCCCCATTGCAGCAGGTTAAATGCTGGATTGAACCAGTTGGCCCAGCCAGCCATAAATGACCATATCAGTTGATAGGCCGTTAAACACCAATAAATCAAATAAACCCATTCACTTTTGCTCTATTTATACGATTTGATATCAGCCGTGGCCCGATCTATCAGTTCCAGATGCAGCTACCAGATCAGGCTATAAGTTTACTCACCCAGAACATGTTGACCGTGTTGTCCCACGGTCGTGGCTACGATCGCGCCAGAGTGCTGTATTGCTACGCCAAGTGCCAGGTGGCTCGCGCTAACAAGCTGCATGGAAGCGACAGGAAAACTGGTAATTCTATACAGGGGTGTGAATTTTCGGGATACCATATTTATTCTAATAGATGCTATGCAATTTGTGGGGATCAAAACATAGAAAATAGGGTCAAGATATGTTATTTTCACATACAAAAGCCATTTAAAACAATGTTTTAAAGGTACATGCCCACTCAGTAGGCACAAACTGTTCTTCTTTACCACATGAGTGGTTTGCTTCAAATTTCATATACATGTGTATCATCACACATACTTTCTCATTTCCTGTCTGACCCAGGCTCTCCCATTGCCCAAGGTCAAGGTTAAATGAATCAGAATTTCCAGTAGCCGATTTCACCAACATTGCAAAGTATACTTTTCTAGCAAAGTATACTTTGAGGGAGTAATCATTTATTTTTCCTGAAATGCATTATTTCATATAGAACTAACGACTGCATATATTTGATGATTATAAGTATGCAGGATTATTATACTGAATTTATTACATTATCACAGCCATAATGGCTGTGATAATGTAATAAATTCAGTATAATAAAAAATAAAAATATTATCCTAAAATTGAAAATTTCTCCCTCAAAGTATACTTTGCTAGAAAAGTATACTTTGCAATGTTGGTGAAATAGGCTAGTTCAGGAGATATCTGCACGTTTTTACATTCTCCTGTAACTTCTTTACTGAATCAGTGATTGTCTTAACTCTTAGACCACTACTCACAACAATTGTCGTCGGCTGTTGCTTTTATGTCTTGCCTTATTTCTAAAAAAAGACATGTTTTGACAGCACTTCAGAATCATTTCCAATGGAAATGATTCTCAAGTGCTGTCAAAGCATGTAAATTATTCTAAAGTGCTGTCAAAGCATTTTTTCGGATGATTTAAATGGAAAATAGAAAATAAACAGCAGACAACAACAAAAATAAAATAGCGGTCTAAGGGTTAAAATGTCATTGTGATCCAACCAGCACAGCGATGGGATACATGCCATGTGGCTGTGACTGGACAGATGGGCTTATGGGTTTTGTGACTAGTGTAGATCCAGATCAGCCTTTGCATCCACAGTCTGATCAGGATCTGCACTGTTCGCCACCATACTTCTGACAAACAATTTATGTGATTATCAGGCTACAGGAGTGTGCTATTTGATCAGGAGCTACACTGTTCACAAAACCCATAAGCCACATTTCTCCAGTCACAGCCAGATATCAGTTTGCATGTGTTGTTGTCAATAAGCAGCTAGTTAGCCGAGCGCAGTTGCTCAAAACCTGTGTTCGCTTAACATACTGTTAAATCCTTAGCAGTGTTAGATTTAACTGTATGTTAACCCATTTCATGCAGTGGATATGTCATTTTGTTTGTGCAACATTTAAATATTTTCTTTATATGTGCTTAGAAGTATATGTCGTGACCACCATTTGAACCGTCTCGTCGAGACGGTTCAAATGAGTGGTCACAACATATACTTTCATTGAGAAATAAGAAAAATAAAAATTAAATATTTAAACCTGTAAAGGTGTATTCTGAATGTAATGGGTTAAGCTAACGGAGGCTTTGAGCAAGCAGGCCCAGATAATAGAGAATACCAGGCTAGGAAACATGTAGAAATTCCAAGGCTGGCTGGGGAATTCCTATGTGTTTCCTAGCCTTGCCTGATAAACTTGATATCAAAAGACACTAGCCTGGTATTCTCTATTTATTACATTTTGATATCAAGTTTATCAGGATCGGCTCGGAAACGGTAAAAATTTCTCGGCAAGTTTTGGAATTCCTACGCGTTTCCTAGCCTTGCCTAATAAACTAATACACTATCCTGCTATCTCTATATCCCTGGGTTCCAGCGCTGCTATCGAGCGTGAGTCTACTGAACTCGGTAATCGAGGAGTTCCAATGTGTGGAGGCGTATCTCCGAGCGAAGGACGCGACGTACTACCAGGCCCGCCTCTACCACGCCCTCGGCTACACCAGGGAACGCAACAAGTGTGCTCACCAGTTCCGCATGCTCGACAGCCAGTACCCAACCTTGGGTCGCGCCGTCGTAAACTCACTCTGATAATCCGAGATTTAAGACTTCACCGAGTTTGTGGGAATGGAGAACAGTGGCGATTCTGTGGTCAGTGTAGCTCCTTTTCAAATAGTACACTCCTGTAGCCTGATAATTTGATTCATTTGTTTTGTTTTGCTTGTTAGACGCATGACGGATGTTTGATTGATCGAATGGCAAAGAGTGCAGATCCTGATATTAAAGACTGTGCTGATGCACTGGTCTACACTGGTCGCAAAACACATAAGCCCCTTTTCTCCAGTCAAAGCCACATATGTGGCTAAATAAGGGGCGTGTGGCATTTTTGAAGTGTCTCTCTCTCTGTCTGTGACAGGAGAAATGGGGTCTATGGCTCATTAACCCTTTCACCCCTATTAAAGTAACTGGAATGTAATTTGATATGTTAATATTGCAACCAATCCAGTGGTCACAAAATTATTTTCAGACTAGTCCATTTAAGAAAACGGGTTGTTTTTGTTCTCAAAAATGTGAAAATTACTTGCAAAACGTGCGGATCCTGATGAGACGGCTCGTTACGAGCCGTCTCATCTGGATCTGCACTTTTTGCCAATACCACTCACTATACAGGCCTGTGTTGAAAGGGTTAATTGACTGGAATGAGTTGTGGACTAGAGGTTATCACTTCAATACCAGAGGTTGTGGGTTTGAACCCTGCCCTAGGCATAACAATCCTTTCATAATATTTCCATCCCACTGGTCTTTCCGTTGAGACTTGAAATCGAGCTCCCATCTGTAAATGACCTTAGCTCAGAGCTCCAGATAAGCTTTGTGTCTAAAGCGTACTATATCCCCTGATTTCAAAATCATTGCGTATTTTACCTTTACAAATGGGTTATTGATCTTCTTCATTAATACTAAATAGGGAACAAATGATAAAATAAATATAACAAATTTAAACATTCACTTAATTGAGATGCAAAAAGCAAACACTGTTTGCTTTTTGCAGCTCAACTATTAAAGTGAATTTTCAACTTTATGACAGTATTTTCACTACTCAATTTAAAAATCAATGTGTATTTTCACATTCTGTGCATATTTTGTACTCCCACTTTTGATAATCAATACGTATTCAGCTAAAATAATTGCGTAAATTACGCCAATACGCAATTATCTGGAGCTCTGTCAGCTATTCCAGGAATGTTAAACCCTGTTCGCATTTCAGTATTGTTAAGTTACTGTGACAAATAAATCCCGAGAAAAACATGTTGATCACTGATAAATTGTGTCTACATCAGAACTCCAGATAAGCTGCGTATTTGCGTAAATACCCAATTAAAATTGCCAAAAACCCAATTGAAATCAGAAGTATCGAGTATCAAAAAGCAATAACAAATTGGTGGTACCTTTATCATGCTACAGAAAACAATAAACAGACCACAAATATAGCATATTTTTCTTATTTTCCATGAAAACACATCATGGTATTTCATTAGAATTGTCTCCAAGGAGACAATTCTAATGAAATACCAAGACATGTTTTCATTTCGAAGCAAACTATTCAACAATTGCTGTCTGTTGCTGTGTAAACAGTAGTGTGATTTATTCTACCCAATTAATATATTGAAATACCCAATTGCTTCAGATATGATATATCTACAATACTCAATTACTAATTCCTTATCTGGAGCCCTGTACATGATTGTGGACAATATATTATCACCAGATCAATCTGACAATGTCTGTATTAGCTAGTTGTGGCTGTGACTGGAGAAATGGGGCTTACAGAATTTGTAACCAATGTATAGCTCATGATCAAATATGACACTCATGTAGCCTGATAATGATCTACTGTCTGTTCCTCGTTTTGCTGCCGACAAATATTTTACTATTGAACACATTACATCTCAGAAATATCTAAAGGTAAGTACAGAATTAAGTACTTTTTCATCAATAACAAAAAGTCACCTTCCCCAATTTTTGTTCATTAATAAAATTCCATCAACTATTGATTTTATTCCTGTGGGAATTTAACATGGGGCAAACTGGAGGTAAAGAGAGACGAGGAGGGTCGGGGAAAAAAATGGAAATTGACTCTTAAACCTGGTTAGATCGTTTGGAAATGATGTAACTAAGAAAACAAAAGCTAGATTTTGAAAATCGGTCCACACTTAAAAATAAAATTAAAAATCTATTTTTATCCCCCATGTTAATTGTTTTTTCGCATTAAAATCAATATTTAATGGAATTTCGTCAAATCATTTTTTTTGGGGAGGGTGACTTTTTAGCTCACCTGAGCGAAGCTCATGTGTGAGCTATTGTTACCGCAATGTGTCCGTCGTCGTCCGTCGTCGTCCGTCGTCCGTGAACATTTTCAAACGTCTTCTCCTCGGTAACCATTGGGTCTATAGTCACCAAACTTCATGGTCATGGTCCTTAGGTAGGGGGATTACAAAATTGTTAAAATGACGTCATTACGTAATCCAAGATGGCCGCCATCTAAAAATAGCACAAATTCTTAAAAAATCTTCTTCTCAAGAACCGCCAACCGGATTTCGACAAAACTTGGTAGGAATCGTCGATGTACATTGCTCTTTGAAAGTTGTTAAAATGGTGACCCTGGGGTCAAAAATGGGCGTGGCCCGTGGGGTCAAATTTTATTTTTGACTGAATATGGTCATTTCATATATCAAATTGAAGGTATCAATGATGCGATCACTCTGGTGCATTTTTTGTCGAAATCGGATTGTTATGTCATCCAAGATGACCGCCGAAAGGTCAAAAGGTCGTTCTTTTATTAGAGATTTCAAAATTCTTCTTCACATGAACCGCTTGGCCCATGGTAGCCAAACTTAAAAGTTATGGTCCATGGGTGAAGCCTTTTCAGATTTGTTAAAATGGAGGTCATCGCTAATGCAAGATGGCCGCCGTCTAAAAATAGCATAAATTCTTAAAAAATCTTCTTCTCATGAACCGCTAGCCGGATTTCGACGAAACTAGGTAGGAATGATCGATGTACATTGCTCTTTCAAAGTTGTTAAAATGGTGACCCCGGGGTCAAAAATGGGCATGGCCCGTGGGGTCAAATTGGGGTCAAATTTTATTTTTGACCGAATATGGTCATGTCATATATCAAATTGAAGGTATCAATGAGGCGATCACTCTGGTGCATTTTTTGTCGAAATCGGATTGTTATGTCATCCAAGATGGCCGCCGAAAGGTCAATAGGTCGTTCTTTTATTAGAGATTTCAAAATTCTTCTTCACATGAACCGCCTGGCCCATGGTAGCCAAACTTGAAAGTTATGGTCCATGTGTGAAGCCTTTTCAGATTTATTAAAATGGAGGTCATCGCTAATCCAAGATGGCCGCCATCTAAAAATAGCATAAATTCTTAAAAAATCTTCTTCTCATGAACCGCTAGCCGGATTTTGACGAAACTTGGTAGGAATGATCGATGTACAATGCTCTTTCAAAGTTGTTAAAATGGTGACCCCGGGGTCAAAAATGGGCATGGCCCGTGGGGTCAAATTTTATTTTTGACCAAATATGGTCATGTTATATATCAAATCGAAGGTATCAATGAGGCGATCACTCTGGTACATTTTTTGTCCAAATCGGATTGTTATGTCATCCAAGATGGCCGCCGAAATGTCAAAAGGTCGTTCTTTTATTAGAGATTTCAAAATTCTTCTTCACATGAACCGCTTGGCCCATGGTAGCCAAGTTATGGTCCATGGGTGAAGCCTTTTCAGATTTGTTAAAATGGAGGTCATCGCTAATCCAAGATGGCCGCCGTCTAAAAATAGCATAAATTCTTAAAAAATCTTCTTCTCATGAACCACTAGCCGGATTTCGACGAAACTTGGTAGGAATGATCGATGTACATTGCTCTTTGAAAGTTGTTAAAATGGTGACCCTGGGGTCAAAAATGGGCGTGACCCGTGGGGTCAAATTGGGGTCAAATTTTATTTTTGACTGAATATGGTCATGTCATATATCAAATTGAAGGTATCAATGAGGCGATCACTCTGATATTTGTCGGAATCGGATGATTATGTCATCCATGATGGCCACCAAAAGGTCCATTTATTCAAGATTTTGAACGTCTTTTTCTCAGGAACCACATGGCCGATGCTGGGTGAAGCATTTTCAGATTTTGTAAAATGAGAGTTATCGCTTAATCCAAGATGACCGCCATCTAAAAATAGCACAATTTTTTTAAAACACATGAACTCAATGTCACATTCTCCTCTGGTGTTCATGGAGTCAGGTGAGCGAATTAGGGCCATCATGGCCCTCTTGTTTTATTATTGATGAAAAACTACTTACCTTAAATATTTCTGAGATTTAATGTCTTTAATAACCAAAAGTTTATCGGCAACAAAACGTGGAACAGACAGTATATTGCGGGTTTGTGAAAAATTATAAATATTTTCTTTATATGTGCTTAGAAGTATATGTCAATACCACCATTTGAACCGTATCGTCGAGTAGGTTCAAATGAGTTGTCACAACATATACTTTCATTGAGAAATAAGAAAAATTAAATATTTTAAATATTTCCTACCCATATTCATAAATGTGTAGCTGATGACCAAATATGACACTCGTGTAGCCTGATAATGATCTATATTGCAGGTAGAAGCAGGACGGGTGTTTCATTGATGGAATGGCGGCAAAACACATAAACCCCATTTCTCCAGTCACAGCCACCAATGACCCGAGCTGTTGACAAGCCATTAAATGCCATTAAATGAAATAAATGCATGTTAAAGTATAGTTTCGTGGTTTGTGTGGGAATCGACTTATTTTTGTCATTTTCAACGTCGCATCATCAGGGCTCCATGTAAGGTGGGTTTTGGTGTATATTACGCACCGTTTTAGCAGAATTTGCATTGATTATCAAAAGTGGAAGTACAAAATACTCACAGCAGTGTGAAAATACGCATTGATTTTCAAATTGAGTAGTGAAAATACTGTATTAAATTAGAAAATTTACTTAGTTAAGCTGCAAAAGCAAACAGTGATTTTTGCAGCTCAAATAAGTGAATTTGTAACCCTTACTACGCTGAATTAAATGCTGTCGTCTGCTGGAAATGTTTTATTTTCAATATTTCTCGACAAAAACCTGGCAAAACCAGTTTTTTGTTAAGAATTAAAGCAAAAATGAAAAACAGCAGACGGCAATTTCCATAAAAATTTGTTTAGTTGAGCTGCAAAAACAAACTGCTTTTTGCAGCTCAAATACGTGATTTTTTAACCCATACTACGCTGAATTAAATGCTGTCGTCGGCTGGAAATGTTTTATTTTCAATATTTCTCGACAAAAACCTGGTTTTGACAGCATGTGAGAATCGTCTCCAGTGGAGACGATTCTCATGTGCTGTCAAAACCATTTTTTTTTTAAGAATTAAAGCAAAAATGAAAAACAGCAGACGGCAATTTCCGTCAACAGCGTAGGAAGGGTTAAATTTGTGGTATTTGTTATCATTTGTTACCTATGTAATAAGGAAGCAAATCAATAATATATTTGTAAAAGTAAAATACGCATTGAATCTGTGGGTATAATACTCTTTTAGATGCAAAACTTATCTAGAGCTGTTTCTTAGCACAGTCTCCATTGTCCCACTCGAAATTCAGAAGTTTTATTGGTCGAGGCTGTGTAAAAAGAACACCCAACTGTTTACCCACCGCTGGTGTAACCATGGCTACACTGCGGTGTGTGAACAGCAAGGGTTTCTATAGTCCTCCCCTAGCGAGCTGTCCTCCGTCACGAGCAAACAAACTGCACGATTTTGAGAACAAATTTGGAGAGTGCTCAGAAGGCTTTATATGGAGACCAGTAGCCTATTTCACCAACATTGCAAAGTATACTTATCTAGCAAAGTATACTTTGAGGGAGTAATCATTTATGTTACCCGAAATGCATTATGTCATATAGAACGAACGAAAAATTATTATACTGAATTTATTACATTATCACAGCCAAAATGGCTGTGATAATGTAATAAATTCAGTATAATAAAAATTAATAAATTTATCCTAAAATTGAAAATTTCTCCCTCAAAGCATACTTTGCTAGAAAAGTATACTTTGCAATGTTGGTGAAATCGGCTACATACCTAGATGCAGCCCCAATAGCCTGCACATGGTGAGCTAGACCTAGACAGAACCAGCCTATGGTCATAATATAATCTCTCTTTCTCGTTGCTGTGGCCTAGAGGTTGGGACACTGGGGCCCATTTAACTAAACTTCGTACAACTAAGAATTAAGTAAGTAAGTCAGTGCAAAATTAAAATCAAGAACAAAGTTCGCATTAGGAGCTGATTTTGAGAAATCTTATGTTTATTTGTTTGAATTTAGTGACTGCTACATGTAGGTAATGAATTATAACGCTTGCGTACCTCATTATTGTGTTAAATAAAATCATAAAAATCAAAAAAATCATCGTCAATCATTTTTATCGTACAAAGTATAGTGAAACGGCCCCCAGGTCTCCAACACCAGTAGCCGATTTCACCAACATTGCAAAGTATACTTTTATAGCAAAGTATACATTGAGGGAGTAATCATTTATTTTCCCCGAGATGCATTATGTCATATAGAACTAACTACTGCATAAATTTCATGATTAAAAGTATGCAGAATTATTATACTGAATTTATTACATTATCACAGCCAAATTGGCTGTGATAATGTAATAAATTCAGTATAATAAAAATTAATAAATTTATCCTTAAATTGAAAATTTCTCCCTCAAAGTATACTTTGCTAGATGAGTATACTTTGCAATGTTGGTGAAATAGGCTACTGGTTTGGCCCCAAGGTACGGTTTTATCTTTGGCTCTTTTGTTACCTGCGAGTTGAATTGGGTTATTGCCCATTATAAAAGTAGTAAGATGATTACTGATCCTACTGCTTTTGGGAGGGGGCCAAGTGATTCTGGTGTGGCGAGGACCTGATATTCAGTTCTGATTTTGGGATTTTCCCCCCATTTGTACATGTACTTGAACATGTACATGTACTTGTACAGGTAATATAATGGATTTAGTACTAAACCCATTGACCCGGCCTTAAATGACCTTAGCTGTTGATAGGCCGTTAAACACCAACAATCAATCAATCAATCAGTGCCTGATGCGAACTTATGTTATCAGTCAGTACGTATTGCACCAATACAAAACTCACTACCTGATACACCTGAATATACAGACAATGATTCTAAAGTGCTGTTAAACCATGTTTTTTATTGAGAAATAAGGCTAGATATATAGCAACAGCAGACGACAATTGTTGTGTGTAGCGGTCTAAGGGTTAACCGCAACTTATTTAGTGAGAACTGAATACACATTTATCCCGTCAACACATATATGTTCATGCGCAAACCAGCAACAATACCAAACATAATATGACATATGACGCATGTTGATATTTAAAAAAATAGTACGCGTTTACAATAATATTTACACAAAGTGACATCACAAATTGGCGGACCTATACATTTTATCCTGTCAACACAGTGCGGATGTGCCGGGAAACACGGTGCCGTGAAACTTTTTGATATCTTGTCAATATGACCTAATCATTGCGTATGAATATGTACGATGGCTGGGGTTATTTTAAAGCTATTTGTAGGTGTTGATGGGATAAATAGAATAGTAGGTTAGTGCCGTGAATGGGGAAAATATCTGGCGCGGCACGGAAACGGGATGTGCTCGGCAGAGCCTCGTTACCTAAGCCTTGCCAGATATTTTTTCCCATTCACGGCACTAACCTACTATTCTCTATCTATTTTCCTTATTTCTGAACCAAAGTATATGTTGTGACCACTCATTTGAACCGTCTCAGCGAGACGGTTCAAATGAGTGGTCACAACATATACTTCTGATGAGAAATAAAGAAATTATTGAGCCTTGCCGGATATTTTTTCCCATTCACGGCACTAGCCTACTATTCTCTATATATGTACATACAATATCGGACAGTTTTAGCAACAACAATGTTCATGTGTAACTATTTGCCGGGTTCAGCTGCATCAGCAACTCCCGGCCACACCTGACCGGCACAGAAGTAGCGATGGCATTGGCAGCTGCAGGGGATGTATCTGTAGGTAAGAACAACACTTAGACAACACTAAATCGCACAAAATGCTAAGACGGGGTGGCACGTGGGAGCATGCAATGGATAATTTAACGATCGGGGTTAAGGACCAACTATCGTTTGATTCAAAGATAATTGCTTCATAACTGTGATGGAATATATGTATGACACTGCTTCGTTACTGTATCCTATACGGCACATGGGGTCGCAAAGTCGTCCATCTTTGTGTGTTCAAGCCATCAGCCAGTTTCACCTGTTCTGCCGTTTGACAAAGAACTTAAAATGTGAAGACTCCTATCAATTATATTGCACCAAACTGTAAAATATGTCCGTTTTCTGGACAGGTTTGTGCCTGTGTTTTTAACGACATGTACCACCATTATAAATAGCTTCATACACAGAAAATCGCACAGTGTATCACTTTTACCTGGCAAACACCACAACATATGCCATATACCCACTACTGTACTCAATTATTAGCTATCAAATCCAGTGACATGTAAGCAGTTACCTGAGTGTATTGTCCCTGGTGTCTAGTCACCTACTATGTGAGTAAGTATGGCTTTACCTATGGGTAACATGTACTGTAGTGTATTGTCCCTGGTGTCTAGTCACCTACTATGCGAGTAAGTATGGCTTTACCTATGGGTAACATGTACTGTAGTGTATTGTCCCTGGTGTCTACTCACCCTACTATCGAGTAGTATGCTACGCTATGGGTAACATGTACTGTATGTATTGTCCCTGGTGTTACTCACCTCTATGCGAGTAATATGGCTTTACCTATGGGTACATGTACTGTCAGTAGTGATTGTCAGGTGTCTACTCACCTACTATGTGAGTAAGTATGGCTTTACCTATGGGTAACGTGTACTGTAGTGTATTGTCCCTGGTGTCTACTCACCTACTATGTGAGTAAGTATGGCTTTACCTATGAGGTATGGTGGGCTACTATGTACTTATGTAGTGTATATGTCCCTAGGTGTCTACTCACCACCTACTAGTGTAGTAAATATGGCTTTACCTATGGGTAACGTGTACAGTACCATAGGCTGTGCATCATGTTGGAAAGTTTACACATTGAAATTTATTTTGAGATTGATTGGAGAAATTCTCAGATATGTCTTTTGTATAGTTTGTTGTCATAATATGTATAGCTTGCAGTTGTCATATCTGTCTATTATGGATTGCACCAAATTGTATTTGGTTTACTGTCGCATTATTTGCTGTATGTGTCAAAACGCACGAAGTGGTGAAACTACGATGACTTGTACATACAAAGATGGCGGGAGATGGCAACTCCATGCTCCATATACATGTAGTATACAGTAACAAGACAATATTCACATATGTTATATTCATATATCAGAGCACTGTTATGAAGCAATTATCATTGAAGTCCAGTGTATTTATCTATTACCTAATACCTTAATCCTTACCAGACACCCGACCAAATACCTGGTTTGACCCTCACCTACGTCGTTGGCATTCTTGTATGTGACAGTTTAATCTGGTTATGCCCCTTGTGTGACTATTGCGATTCGTAATTTTATTACTTTTAGGTGAAGGGGCCAAGTGGCTTTGGTGTGGTATGGACCACCAGGTCGGGTTATTCTAATTTCAAGGCTGAAACTATTTTGTTCTGATTTTGGGATTTCCCCACCCACACAACATGACCTTAGCCTTATCTGACCTTAGCTGTTGATAGGCCGTTAAACACCAATAAACAACAAACAAAACAAAACGCCAAATGGATATGCAGGTTAGACAACACTAAATCGTAGAAAACGCCTAGTTTATATGCAGGTTGGACAACAATAAATGGTAGAAAACGCCAAGTGGGTATGCATGTTAGACAACACTAAATAATACAAAACGTCAAGTGGGTCTGCAGGTTAGACAACACTAAATGGTACAAAATGCCAAGTGGGCATGCAGGATAGACAACACTAAACGGTACAAAACGCCAAGAGGGTACACAGGTTAGTCAACACTAAATGATACAAGATGCCAAGTGGATATGCAGGTTAGAAAACACTAAATGGTACAATACGCCAAGTGGATATGCAGGTTAGACCATACTATGGTACAATAGTTACGCCAAGTGGGTATGCAGGTTAGACAACACTAAATAGTACAAAACGCGAAATGGGTATGCAGGTTAGAAAACACTAAATGGCACAATACGCCAAGTGGATATGCAGGTTAGACGGTACTAAATGGTACAATACGCCAAGTGGGTATGCAGATTAGACAACACTAAATGTTACAAAATGCCAAGTGGGTATGCAGGTTAGACAACACTAAATGTTACAAAACGCCAATATGTTTCGCCATTGCAAATGTAGTCGGGTATAAAAAAAAAAAGTATCTGGATCTTTTGAGGTAACACACAGTTCGCTTGCAAATACTGATACATTACTACCAAATCTCACTTGAGAAACATGTTGGCGATGTTTTGACACTAGTTCCCTGTACATTAGTAACATTTAAAATATAACTCTGAAACCTTTGGACACGTGATGTAAACAGTTGCTGTTGCCAAATAATGTAAACAAATACAAGTTTTCTATCTGAGAAGCAAGTGAACCTATTGTTTTAGTTGTACAGATCCAGTGCAGACAGGCTGAAGGTCATATAGAAGTAGGTCCCACAGCATCCATGCGAAAAGTGAAAGTAGGAGAGACTGGCTTTATTTGTGGGATTCTGTTAAGTTGTATGTAGCTGTGACTGGAGAAATGGGGCTTATGGAGTTTGTGTCCAGTGTAGATGCAGATCAGACTGCATCATCCGCACAGTCTGATCAGGATCTGCACTGTTCGCCATTCCATCAGTGAAACACATGTCGTGCTTCCAACAAGCAATATAGATCGTTATCAGGCTACAGGAGTGTGCTATTTGATCAGTAGCTACACCAGTGACAAATGCCATAAGCTCGTATTTCTCCATTCACAGTCACATATTGTAAGAGACTGACCACATTTGGGGGATTTGGTTAAGTTGTATAGTAAAACTGTTTAAGTTTGGACTGTTTAAAGTTTGTGTGCAGTGCTTCGGACTCCACACACTGTAAACAGACCAAATGTTTTTCAAACCATAGTAACGCGACAGGTATGGTTTTACTCCTTCAGTAAAACTATTTGGTGTTTGCTAACCTGTAGTGGAGGAAGAATGTGTGGCTCCACGGACACCAAGCCCAGAAGTAGACGCGGCAGTAGTGGGTGTGGCACCGGTAGTGATAGAAGAGCAGGTCCGTCCAGTGCTGGATGAAACGGCAATACCTCCTGCAATGAAGATCGTGTTCGTTCAAGACGTCATAGATAATTATCTTCATTTTATGACTATATGTAGTTCAGTATGTCGTAGATAATTATCTTCATTTTATGACTATATGTACAGTGAACCAGCATGGTCATTCTTTCCTGGAGTTTATGAATGATGCCAAACTATGTGTTTTGAACGGCCGACTCAACACCGAAAATGACAATTTCACGTTTGTTTCGCCAAGGGGCAAATCGGTAGTTGATTATATCTGTGTCCCGCACGATGTTATCCAACAGTGCACATCATTCAGAGTTATCACCGCCAGATCCATTATTGAACAGTTACATCTGCACCATCTGCTTGGAGAGAGGAGTAAAATCCCAGATCACTCAATTCTGGTAACCGAATTCCATACGCTACATCCAGTGACTGTAGAGCGTGATGCGCCAGTAGTAAGGGGTGCCACTAGGCAACAAACACGGTTCAAGTTTAAGGCTATTCCAGCAGACTTTATGTGCTCTGATCTCACGCGGTTGGCGTTAATTAATGTGATTGACACTATTGAGCATAGCAGGGAAACTCAGCAGCAGGTAGACGATGTATACACCCAACTTTGTAACGTCATTACTGAGGAAATGAACAATAAAATCCCAACAGTAAATGTCAGTAAGTCGACAAAGAAACGATTTAAGTGTCACAAGTCGTATTGGAATGACGAGCTATCCGAGTTGTGGAACGATATGCAGTGCAAAGAACGTACATTTCTTAAGTGTAATGGTTCACATTCAGCTAAAACGCGATTACGGTCAGATTTTCTTGCGGCTCAGAGATATTTCGACAAAAAACTACGGCAGCACGAACGAGTCTATAAACGATCACTCTGCGACGATATTGAAATGGATAGCACAGAAAACCCGCGAGAATTCTGGGACAAAATAAAACATTTAGGGCCGCGAAAAAGTTCACAAATTCCTATGGAAGTGTACAATGAGTCCGGTACAGTCGAATGTGACGAGAACTTCATTCTCACAAAATGGAGAACTGACTTTGAGAATCTATATAACGGGGGCACAGATAGCGATTTCGACAGTGACTTTCAATCGGATGTGTTATCACATAAACTCTTACTCGAAGATAGGATGCTCGACCCATTGTATGAAGATAACCAATCACTGAATAGTGACATTACAGTTAACGAGATACACCGAATTTTAATGCGCGCAAAGTCCGGGAAATCCGCTGGCATTGACAATATTCCATATGACGTCCTGAAGTTTGCATCTATAACACCTGTTCTACAATCGCTATTCCAGCTCATCTTTGACACCAGTATATTCCATCGATCTGGAGAAAATCTCTTATCTGCCCTATACTGAAAGATCCCACATCAGATAAACGGTTACCTATGAATTATAGAGGCATCAGTTTACAAGCATGTATTTCCAAATTGTACAGCTCGTTTATAAATAACAGATTAACTTCCTACCTGGAAGAAAATAATAAACTATCCGATGAACAAAATGGCTTTAGGGCCAAGCGCTCGTGTGAAGATCACGTCTTTACGTTAAATAGTATCTTGAGAAACAACACCAATGTATTCGCTACCTTTATAGATCTACGAAAAGCGTTCGACTTTGTGGACAGAGACATGTTACTATATAAGTTACTTCATAATGGTATAGATGGCAAGCTGTATAACTCGGTTAAAAGTATCTACGCGGAGACATCCGCCAGTGTTCGAGTTAACAACAAATTAACTGAGTGGTTTATATGTAAATCCGGTGTCAAACAGGGAGATAACTGCTCCCCGACATTATTTTCCGTATTTGTTGACGACTTAGCACAAGAAATTCGCCAATTGGGGCTCGGAATAAACGCTGGTGATACGGACGTCTCGATCCTATTATACGCCGATGACATTGTTGTTCTCGCCAAAAATGAATTAGACATGCAACGTATTCTGGACACCATACATCATGGTGCAAACAGTGGAGGGTGTTGATCAACACGGACAAATCAAAGGTGGTTCATTTCCGTTCTGGTAGGCGGCCTCGCAGTGAATACCAAAATTTAAAATAGGCAATAATTACCTGGACACAGTGACACAATATAAATACCTCGGAGTAATATTTCATGAGAAAAGCAACTTTAGCGCTAATGTGGACAATCTTGCTAAAGGCGGCGGCAGAGCACTGGGGGCGGTGATATCGAAAATACACACTCTCAAGGAATGCGGATTTAAAACTTACGACAAGCTGTTCTCAACATGTGTGAACACAGTTCTCGATTATAACTCGTCAGTATGGGGATTCAGAGACTACGCTGCTATAGACGCTATCCAGAACCGGGCTATACGATATTTTCTCGGTGTACACCGTTTCGCACCGAAATTGGCCATTAATGGAGATATGGGTTGGCTGCCATCACGAGAAAGACGCTGGTGCAACATGGTCAGATACTGGAACAGACTAATCGACATGGACGATGATCGTATCTGTAAAAGAGTGTTTCTATGGGATTATGATAAGTGTAGAAACAACTGGTCATCTGAAATGAAAACAATTCTATCTGCAGTAGGAATGGACTTGCAGTTTGACAACAAATCCAAATGTGACATAAAACAAGTTCGCATTAAACTGTTTGAATTACATTCAAATGCGTGGCCAGCACAAATTAAGAATGTTCCAAAACTCAGAACATACGTCACCTTTAAACGCGAGTATAGCACGGAGCCTTACGTAAAGTTAAATCTGAACCGCAATGAACGCTCAGTGCTATCTCAGTTTAGATGTGGCATATTGCCGTTGAGAATTGAAACTGGTCGATACGTTGGTGAGCCACCCGAAGCAAGACTGTGCAAAATATGTAATAGTGGGCAAATCGAAAATGAGGTACATTTTCTAACACAGTGTAATTGTTACTCCACGTATCGGAACGATCTCTACTCCATAGTGAATGACAGCGCTCACTTCCACTCTTGCAGCAATGACGAACAATTAGTTGTATTATTAACGCAATATCCACGCAGAACTGCGAAATACCTTCTCAAATCATTATACAAACGAAAATCCGTTTTATACATGTGAGCGAAGCAGTGATCAACTGACACAATTGTCCATGCGGGGCATTTAAGGAACACAATAAATGGGATCATGGTCTTTACAATCACGATAAAACCGTTATATGCGCTTGGATCCGGCCACTCAATCAGCTATGTATTCTATCCATATGACGTGGATAGAAACATCGGTGATTGCCTGGTGAACCACGTAAAAACATACCAGAATGAGCTGATGCGCAGTCTGATCTGTAGTTACAGTGGTGAGAAATACCGCATGGTCGGTTGTGTCAGCGGAACACAACATGTAATATACTAAGTTCTTCCTCTATTTATAGATGTATATAAATTATGTTTAGTGTTTAAAGTGACATATAGGCCCATCGGGCCGGGTGTACTTTACGTCAGAATTACTATTGTTAACTGTTTATTGGTTACACATGTCACTATAATAAATAATTTACTTACTTACTTACTTACTGTAGTTCAGTAAGTCGTAGATAATTATCTTCATTTTATGACGTATTCATGGAATGACTATATTTACTTGTAGTTGCAAGATGAAACGGCAATACCTCCTGCAGCTAAGGTGGTGTTAGTTCACTATGTCATACATAATTATCTTTATTTTATGACTACATGTATATGTAGTTGCGGAAACGTAACTTACAATTTATGGGAGTAAATTGCAAGAGTTGCCGTTTCCACAACTAGACCACATGTACCTCCTACAGCGAAGATATTAGCTCAATACAGATAATTATCTTCATTTTATGACGTATTCATGGAATAACTATAGGTAGTTGTCGGAACGTAACTCTTGCAATTACGCTGTACATCTAGTGACCTTGTTACTTACCTGCTTACGCTGTGCTTCTAGTGGACTTGCTACTTACTGTGTGCATCTGGTGGCCTTGCTACTTACGTTGTGTATCTAGTGGCCTTGCTACTTATGTTGTGTATCTAGTGGCCTTGTACTTACGTTGTGTATCTAGTGGCCTTGTACTTACGTTGTGTATCTAGTGGCCTTGTACTTACGTTGTGTATCTAGTGGCCTTGCTACTCACCTTGTGTATCTAGTGGCCTGGCTACTTACTGTGTGCATCTGGTGGCCTTGCTACTTACGTTGTGTATCTAGTGGCCTTGCTACTTATGTTGTGTATCTAGTGGCCTTGTACTTACGTTGTGTATCTAGTGGCCTTGCTACTCACCTTGTGTATCTAGTGGCCTGGCTACTTACTGTGTGCATCTGGTGGCCTTGCTACTTACGTTGTGTATCTAGTGGCCTTGCTACTTATGTTGTGTATCTAGTGGCCTTGCTACTTATGTTGTGTATCTAGTGGCCTTGTACTTACGTTGTGTATCTAGTGGCCTTGCTACTCACCTTGTGTATCTAGTGGCCTGGCTACTTACTGTGTGTATCTAGTGGCCTTGTACTTACGTTGTGTATCTAGTGGCCTTGCTACTCACCTTGTGTATCTAGTGGCCTGGCTACTTACTGTGTGTATCTAGTGGCCTTGTACTTACGTTGTGTATCTAGTGGCCTTGCTACTTATGTTGTGTATCTAGTGGCCTTGTACTTACGTTGTGTATCTAGTGGCCTTGTACTTATGTTGTGTATCTAGTGGCCTTGTACTTACGTTGTGTATCTAGTGGCCTTGCTACTCACCTTGTGTATCTAGTGGCCTGGCTACTTACTGTGTGCATCTGGTGGCCTTGCTACTTACGTTGTGTATCTAGTGGCCTTGCTACTTATGTTGTGTATCTAGTGGCCTTGCTACTTACGTTGTGTATCTAGTGGCCTTGTACTTATGTTGTGTATCTAGTGGCCTTGTACTTACGTTGTGTATCTAGTGGCCTTGCTACTCACCTTGTGTATCTAGTGGCCTCGCTACTTACGTTGTACATCTGGTGGCCTTGCTACTTACGTTGTACATCTAGTGACCTTGCTACTTACGTTGTGTATCTAGTGGCCTTGCTACTTATGTTGTGTATCTAGTGGCCTTGCTGCTACTCACCTTGTCTATCTAGTGGCCTTGCTACTCACGTTGTGTATCTAGTGGCCTTGCTACTTACGTTGTGTATCTAGTGGCCTTGCTACGTACGTTGTGTATCTAGTGGCCTTGCTACTTACGTTGTGTATCTAGTGGCGTTAGTTTAAACAATATTTATTTCAAATAATATACATGTACATGTATATATATGCATCAAAATACGTATAAAGTAACAGTGAATAAGGATTAGAAAACAAGCTCAAAGAGCTTATGTGAATTCTTCTCCTTGAGTAAAGCATCAGTAAATGGGAATGTGGCAAGAATGCATATAATCTATACATATGTAAGTTTTGTTAGATAATTGAAGGAAAAAGAGTTATCCTAAGCATGCGCTCCGAACCATAGGCATTGTGGCGTTGCTACTTACGTTGTACATCTAGTGACCTTGCTACTTATGTTGTGTATCTAGTGGCCTTGCTAATCACGTTGTGTATCTAGTGGCCTTGCTACTCACGTTGTGTATCTAGTGGCGTTGCTACTTACGTTGTGTATCCAGTGGCGTTGCTACTTACGTTGTGTATCTAGTGGCCTTGCTACTCACGTTGTGTATCTAGTGGCCTTGCTACTCACGTTTTGTATCTAGTGGCCTTGCTACTCACGTTGTGTATCTAGTGGCCTTGCTACTCACGTTTTGTATCTAGTGGCCTTGCTACTTATGTTGTATATCTAGTGGCCTTGCTGCTCACGTTGTGTATCTAGTGGCCTTGATACTTATGTTGTGTATTTAGTGGCCTTGCTGCGTACGTTGTACATCTAGTGGCCTTGCTACGTTGTGTATCTAGTGGCCTTGCTACTTATGTTGTGTATTTAGTGGCCTTGCTGCGTACGTTGTACATCTAGTGGCCTTACTACGTTGTGTATCTAGTGGCCTTGATACTTATGTTGTGTATTTAGTGGCCTTGCTGCGTACGTTGTACATCTAGTGGCCTTGCTACGTTGTGTATCTAGTGGCCTTGATACTTATGTTGTGTATTTAGTGGCCTTGCTGCGTACGTTGTACATCTAGTGGCCTTGCTACGTTGTGTATCTAGTGGCCTTGCTACTTATGTTGTGTATCTAGTGGCCTTGCTACTCACGTTTTTTATCTAGTGGCCTTGCTACTCACGTTGTGTATCTAGTGGCCTTGCTACTTATGTTGTATATCTAGTGGCCTTGCTGCTCACGTTGTGTATATAGTGGCCTTGATACTTACGTTGTGTATTTAGTGGCCTTGCTGCGTACGTTGTACATCTAGTGGCCTTGCTACGTTGTGTATCTAGTGGCCTAGTACTATTTGTGTACTAGCTACTGCCACCTTGTGTATCTAGTGGCCTTACTACTTATGTTGTGTATCTAGTGGCCTTGCTACTTATGTTGTGTATCTAGTGGCCTTGCTACTTATGTTGTGTATCTAGTGGCCTTGCTACTCACCTTGTGTATCTAGTGGCCTTGCTACTCACGTTGTGTATCTAGTGGCCTTGTACTTATGTTGTGTATCTAGTGGCCTTGCTACTTACGTTGTGTATCTAGTGGCCTTGCTACTTATGTTGTGTATCTAGTGGCATTGCTACTTACGTTGTGTATCTAGTGGCCTTGTACTTATGTTGTGTATCTAATGGCATTGCTACTTATGTTGTGTATCTAGTGGCCTTGCTACTTACGTTGTGTATCTAGTGGCCTTGCTACTTATGTTGTGTATCTAGTGGCATTGCTACTTACGTTGTGTATCTAGTGGCCTTGTACTTATGTTGTGTATCTAATGGCATTGCTACTTATGTTGTGTATCTAGTGGCCTTGCTACTTATGTTGTGTATCTAGTGGCATTGCTACTTACGTTGTGTATCTAGTGGCCTTGTACTTATGTTGTGTATCTAGTGGCATTGCTACTTATGTTGTGTATCTAGTGGCCTTGCTACTTATGTTGTGTATCTAGTGGCCTTGCTACTCACCTTGTGTATCTAGTGGCCTTGCTACTTATGTTGTGTATCTAGTGGCCTTGCTACTTACGTTGTGTATCTAGTGGCCTTGTACTTATGTTGTGTATCTAATGGCATTCCTACTTATGTTGTGTATCTAGTGGCCTTGCTACTTATGTTGTGTATCTAGTGGCCTTGCTACTTATGTTGTGTATCTAGTGGCCTTGCTACACACCTTGTGTATCTAGTGGCCTTGCTACTTATGTTGTGTATCTAGTGGCCTTGCTACTTACGTTGTGTATCTAGTGGCCTTGTACTTATGTTATGTATCTAGTGGCATTCCTACTTATGTTGTGTATCTAGTGGCCTTGCTACTTATGTAGTGTATCTAGTGGCCTTGTACTTATGTTATGTATCTAGTGGCATTCCTACTTATGTTGTGTATCTGGTGGCCTTGCTACTTATGTAGTGTATCTAGTGGCCTTGCTACTTATGTTGTGTATCTAGTGGCCTTGCTACACACCTTGTGTATCTAGTGGCCTTGCTACTTATGTTGTGTATCTAGTGGCCTTGCTACTTACGTTGTGTATCTAGTGGCCTTGTACTTACGTTGTGTATCTAGTGGCATTGTTACTTATGTTGTGTATCTAGTGGCCTTGCTACTTACGTTGTGTATCTAGTGGCCTTGTACTTACGTTGTGTATCTAGTGGCCTTGTACTTACGTTGTGTATCTAGTGGCCTTGCTACTTACGTTGTGTATCTAGTGGCCTTGTACTTACGTTGTGTATCTAGTGGCATTGCTACTTATGTTGTGTATCTAGTGGCCTTGCTACTTACGTTGTGTATCTAGTGGCTTTGTACTTATGTTGTGTATCTAGTGGCCTTGCTACTTACGTTGTGTATCTAGTGGCCTTGTACTTACGTTGTGTATCTAGTGGCATTTCTACTTATGTTGTGTATCTAGTGGCCTTGCTACTTACGTTGTGTATCTAGTGGCCTTGCTACTTACGTTGTGTATCTAGTGGCCTTGCTACTTACGTTGTGTATCTAGTGGCCTTGCTACTTACGTTGTACATCTAGTGACCTTGCTACTTACGTTGTGTATCTAGTGGCCTTGCTACTTACGTTGTGTATCTAGTGGCCTTGCTGCTTACGTTGTGTATCTAGTGGCCTTGCTACTTACGTTGTACATCTAGTGACCTTGCTACTTACGTTGTGTATCTAGTGGCCTTGCTACTTATGTTGTGTATCTAGTGGCCTTGCTGCTACTCACCTTGTCTATCTAGTGGCCTTGCTACTCACGTTGTGTATCTAGTGGCCTTGCTACTTACGTTGTGTATCTAGTGGCCTTGCTACGTACGTTGTGTATCTAGTGGCCTTGCTACTTACGTTGTGTATCTAGTGGCCTTGCTACTTACGTTGTGTATCTAGTGGCGTTAGTTTAAACAATATTTATTTCAAATAATGTACATGTATATATATGCATCAAAATACATATAAAGTAACAGTGAATAAGGATTAGAAAACAAGCTCAAAGAGCTTATGTGAATTCTTCTCCTTGAGTAAAGCATCAGTAAATGGGAATGTGGCAAGAATGCATATAATCTATACATATGTAAGTTTTGTTAGATAATTGAAGGAAAAAGAGTTATCCCAAGCATGCGCTCCGAACCATAGGCATTGTGGCGTTGCTACTTACGTTGTACATCTAGTGACCTTGCTACTTATGTTGTGTATCTAGTGGCATTGCTACTCACGTTGTGTATCTAGTGGCCTTGCTACTCACGTTGTGTATCTAGTGGCGTTGCTACTTACATTGTGTATCCAGTGGCGTTGCTACTTACGTTGTGTATCTAGTGGCCTTGCTATTTACGTTGTGTATCTAGTGGCCTTGCTACTCACGTTGTGTATCTAGTGGCCTTGCTACTTACGTTGTGTATCTAGTGGCATTGCTACTTACGTTGTGTATCTAGTGGCCTTGCTACTCACGTTGTGTATCTAGTGGCCTTGCTACTTATGTTGTGTATCTAGTGACCTTGCTACTCACGTTGTGTATCTAGTGGCCTTGCTACTTATGTTGTGTATCTAGTGGCCTTGCTACTTATGTTTTGTATCTAGTGGCCTTGCTGCTACTCACGTTGTGTATCTAGTGGCCTTGCTACTCACGTTGTGTATCTAGTGGCCTTGCTACTCACGTTTTGTATCTAGTGGCCTTGCTACTGACGTTGTGTATCTAGTGGCCTTGCTACTCACGTTGTGTATCTAGTGGCCTTGCTACTTATGTTGTATATCTAGTGGCCTTGCTGCTCACGTTGTGTATCTAGTGGCCTTGATACTTATGTTGTGTATTTAGTGGCCTTGCTGCGTACGTTGTACATCTAGTGGCCTTGCTACTTACGTTATACATCTAGTGGGACTTGCTGTGTACGTTGTACGTCTAGTGGCCTTGCAATTATGTTGTACATCTAGTGGCCTCCTTGCTGCGTACGTTGTACGTCTAGTCGCCTTGCTACTTACGTTGTACAAATAGTGGCCTTGCTGCGTACGTTGTACATCTAGGGACATTGCTACTTACGTTGTACATCTAGTGGCCTTGCTACTTACGTTGTGCATATAATTGCCTTGCTACGTTGTGTATCTAGTGGCCTTGCTGCGTACGTTGTGTTTCTAGTGGCCTTGCTGCGTACGTTGTGTATCTAGTGGCCTTGCTACTTGCATTGTGCATCTAGGGATCTTGCTACTTACGTTGTACATCTAGTGGCCTTGTTACATACGTTGTACATCTAGTGACCTTGTTACTTACGTTGTACATATAGTGGCCTTGCTACTTACGTTGTACATCTAGTGGCCTTGCTACTTACGTTGTACATATAATGGCCTTGATACTTATATTGTACATCTAGTGACCTTGCTACTTACGTTGTACATCTAGTGGCCTTGCTACTTATGTTGTACATATAATAGCCTTGATACTTACGTTGTACATCTAGTGACCTTGCTACTTACGTTGTACATCTAGTCGCCTTGCTACTTACATTTTACATATAATGGCCTTGCTACTTACGTTACACATCTAGTGACCTTGCTACTTACATTGTACATCTAGTGGACTTGCTGTGTACGTTGTACGTCTAGTGGCCTTGCAATTATGTTGTACATCTAGTGGCCTTGCTGCGTACGTTGTACGTCTAGTGGCCTTGCTTGCTACTTACGTTGTACATATAGTGGCCTTGCTACTTACGTTGTACATCTAGTGGCCTTGCTACTTACATTGTGCATCTAATGGCCTTGCTACTTACGTTGCACATCTAGTGACCTTGCTACTTACGTTGTACATCTAGTGGACTTGCTGTGTACGTTGTACGTCTAGTGGCCTTGTAATTATGTTGTACATCTAGTTGCCTTGCTGCGTACGTTGTACGTCTAGTGGCCTTGCTACTTACGTTGTACATCTGGTGGCCTTGCTGCGTACGTTGTACATCTAGGGGCATTGCTACTTACGTTGTACATCTAGTGGCCTTGCTGCGTACGTTGTACGTCTTATGGCCTTGCTACTTACGTTGTGCATATAGTGGCCTTGCTGCGTACGTTGTACATCTAGGGGCATTGCTACTTACGTTGTACATCTAGTACACGTAATTTATGCTTCCACAGCCCACACATATGTGTGACATTCTTTCGTAGACACAATTATCGCATTGGCTGTGGTAGCTAATTTGCCCGTAACTAACAAAATGCTTACAGCAGATGATTGAAGTGAATATATTTGAAGCCCCAAAGACATTTATGTATTACCAGAGACATAAGCCAGCAGAAAAATCGAAGTGTGTGACGTTTGAGCGAGTCCGAAACTACGACATTTTCCAAAGCTCTTTCCTACCTTGAAAACGCAATAGTTTCTATTGTACGGAAATTGGTGGGTGGGTAACTGTTTACAAATTAGCCATTTATCAGGTCCTAGGTCCGAATCTTCCACCTGTGTGGCCTTGCTACTTACGTTGTACATCCAGTCGCCATGCTACCTACGTCGTGCATCTAATGACATTGCTACCTACGTAGTACATCCAGTCGCCATGCTACCTACGTCGTGCATCTAATGACATTGCTAATTACATTGGCCTTGTTACGTACGCTGTACATGAAGTGGCCTTGCTACTTACGTGGAGCATCTAGTGGCCGTTATCGGCGTGATGACGTAGCAGATGCCGTGCCTGGGATGCCAGAAGCCCCACCACCAGATTCGGTAGTGGACGTGGGGACACACGGGAGCCCAGTGCCAGTGGGGGGTCAGGAACGAAGCACTGCAACAGATGAATATGATTGTCATTTACTGTGGTGTACAGGCACGGGGTCTCAGATATGTCTAAAGGGTGATGAAAAGGGTTAGGAAAATCTAGTTAACTTGTATCTTGTATTGTTATAAACATGTTTTTTGATCGATGGTTACTAAATGGTGTTATATACATTCATTATGTTAACGTCTATAACGGGACATTCTTTCTAAATTTGATATACATTTTACAACAAAGAAATGTCACATTGTCTCATTTACTGGTAGATCTACATGCACAGCAAACATGCTAACGGTATGTCAAATCAAATTATCTCCCCTGTTTATCACAGTTAGCGTGTATGATAGCTTGTATGATAGCATGTAGGCATGTTGGGAATGTGATCAAATATGCGAGTTATTGGTATATGCCATTCACTGTACATGAAGCTTAAAACCACTGTTGCTGTTAATATGCCGTTAAACACCAATAAACCAACAAACTTAAAACCACATATTGGATATCTGAGACAGTCTCTGATATAAAGAACATGTGCCTACTGAGTGGGCATGTACCAGTTGCGACTGTATTCATACAGTATTCATAGATATATCGCAACTGATTTGTTTTAAATGCATATTGGGGGGTATCATCTGAGACACATTTACTTATTTAATCCGGGTGATGTTATTATTTATTCTAATTTGAGGGCTGAATATATATTTATTTAGATGTAAATATTATGTTCTGATGTTGGGACCTCCCCCAACCCCAATGCAGCTAGTTACATGCGGGATTGAACCCGTTGGCCCGGCCTTAAATGACCGTAGCTGTTGATAGGCCGTTAAACACCAACAAATCAAATCAATTTATTTGATCTGACCTACTGTCTGTTTCGCGTACCCACGGACGATAGTTTGCCTAGCCTGACTGCATAGCTGCATAGCCTGAAATTCTCTTCAAATGGCTTCCTTCAAAATCCACACATCCTCTAAACGTCAATCCTGGGTCCGCCCCTAGCACGTGTTCACAAATGAGACACGCCTTGCGACACGCCATTCGGGCATCTCCATAATTTCATAAAATACGTTAGCAACATTCACGTATCTTTTCCGTAAATGGCGTCAAAATTTGACATTTCTTTTTAGAGTGCCTGCAGAGCTGCAGTTAAGGTGCGTAATTTGATCAACTTTGGGGGGAATTTTGTTATTTCTTCACCAAAAATGGCAAGTTGTGAGTGCTTTAGAATCATCTCATTGAGACGATTATAAAGAACTCTCAACTTTAAATTTTTGGTGAAGAAATAAGAAAAATACCTCGAATATTTGGTCATAATTCCAGCACAAAAATATTTACACAATTCCCTAACATTTGATTGGTCGTTGCAAGTCTCCGTCCAAAATTTATATCCCAGTAAACTCCATGCCGAACTACTTTCCGTAACCGTGAGGCGCAGTTAAAATAATTCTTAAGAAAACGGAAAATAAACACATTTGCTTAATGAATTTATTTAAAATGCTGGAATTATAAGGAATGAATGGCCTTTTTGTTGAATTTATCGCGGATATAAACTTGGAAAAGTCGCGGGAATACTGGACGAGGCCTTCCGGCCTTCGTCCAGTATTCCCGCGACTTTTCCAAGTTTATACCCCGATAAATTCAACAAAATGGCCATTCATTCCTATAACATTACGCACCTTAACTGGAGCTCTGTACATGTACTCTGAAAATTGTGTCAACTTCTGACTTCTGACTCATTAAACGTATTTATGAAATTACGCAGATGTCCGAAGGTACAAAATCATATGGCGTGTCTGAAATGTGTCGGTTTTGTACCTTGGACATCTGCGTAATTTCATTAAATAAGTTTACAAAATTTCCAATATTTTTTCATAAATAAAGTCAAACGTTGACAAGATTTCCAGAGCGCATGCGGGATTATAAATCACATGGCGTGTCTGAAGTGTGTCTGTGTCTAGAGAAATGGGGCTTATGGGTTTTGCGAACAGTGTAGATCTAGATTAACCTCAGGATCTGCAATGCTCGCCATTCCATCAATGAAGCACCCGTTTTGCTTCTAGCAAGCAATGTATATCGTTTTCCGGCTACACTGGTGTGTATTTGATTAGGAGCTACACTGATCACAAATCCCGTAAGCCCCGTTTCTCGAGTCACAGTCCCACTAGCTATAATTATTCGCCTCCGATATGTTATCTACGGCTACAATTTGACCCATTTCAAAAATGTGAACAGCCTAAGTGCATATCCAAACCTGTTGCATGTAAGTCGAAATTTAGTAAACTGTATGTTTTATACCTTTAAACAACTAATCTTTGATGTAGAACTAGTAAATTGCCAAAAATAATAGAACAGGGAAATCATTTTCCCATGGAAGCCATCTTTTCTCTTGTTGTTGTTCAACATTCGACATAACGAAATAAAGTTTACACATTTACAAGATGTCAGATAAAAACATTAACGCAGTAAAATAACCAATTTATGCATGTGTATGTTCTTTATTAATTGATACAGTTTCGATAGTTGTATTATGTTTATATCGCTAACATATCAATACACGCCGGATAACCGATTGCAAAAATCACTCTTCCATGTGTTACATTAAAGAGATGGGGTTAAATTGCTACCCTCGCGAGTGGTATGGAGCGGGGTAGCAATTGTGATTCTAACAGCCACACATACTTACGATGTGGACAGACGTGTGTCATAGTTCTTCTTATACGCGTTCTGCATTTCCGCCATCTGCTTGTTGGATTCTAGATCCCGGTCGAACTCCTCCCTGTAAACATACATAAGGTGGCTATTATAGTATACTCCACGACAAAAGAAACCGTACCGTTTTTAAAAGAGCACAACTGTATTTCTTAATGATTTGTAACATTTCTTTTCTATCGAATCTACTTTTAACCCTTAGACCGCTACTCACAACAAGTGTCGTCTGCTGTTGCTTTTATATATTGCTTTATTTCCCAATAAAAACATGGTTTGACAGCACTTCAGAATAATTTCCAATGGAAATGATTCTGAAGTGCTGGCAAAGCATGTTGTAAATTATTCTTAAGTGATGTCAAAGCATGTTTTTGATGATAAAAATTTAACATATCAAATAAACAGGAGACGACAAAAAAAAATAAGATAGCGGTGTAAGGGTTAACGGAATATGTTGAGCCGATACAATGCCCAGTATGCCGCTTGACATTGAATAATCACATTTGAGTTGGCCAAGTAAGGTTTTACCATTTCCTGCCCGTGCAATAAATATAATCTAATATGAAATTTAATAAACTCGTTGACTGATTTCAAAAGTAACTCGACATAGCCTCGTTTCATATGAAATCAGTAAAGTCGTTTAATAAATGTCATATTAAATCACCACTCGTGTAAGATCATCTATATATGACGGATAGCAGAACGTGGCGCAACAGAAATGAAAAGTGAACAAATTTAAGTAATTTCTTCGAAATATTCTATTTTTTCGCATTTGATTTTGTTTCCCAATATATGCAAAATTTTAACTGTTTTATGTAATAGTTATAGTTCACATATTGAATTTTTAATGAATTGATTTCGAGCGAGCGCTAGCGAGCAAGAAATTAGTTTATTAATATTCAATATTTGAACTACCATCCCAGTCGCGGAACTCCGCCCCTAAACTTGATTTCGAATCGCTATATTGGTATGTGATTGGCGGTGTGACACGAAGTTAGCGTCTCGTGCACTGATGACAACAAGGTGTAAAACCAGTAAATATAGTGCTGAACCTAGCGACATTTAATGATTAATTTAATAGATATTGGCGAAAGCATTACATTGAAATATGCGATTAATTGAGACGAAATGCTGTTCTAACATTGGTCGAGAAACTATGGTAGACAATACAATTTAATTCATGCATGAACTTGTGTCATATACCCGGATCAATGGAATCCTGATGAATGCCCAGAAATGTGTACAACATGTAGAGTTGGAATTATTCATGTGTGTACCCGTGCTACATGTATGGCTACTATATAACAGGGGCGGATCTGGAAGGGGGGTGCGGGGTTGCACCCCCCTCCCCCCGTTCAGCCACGGAGTTTACATAGATCACAGTTTACCACCAGTTGGAGTCTGAATTTAAATGCCGTAAAAGACAGGAAAGTGCATTTCTGGACATCTAGATTTCAAAATTTGCCCTTGGGGACATGCCCCGGACCCCACTAGCATATGCTTGGGGAGTCCGCTGGCATGCCCCCCCCCCCCCCCCCCCCCCCCCCCCCCCCCCCCCCCCCCCCCCCCCCCCCCCCCCCCCCCCCCCCCCCCCCCCCCCCCCCCCCCCCCCCCCCCCCCCCCCCCCCCCCCCCCCCCCCCCCCACCCCCCCCCCCCCCCCCCCCCACCAGGACAAATTTAAATTTATCCATGGAGCTCGAAAATAGGACAACCCCCACCCCTCCGTATTTATATCCATGGAGCTCGAAAATAGGACAACCCCCACCCCCGTTCCCCAAATGCTGGATCCGCCCCTTATACTCGTGTGTATTCTCTCGTGTCACATAATACATGACAACATGAGGTATGTGTATGAAAATGGAACGACACAATGGCTAAACATGTACAAATGTTGTATAGTAATTAACTAAGCTAAATTAAGACGGTGGATAAATTACGGAATTGAAGTTGAAAAGTTTGCGAACATGGAATATGTAGTCCTATCTAATAGATATGTATCGTGAATGACTGGTTCATATAAATATGCAGGTTATACATATTTTTTGCAATGGGGCAACACATGATCAGATATCGATATGAAACTTTACAATCAATGACACATCTAATTACTACCATTTTCCCTTTGGCATCAAACCTCATTGCATCAAACCTCATTGGCTCAGACCAATTCTCTCAAAAGCCATTGGCTCAATGCCCATTGGTTGAAAACTAATTGGCAAAACCCACATTGGTATACCTCGTTGGCTCAAATCCCATTGGCACAAACCTTAACCCTAACTCAACTGGCTCAACACTAGATAGCTCCAATACGTACCGTGGAAAATTTCCATCGTCATAGAATCCCTCCACTTCGTCCATTGCCCGCGCTTCGCCGTCCACCGAGCACGTGTCGGGCGGCACTCGGCACTCCGGGGCCGCCTGGGCCCAATATTGTATGCCCAGCAGGGCTAGTCCGACCCATACCTACACATAATGGACGATTTGTGGCCGTGACTGGAGCAAAGGGGCTTATAGGATTTGTGACCAGTGTAGCTCCTGATCGACTTTATTTGATTTGTTTGTGTTTAACGGCCTGTGAACTGCTAAAGTCATTTCTGGCTGTCACTGGAGAAATGGGGCTTATGGGTTTTGCTACCAGTGTAGATCCATATCAGCCTGTGCATCCGCAGTCTGATCAGGATCTGCACTGTTCGCCATTACATCAATGAAACACACGTCATGCTTCTAACAAGCAATATAGTTCATTATCAGGCTGCAGGAGTGTACTATTTGATCAGTCGCCTATTTCACCAACATTGCAAAGTATACATATCTAGCAAAGTATACTTTGAGGGAGTAATCATTTATTTTTCCCGAAATGCATTATTTCATATAGAACTAACAACTGCATATATTTGATGATTAAAAGTATGCATAATTATTATACTGAATTTAGGCCCAATTTATCCAGTCACAGTCATAGCCACATTTAAGGCCGGACCACCGGGTTCGATCCCGCATTTAACCTGCTGCTGATCGATTAACACCCATCTCTTTTAGCGTGAGATCGATACATATTGCTTGTTAGAGCACGATAGGTGTTTCATTAATGGAATGGCGAACATTGAGCGTTATACGGGCCATAATGTCAACATTTCTGAATATCTACTGACAATCACAACTTACCCAAATCAAGCAGTGTCATTGATTGAGCCCCGGCAGCTGTAGCTAGGTCTTTAGAGGCGATGTTTTATTTTCATGTGAGTTTTTAGCTCACCTGAGCCGATGGCTCAAGTGTGCTATTGTTACCGCTTTTCGTCCGTCCGTCCGTCCGGTGTCCGTCGTCCGTCAACACTTTCCGACCTTCTGCTGAACCGCTCGGCAGATGTTGACCAAACTTCATGGCGATGGTCTATATGTTATAGATTTGTTCAAATGGACGTCGTCGCATATCCAAGATGGCCGCCGTAGAAAAATAGGTCAAATTCTTAGAAAATCTTCTCACGAACCGTCAGACTGATTTCGACGAACTTGGCTGGACTGACCGATAGTCAATGCTCATTCAGATTTGTTAAAATGACCCTGGGATCAATAATTGGCGAGGCCCGGGGTCGAGTAGGGCTCAAATTTCAAATACTACCAAATATGGTCATGCAAATCTAAGGGATCGAGGAATCGATCAGTCTGTAGCATTTGTTTTTCTAAATCGGATGGTTACGTCATCGAAGATGGCCGTCGAAAGGTCATCCTTTTAATATAGATTTCAAATGTCTTCCTCCCATGAACCGCTTTGCTGATGCTGGCAAAACTTCACATTTATGGTGCGTTGGTAAAGCCTTTTCATATTCATATTTCATATTTTCAAAGTGTTCGGAGAAACGAGCCGCCAGACCGATTCCGACGAAACTTGGCAGGACTGATCGAAATGATGAACCCGGAATCAAAAATGGACGGGGCCCGGGCGTTCAAGTAGGGGTCGAATTTCACATATGGTCACGTTATATATCAAATAGAAGGCATCGAGGAGACAATCATCACTCTGGAGCATTTGTTGTGTCATCCTTTTATTATAGATTTAAAACGTTTCTTTCTCGCGAACCGATTGGCCGATGCAGTTCAAACTTCACAGTTATGGTCCGTAGGTGAAGCATATTCATATTTGTTAAAATGGAGGTCATCACACAATGGAAGATGGCCGCTATAGAAAATTAGGCCAAATTCTTAAAAAGTCTTCTCACGCACTGCCTGCCTGACCCCTGACCGATTTCGATGAAACTTGGCAGGAATGATCCGTAGTCAATGCTCTTAGAGATTTTTTAAAATGATGGCCCCGGTATCAAAACATGGGCGGGGCCTGGGCGTCAAGTAGGTGTCATGTTATATTATATCAAATCGAAGGCATCGGGGAGACGATCACTCCAGATATTATTTGTCGAAATATGATGATTACGTAATCCACGATGGCCGCGGGAAGGTCGAACGGTCCATAAAAATCACTGTAGTAAGACGCATTATTTCAAAATGTTGAGTCAGTCGCGTTCAGAAGTGGTAGATCTTATGAGTTATGGTATTATATGTTTTCCCGATGATCCCCCTTGCCGCCCACCCACCCCCCCCCCCCCCCCATACATATTTTAAGACAACCTGAGCAATTATGCAAATGACTTTTTATGAACTTGCCGTAGAATTTCGATGGAACTTGGTATATATAATCGACAGTCTGTGCCGTTAATTAGTGTTCCGTTCCCACGAAATAACATTTCTTTCGTAATGGTTTCTACATTTCGTTTCTACGGCAGCTTATACCGTTCTTAACCCTTTCAACACCACAGTCCTGTATAGTGGTATTGGCAAACAGTGTAGATCCAGATGAGCCGGCTCGTGACGAGCCGTCTCATAAGGATCCGCACTTTTTGTAAGTAATTGTCACATTTTTTAGTCTGAAAATCATTTTGTGACGATTGGGTTCGGTTGAAAACTGGAGACGATTCTCATGTGCTGTCAAAACGAAGTTTTTGTCGGGAAACATTGAAAATAAAACATTTCCAGCAGACGACAACATTTAATTCAGCGTAGTAAGGGTTAATACTAACATGTGGAAACGAAACTACGGAGTCCCGTAGGGGACGTATAGTTCTGCTTTATTAATTCGTTCCCACGAAATAACAATTCGTTCCCTCAATTTAACAATTCGTTCCCTCGATTTAACAATTTGTTTCCACGAAATAACAATTCGTTCCCGTGTGAACGAATTGTTATATCGAGGGAACGAATTGTTATTTCGTGGGAACGAATTAATAAAAAATAATTATACGTCCCATGCGGGGCTCCGTAGAAATAAGCTATTTTTTGAAGAAGCTATACTTTATGGGGGTATACTATACCCGAATTGTTCTATCATGGGAAATAATTGTTAACTCGGGGGAACGAATTGTTAAATTGAGTGAACGAATTGTTATTTAGTGAGAACGAATTAATAAAAAAAAACATGTCCCCTGCAGGGCTACGTACGAAACAGTATTATCTGGCTGGAACGAAATACATGCGATGTAATTTACATAATACACTTTACGATCGCAAAAATCACTTTCACGGAAATTAAAATTGAACAGAGATTGTGTAGATAAATGTTTGTGAAACGAAGGAGATCATGTGCCGATAACTACATTCTTGTGTGAGACGCCTTTTGTCGTGGCCAGTCACATCACATGGATTCGGCTTTTTTAATATAATGTAATCCATGTGCGTTTAAAGAGGCAAAAATAATGGTACATGTAGTTAAGGTAAATATATTTAAACTATAGTTTAATAATCCTAAATAATCAATATAATCCTAATTGACTAAGTGTGAAAAATGTGTATTAATTGCATATATTTTACACGTAAATTGCAATAGCATGATACACTCAGTTGGACCGTCACCAAGAGACGGTTCAAATGTGTGTTCATAACATAAGTTAATTGGGAAATGAGAAAAAAAAATAGAAAAATAAAATGTTTCAAATATTTGCATACGCATGCAAATGTATTCCAAATTGTAATGGTTTACATTGCGTGATTGCAAGTTAGTATTGCCAATATATATTCAGAAACGTTCATAACCTGGGCACGATTAACACAGGTTGTGTTCATAACCTGGGCACGATTAAGGCAGGTTGTGTTCATAACCTGGGCACGATTAACGCAGGTTGTGCTCATAACCTGGGCACGATTAAAGCAGGTTGTGTTCATAACATGGACACGATTAACGCAGGTTGTGTTCATAACCTGGGCACGATTAACGCATGTTGTGTTCATAACCTGGGCACGATTAACGCATGTTGTGTTCATAACCTGGGCACGATTAACGCAGGTTGTGTTCATAACATGGACACGATTAACGCATGTTGTGTTCATAACCTGGGCACGATTAACGCAGGTTGTGCTCATAACCTGGGCACGATTAACGCATGTTGTGTTCATAACCTGGGCACGATTAACGCAGGTTGTGCTCATAACCTGGGCACGATTAAAGCAGGTTGTGTTCATAACATGGACACGATTAACGCAGGTTGTGTTCATAACCTGGGCACGATTAAAGCAGGTTGTGTTCATAACCTGGGCACGATTAACGCAGGTTGTGTTCATAACCTGGGCAAAACCTGGGCACGACTAACGCAGGTTGTTACAACCTGCGTTAATCGTGCCCAGCTTATGAACGTTTCTGAATATATATTGGCAATACTAACTTGCAATCAAGCAATTTGATTGCCCGCACATGAACATTAGCACAGCTCAGGCTCAGCAAATCATGATGCGTGTTTTCAAGCACACTATCTAAGTAAATTCGTTTAAATGAAGAAATTTGCAAATTACATAGATTCAAAATTATTAGCGCATGCTAATGTAATGGTTAAAGAACTCAAGCACAATAAACATATATTTTCAAATAAAGGCATAGACAAACATTGGCAATATTAGCACAGTCGGGTAGTGTAATGGTAAAACATGAACTCACCCATCCAGAGGTCATGACGACGACTGCAAGATGAAGCGGTTGGTTACTAAGTCAAAGAACAGCAGTGACGCGTCAAATCTTCCTGCAGAGATTCGACTTCAAAAAGCATCCAACGCGCATGTCTTATATTGATCGCATTCGCAGCGACTAGCCAATCAAAGAGCAGCTTCACATCCGGGACCGGAAATCGCTGATTTCGTCTGCATGATCGTCATGGCTTCAATTTTTCACTTAAATTGTTAACGATTGTATCGATTTATTTTCAAAGTATCTCTTTGATGTTCATAGCCCATTTTTTAACTACAGTTCACGTAAACAACATGTTTTGTACTAACGTATGGGCCTGCGGACAGATTGCACCAGCAAAGAACGATAACCATACGTCCCTGGTGCGTGGCTGTGACTGGAGAAATAGGGCTTATGGGTTTTGCGATCAGTGTAGAACCAGATCAAACTGCGCATCTGCACAGTTTGATCAGGATCTGCACTGTTCACCATTTCATCAATGAACCAACCACTCTGTTATATTTCTTAGAACCATTATTTATCCCGTCAACACAGTGCGTATGTGCCGTGAAACACGGTGCCGTGAAACATTTTTGATATCCAGTCAATACTAGTTTTGCATTTTACAGCCATTTGTAGACGGGATAAATAGAATAGTAGGTTAGTGCCGTGAATGGGAAACAAATATCTGGCGAGGCACGGAAACGGGATGTGCTCGGCAGAGCCTCGCCCATCCCGTATCCTGAGCTTTGCCAGATATTTTTCCCATTCACGGCACTAACCTACTATTCTCTATATATAGCGTTATCAGGCTACATGAATGAGCGATTTGATCGGGAGCTACATGGATACTGGTCCCAAATCCCATAACCCAATTTATCCCGTCAACACAGTGCGTACGTGCCAGTGAAACACGGTGCCGTGAAACATTTTTGATATCCTGTCAATACGACCTAATCAATATGTGCGGTTGTCATACTAGTCGATTCTCCGATTTTGAGGATGCGGCTGGGGTTATTTATTTTTGCATTTTAAAGCTATTTGTAGGTGTTAGATAAATAGAATAGTATGTTAGTGCCGTGAAAGGGAAAACAGCTGGCGCGGCACGGCAGAGCCTCGCCCATCCCGTTGTCTAAGCCTTGCCAGATATTGTTTTTCATTCACGGCACTAACCTACTATTCTCTATTTCTCCAGTCACAGCCACATACAGCGTTTGACCAGAACATGCATTTCATGCAACTATTTTACAGACACTTTCTGTCAGATATGCGCAAGAAATTATGAAATACATTTGCATATATAAATATTTTAAATAGTTATTTTTCAGTACTGTTCACACCGTACACAATTTGTTTGATAAAATCCGATTTTTAGGCACAACTGGGTTCAGAAGTACATTGTATGATACAAAATTACAATCATTTTTTTTACTGAATTAATTCATTGAACGTCTCCACACATCGCGTTCTATGCATATCTTAGAACCAGTGCTTAAGGCTCTTTCGCTGCTTTCATAGGAAAGAAGGAATCGTTTTTTTATGAAATCAATAAATTAGCTTAATAAATATCATATAAAAAACCTCACCCGTTTAATATATATGAAACGACTATGTTTAAATTATTGGAAAGTTTTTTTTCTGCAATCGATGGTTATTAATTGAATTGTACAGTGCAACCTCTCTACAACAGCCACCCATACCCATGAATTAAATTCTGTCGTCTGCTGTGTATTTATTTTCTTCGATAATTCTCATAAAAAACATGCTTTGGCAACATTTTAGAATCATTTCTAATGGAAATGATTCTAAAATGCTGCCAAAGCATGTTTTTATTGAGAAATAAGGCAAAAGCAACAGTAGACGACAATGTTCGTGCTCAGCAGTCTAAAGGTTACATACAGAGGAAATCCATCCATTTGGTATATAAAATAGCGGCTGTTATATAGAGGGTGTTGTTGTAGAGAGGTGGCCGTTCGATGAGGTTCGACTGTAGTTATATTACTGATACTCCTTAAACAAGTACCTCTAATGGAAATATATTCCTAAATATGGCATTATACGATGGTGTATAGCGAAATGTCAAATTATGCATAACCAGATTATCTCCCCTGTTTATCACAGTTTATGATGTTATATACTTGAATAAAACGCTGGTTTGGTGTATTCGATCACATTCACTAGTGCGATTGTTTGATATAGGTTATTTACAGTGCATTAAGCGAAAAACCACAGATTGGATATCTGATGCAGTGGCCCCTCTCCAAACCGGACACCCCGGGGGTCCCAGGGTGTCCGATTTGGAGATGTTCCACTGTAAATGTTAGCACTTGATGACACATTCCAGGGTGTTGTAATCATGAAAAGTCATTGTAATCAGATACATAACAGCGAAACACATCTAAGTTAAACATTCATATTTACGTGAGCGTCCGATTTAGAGGGGTACCACTGTACACCATCTAAGACACGGTCACTTTAAAGGTACATGCCCACTCAGTAGACACAACATGTTCTTTATAACAGAGACATCACCTGAGACATTTACTGGCAAAATAAACATTCATTCACCATTACCCCACGTTTTATTTATGGCATTATTATATATTTTATATCAGACATAAATGTATACACTGTTATCAGGACGATAGCCGTGTTTCCTTAAAATGTTAACGGACAATACTATTTATTCTCTGTATTTATTGCTCGATGTGCAATAATCATACTTTATAATCTGTCGAAAATATTATAAAGAACAGTTTGTGCCTACTGAGTGGGCATGTACCTTTAAGTCCCAAGTGTTGCATCGTCAGGATGATTTTGTTCTAAGCTTGTTCTAATCCGGGTCCGTCATTCGTCTACGGAGCCCCGCAGGGGACATGGATTTTTTTTATTAATTCGTTCCCACTAAATAACAATTCGTTCCCTCAATTTAACAATTCGTTCCCTCGAATTAACAATTCGTTCACACAATATAACAATTCGTTCCCGTGGGAACGAATTGTTATTTCGTGGGAACGAATTGTTAAATTGAGGGAACGAATTGTTAATTCGTGAGAGCGAATTGTTAAATTGAGGGAACGAATTGGAACGAATTAATAATAAAAAAAGAATTATACGTCCCCTGCGAGGTCTGCCATTCATGCTATCCAGGGCGAATGAATTTGAAATGTTAGGCAATTAAATATGTGTTAAGCCCCAATAGTATCATCATGGTTTTGTTCTAAGCTTGTTCTAATCCGGGTCCGCCATTCGTGATATCCAAGGTTCAAAAGTTCTGCCAAATATGCACAATTTAGATCAAGGTTGCTAATCCAATATGACGTACACAAATGACGCACACCATTTTCACTAATGCATTCTGCAAATTACTGATGATTTAGTATGCGTTTAAAGTGTTCTATTTGGTACAGTAACATGTGACAGTGACTTGAGAAATGAAACGTATTGGTTTTTGCGACCAGTGTGGATCCAGTTCAGTCTGTGAATCCGCACAGTCTGATCAGAATCTGCACTGTTCGGCATTCCAGCAATGAAACATCCGCCGTGTTTCTAACACGCAAAATAGATCATTATCAACGTATTTGAGCGTGGTATTTGTTCAGGATCTACACTGGTCACAAATGCCATAAGCCCAATTTCTCCAGCCACAGCCACATTTTAACAGCGAAGTTAGTATTCAATAGGTGACGTCTACATCAGATCGAAATGTGTTTGTCTATATTACAAGCAAACACACCCAATAAAAGTTATACGTACATAAAGTTTAAATAGTAACATGTTAATGTATTGCTGTAACTTTCTCATGTTTTTGTTTTTGCATCCACTTAGCCAAGAGCAGGTTGTTGAATCCAGCCGATTTCACCAAAATTGCGAAGCATACTTATCTAGCAAAGTGTAATTTTAATCATATATTTTTCCCGAAATGCATTATTTCATATAGAACTAACGACTGTATTTATTTGATGAATAAAAGTATGCATACTTATTATACTGAATGTATTACATTATCACAGCCAAAATGGCTGTGATAATGTAATAAACTTCAGAATAATCAAAATTAATAAATGTATCCTTAAATTGAAAATTTCTCCCTCAAATTCTACTTAGCAAGATAACTCTATACTTTGACATGTTTGTGAAATAGGCTACTGATATTGGCGATGATCATCGCAATACACATACATGACTAGTGTATTATCTTATATTTACGGGTAGGAGTTTTCGTGAGGGTAAATGTTTTATTTCGAAAGAATCCGTCTTGAATGACCTAGGTTATTGTTATTTTTTTTAAGAGAAGTTTGATTTGATGACTGACAGCCAATCAGTCAATCGGCTCTCTGACTAGTAAACAAATGACTGGCGAGAATTTATCCGATCGAGACATTGAGTACACGTGACTGACTGGATAAACTGGGCGTGTGTCATATGTGGCCAATGTCGCCCCTGATATGATATGTGGTTGTGACTGGAGAAATGGGGTTTATGGCCTTTGTAACCGGTGCATCTCCTGGGGCCCGTTTCACTAAACTTCGTACGACTAAAATGTTCATAAGTGCAAATATAGGATCGTCAATTGATGGATTTACATTTATTGAGCATAAGCTGCATATGCAGCCTATGCTCAATAAATGCAAATCTAATAATTGGTTACAAGAAAACATTGTTAATGTGAAATTTACAGACTATCATAAATTTGCACTTACGAACATTTTACGAAGTTTAGTGAAACGGCCCCCTGGTCTGCTAGAACACCCATACAACCTGATCAGGATATATACGGTTTGTTTGAAGCTGAACCATCGTTTATGTTTCCTGTGAACGGCGACAGTACACACGACCAACCTGCGACGATTCTCATCTACACTGGTTGCATCAGTAATAAGCCCCATTTCCCCGGTCTCTGTCACAAAACGTGATGTTGAGATGTGGCACTAAATAAAAAGAAACCCATTTTTAAAATTTTGATAAAATTTAATATTATCCAAAAACAAAATGTTTTTGCTATAGTCGTAAAATTTGGGCAGGTTTCGTGAAACCGACAGTAAAGCTGTAACGACTGACATATCATGTTAGTGAAATTTCCTTAAGCATGTCAAACTTAATTGTTGCTAGCTATGCTTTAAAGTTGTGCTCACTAAAAAGTGGGATGGTTCACAAATTGTATTCCATGGTAAGTGACATAGAAAATGCATTGCCGAATTAGTTCTATCTTAGAATTTGAACAAACATAATACTACGTTTGGATGACCCATGTCATTTGCAGTCCATACATCGAAAAATCACATATTGATAGCCGAGTCCTGGTGCCAGATGCTGAAATATTTCGGAGATACTAAGTCGTAATTAGGAGATACTAAGTCATAAATAGGAGATGCTAAGTCATAAATACGAAATGCTAACTTCTAATTAGGGGACAATAAGTCCTAATTATGAGATAACTTAATATTTCCTAATTAGGACTTAGCATATCCTAATTAGGACTTAATTATCTCATAGTAAGAAGTTAGATCTGGCACCAGTAGCCTATTTCACCAACATTGCAAAGTTTACTGTTCTAGCAAAGTATACTTTGAGGGAGAAACTTTAAATTTTAGGATAAATTTATTTATTTGTATGCTGAATTTTATTACATTATCACATGGCTGTGATAATGTAATAAATTCAGTATAATAATTCTGCATCCTTTTAATCATCAAATATATGCAGTTGTTAGTTCTATATGAAATAATGCATTTCAGGAAAAATAAATCATTACTCCCTCAAAGTATACTTTGCTAGAAAAGTATACTTTGTAATGTTGGTGAAATCGGCTACAGAACGCCTCCGGCATAGAGACATGATTTGAGACACTGTGCCTATAAACTATATCGTATATTCACCCGTTTTCCCACATTTTTGTTTCTAATGGCGACGGGTATCAAAGTATTACATCACATTTAGTTATTTTAATACAACACACAACCGGATACATTATATATATGCGTGCAAACGTTGCTCATGATTTACGTGATCAAAAAGTCGGTGAACAAGACTAATTGGTTGGAGCGTGCGCTTTGAAAACGTATATTGTCGTAGACCGCTACTCACAACAATTGTCGTCTGCTGTTGCTTTGCTATCTTGCCTTATTTCTCAATAAAAACATGTTTTCACAGCACTTCAGAATCATTTCCAATGGAAATGATTCTGAAGTGCTGTCAAAGCATGTTGTGAATTATTCTAAAGTGATGTCAAAGCATGTTTTTGATGATAAAAATGGAAAATAGAAACTAAACAGCAGACGACAAAAAAAAATAAGATAGCGGTCTAAGGGTTGATAGGATCCAACCAGCGGAGCCCAAGATCTACGCAGCCCCGAAGGGACGTATAATTCTTTCTTTTTTATTAATTCGTTCTCACGAAATAACAATTCGTTCCCTCAATTTAACAATTCGTTGGGAACGAATTTTTATATCATGGGAACGAATTGTTAAATTGAGGGAACGAATTGTTATTTCGTGGGAACGAATAAATAACAAAAAATCCATGTTCCCTGCGGGGCTCCGTAAAGATCAGACTGTACATTCGTGTATTAACCCTTAGACCGCTATCTTATTTGTTTTGTCGTCTGCAGTTTATTTTCTATTTTTCATTTGTATCATCAATAACATGCTCTAACAGCACTTTAGAATAATTTGCAACATGCTTTGACAGCATTTCAGAGTCATTTCCATTGGAAATGATTCTGAAGTGCTGTCAAACCATGCTTTTATTGAGAAATAAGGCAAGATATAAAAGCAACAGCAGACGGCAATTGTTGTGAGTAGCGGTCTAAGGGTTAACTTAACAATTGCCACATGTTTGGTTCGAAGGCCAACATTATGCGCAGGTGCAGTGATGTATCCCAACGCTTCAAAACATTCAACTTATCACTCTCTATAGCGCGATGGATATATAGAGAATAGTAGGTTAGTACCGTGAATGGGAAAAAAATATCTGGCAAGGCTTAGGAAACGGGATGGGCGAGGCTCTGCCGAGCACATCCCGTTTCCGTGCCGCGCCAGATATTTTTTCTCATTCACGGCACTAACCTACCATTCTATTTATCCCGTCAACACCTACAAATAGCTTTAAAATGCAATACAAATAACCCCAGCCACCGCAGATATTCATACGCAGTGATTATGTCGTATTGGCAGGATATCAAAAATGTTTCACGGCACCGTGTTTCACGGCACATACGCACTGTGTTGACGGGATATATTCTAATGACAGTACATTCAGTCGAGCATGGAGAAAAACCACAGCGAATGTGCACGGAACAGACAAACCCGTCCGGACATAACTCAGTACAAGTACCGATACATTGGGTGTTGTTGTCATCGCAATGTCTTCAAGACTTGGCAGGGGCATATTCTTCAAACAAATTCCGTTTTTATAATATCATATGCAAATATAAAATGGCAAGAACCCGTACCGTAAGACCATATAAGTATTAAGGTGTATACCGATATAATTAATCTCAGTGAAGTTACGGCCATGGGGCCGTTTCACTAAACTTCGTACGACTAAAATGTTCGTAAGTGCAACAAAAAAGTTGATATTCTTTAAATTTCACATTAACAATGTTTTCTTGTAAACAATTATTGGATTTATTAAGCATATGCAGCCTATGTTCAATACATGTAAATTCATCAATTTAAATTTCCAGACGATCCTAAATTTGCACTTACGATCATTTTACGAAGTTTAGTGAAATGGTCCCCAGATTAATAGAACACCACTCATGCATACTGATAACTATACATGTTGCAACATTTATTGAATGAAACACCCATTATTGTTCTGACACGCAATGATGGGTGTTTCATTCCAGAAATGACGAAATAGTGCAGATCCTCATCAGACTGTACGGATGTATATGCTGATATGTAGCCTATCTCATCAGACTGTACGGGTGTATATGCTGATCTGTAGCCTATCTCATCATACTGTACGGTTGTATATGCTGATCTGTAGCCTATCTCATCAGACTGTACGGGTGTATATGCTGATCTGTAGCTTCCTGATCTCATCAGGACGTTGGGTGTATATGCTGACTGTGCATCTCATCTACTGTACGGGGTATATGTTATCTGTTGCCTATCTCATCATACTGTAGGTGTATATGTGATCTGTAGCCTATCTCATCAGATGTACGGTGTATATGCTGTTCTGTAGCCTATCATCACATGTACGGATGTATATGCATCTGTAGCTATCTCTTCATACTGTCGGATGTATATGCTGATCTGTAGCCTATCATCATACAGGACTGTACGGATGTATATGCTGATCTGTAGCTATCTCATCAGACTGTACGGATGTATATGCTGATCTGTAGCCTATCATCATACTAGTACGGGATGTATATGCTGATCTGTAGCCTATCTCATCATACTGTACGGATGTATATGCTGATCTGTAGCCTATCTCATCAGACTGTACGGGTGTATATGCTGATCTGTAGCCTATCTCATCATACTGTACGGATGTATATGCTGATCTGTAGCCTATCTCATCATAAGGTACGGGTGTATATGCTGATCTGTAGCCTATCTCATCAGACTGTACGGGTGTATATGCTGATCTGTAGCCTATCTCATCATACTGTACGGATGTATATGCTGATATGTAGCCTATCTTATCAGACTGTACGGGTGTATATGCTGATATGTAGTCTATCTCATCAGACTGTACGGGTGTATATGCTGATCTGTAGCCTATCTCATCATACTGTACGGATGTATATGCTGATCTGTAGCCTATCTCATCATACTGTACGGATGTATATGCTGATCTGTAGCCTATCTCATCATACTGTACGGATGTATATGCTGATCTGTAGTCTATCTCATCAGACTGTACGGATGTATATGCTGATCTGTAGCCTATCTCATTAACATTGCAAATTATACTTATCTAGCAAAGTATACTTTGAGGGAGAAATTTTCAATTTTAGGATAAATTTATTAATTTTTATTATACTGAATTTATTACATTATCATAGCCATTTTGGCTGTGATAATGTAATAAATTCAGTATAATAATTATGCGTACTTTTAATCATCACATATATGCAGTCGTTAGTTCTATATGACATAATGCATTTCGGGAAAAATAAATGATTACTCCCTCAAAGTATACTTTGCTAGATAAGTATACTTTGCAATGTTGATGAAATCGGCTACAGGATCTACATTGGTCGAACAACCCATCAGCCCCAGTTCTCCAGTCACAGCCACGTATCAGAAAAATGGGTGGTGGGGAGAATACAATTAATTGTATGTGTGGTGGGGTGCACATCATAGGAAAGAGGTATATACTAATTATTATAATAGTTTTCTTCTCAATCCTCCAATACTAATGTCATATATATCAGTCTGCGCTAAACTGCCAAGATTTTACAGGACATTCCGTCTGGTAAACTTGAAAATGTTACCAGACCGGGAAAAAAATGTCCAGACAGAATTTTTGTTATCAAAAATAAAATTGATTTTGTGTGATATTTATGAGCTTTTTAGCTTTTTAGCTTTTTAACTTTTTAAGTATACCATTGATATAAGAAAAGCTAGCTAGCACCAGAAGCGCATACCAAAGGAATGTAATTTATTGAAGCTTAGAATAAAAAAGTAAAACAATTTATAGTCGGACATTCGGACTTCCGGTTTACCGTCAGTCCGGCGGAAATTTTAACGGACATGTCCGACGGACCGACGGACCGACGACTTTCGCGGAGACTCGTATATATATGACGTGACATTGTGTTTATTCTAATGAAATACATACTGTTTTAAACATCACATTTAATTATTATTCTGAAAAGAGTGCTTAATTATTGTACCTGTTTACAACAGCGTCTAGATGATCAGGAGATAGACTAGCCTCAAAACACATTCGTTTTGTTTATTCCGCGCTGTTTTGGATCATTGATCAGATGAGTCGGCGACGTATGAAAGCGACCTTCCCGTATTTGTCAAACTTGTAGATCGTTGTTTGGTATGCATGTACACAGTATGAGAGTAGCGGAGGGCAAGAGTTCCGGCGGCATAATGACCAAATAATGACCAAATTCATGACGAATAGTGTATGCCCTGATCTGGGGTTACGCTGGTCACCAACGCCATAAGGCCTACTTTTCATCCGCGGTTTGGATGAGAGTGTAAGTTGCCGGATATACCCTATACAATATATTACTTCACCGCTGTTAAGCATACTACATAGTGCTGTTATGAAAGATGTTCGTCCGTAGACACGTGAGTATTTAATATTATTAATGTATAAACTTTGCTTATTTTAAATACATTGTATTATAAACATGCTTTGCCCTGGTTACCGGTTTATTTTATGTAATTACAGTAGCGTGTATAATGCAATTCTAAATGGGGGTCTGGTATGGTTATTTCACAACAAATTTATCTCCCCTGTTTATCTCAGCTTCTGATAGCATGTACTTGAATATAACGCATATTTTTGACAATGTCATCAAATGAAATTGCGATGAATGCGATTGATTGAGATACTAGTAGCTCTACAATCACATATACTGTACATCTTAGACATATAGAGGGTTTGAAATGAGTGATGATTTAATAATATATTTATTGTTACTGATTTCATAAGAAACGAGGCTATGCCCAGTCTGTTATGAAATCAGTCAACGAGATCAATAAATATCACATTAAATTAACACAACTGTTAAAATTATATGTATTGCATAAGCCCGTCATCATAAATTGAAGTCGTATTGATTACACAACATGTTTTCTGTACCGGCCTCATTTGCATATTTATTACACTAGCGTCTTATGATTTCAATTAAACTGTGTTATTACACTATGAAAGTTAACAACATCGAAAGTTGAAAAACATTGTAAAGCCCTTAATTCGGCTTGTTTTTTTTTCTGATGGTTACCGTTTAATTTCAGCTTTCATTATTATTTTGTCAATTACGTGTAATACATTAAACAGCATAATAATAATATAAAAAATATAACTTAATAAAATGTAACTACTTCCTGAGAGGAAATGGAAAGTTAATACTCGGATGGGAGATTTATAGCGAGCATTAATTATTTGAGTTTATGTAGATTCGGCGTTCATGGAACGCCGAATCTACATAAACTCAAATAATTATTGCTAGCTCTAGAGCTAGCATTAAATATTTAGAGATATCTCCAAATGATTTAGTGAGCTCTTCAAATCATTTGGAGCTAGCTCTAAATATGTAATGCTAGCTCTAATGATTTAGAGCTATCATTAATTATTTGAGTTTATGAATATTGGACGTTTCATACACTGTGATGTTAACGAATTAATAAATATCAACACAATGTCAAGGTGTATGATTACGGGGTACTAACAACAACAACAATTACTGAAACTTCCAGAATCCATTCGATTGACAGTACGTATTCTTTTATATTGTCCTTTTTACGTAACGGATTTTGATGAAATATGTCGCTTCAAACGCGCCTTGTTAAGCTGCATTTAGTGGTCTCTGTATTTTCGCCCAAACTTCTGTCGTTTTTTAGAAGAATCGATTTCCGTGTCTCCGACACTGAAATCGATTCTTTGCAAAAACGACATAAGTATGTGCCAAACTCCCTGGACCACCATCAAGACGCATTTGCTGCGCCATATTTCATCAAAATCCGTTGCATATTGTTGTTGTTGTTGTTGTAACCACGTGAGCATGCACATTGAATGTTATATTCAAGTTTCTACGATCCCCTGTTGAACTTTATACGTGATTCAAAATGTTCCTCTACGATTAAGTTTAATTTTCTGGAAAGTTAAAATACCAATCTTGTTACTGTACTAGCGGACTTCCACTTCCGTTTCCAGGCATTGTGGTTGTTGTTGTTGCTGTGTCTACTCGCACTGGTAGAGTACGGCAGCGCAGCCAAAAAGGGTTGTAAAGTGGAAAAGGCACCGAAGTTCGACACCTTCGAAAAGAAGCTACGGAATCGATATCCTCAGTAAATATATTACTATATAAAAATATATCTTAAATATGGAGCCCCGCAAGGGACGTAGAATTTGTTTTTATTAATTCGTTCCCATGAAATAACAATTCGTTCCCACGAAATAGCAATTCGTTCCCACGAAATAACAATTAATTTCCTCAATTTAACAATTCGTTCCCACGAATTAACAATTCCTTCCCTCAATTTAACAATTCGTTTCCACGAAATAACAATTCGTTCCCAATATATAACAATTGTTATTTCGTGGAACAGAATTGTTATATCGTAGGAACGAATTGTTAATTGTTAATTCGAGGGAACGAATTGTAAAATTGAGGGAACCAATTGTTATTTCGTGCGAACGAATTGTCAATTCGAGGGAACGAATTGTTATTTCGTGGGAACGAATGGCTATTTCGTGGGAACGAATTGTTAAAAAAATCCATGTCCCCTGCGGGGCTCCGTACGTAAAGGCAATGTGCCTCAGGTATGTCTGGAAAGTGATGAACAATATTAGAAAGAAGTTGTTTAGCCCATTAAAGGCGGGATACATTTATGCTAGTATGACATTTTTGAGAGAAACTAATTCCTATTTTCTTTATTTCACCTCGAAGGTATATGTTGTTGCCACTCATTTGAACCGTCTCGACGAGACGGTTCAAACAAGTGGTAACAACATATAACCTTTATGGAGAAATAAACAAAATAATGAGATTTTTGTCAACAAAAAATATTGTATCTTTAGACTGAAATGGAGCAATTGGATATTCTGATCCCATTGTACCTATAAGTCACCTGGGGAAAATCAGGGATTGGTAAAATAAAATATGCTTATAATACAACGTTAGTTATTTTTCAGTATCATAAACAAGTTTTACAGTCGACAGTTACCGATTTATTCTGAGACACATTGCATTTAAAGGTTCATTTTCATTTTGTATTCATAATCCGTAATTCGGTTCTATATATACTTGTCCTTCAACTTTTCTGAGTTTAATTTATTAGTTAAAGTGATATTTCCAACTAATATCGGGATTTACAGTGAATCAAAGTGTATGATCACGTGGTATTAACAACAACAACAAGTACCGATTCAAAGTACGTATTCTTTTATAGTGTCCTTATTACGTAACGGATTTTGATTAAATATGGCGCATCAAACGCGTCTTGTTAAGCTGCATTTTTGTGATTTTCGCCCACACTTCTGTCGTTTTTGCGAAGAACCGATTCTTCGCAAAAACGATATAAGTCTGTGCCAAAACTCCATAGACCACCAATATTTTATCAAAATCCGTTGCATATTAAAGAAAATATCAAATAATTCTTACTTTGGAGTGGGCGACGTTGTTGTTGTTGTAACCACGTGATCATGCACCTTGTTAATGCTATGCAATAGAAATAAACGAAGTGCGTGAAAAGGTAAATACTGTTGTTTTTTTCATTTAAAGTTCAGTAGCCTATTTCATCAACATTGCAAAGTATACTTTACTAGCAAAGTATACTTTGAGGGAGTAATCATTTATTTTTCCTGAAATGCATTATTTCATATAGAACTAACAAATGCATATATTTCATGATTAAAAGTATGCAGAATTATTATACTGAATGAATTACATTATCACAGCCAAATTGACTGTGATAATGTAATAAATTCAGTATAATACAAATTAATAAATTTATCATAAAATAGAAAATTTCTCCCTCAAAGTATACTTTGCTACTAAAGTATACTTTGCAATGTTGATGAAATAGGCTACAGAACATGCATGCCTGTGCTACAGGCGACTGTACAGTGCAACCTCTCTACAACAGCCGCCCATGGGAATACGCAAAACTGGCTGTTGTAGAGAGGTGGCTGTTGTAAGGAGGTTAATGCTGAATTAAATTCTGTCGTCCGCTGTGTATTTATTTTCTTCGATAATTCTCATAACAAACATGCTTTGGCAACATTTTAGAATCATTTCCATTTCTAAAATGCTGTCAAAACATGTTTTTATTGAGAAATAAGGCAAAAGCAACAGCAGACGACAATTTTTGTGCTCAGCAGTCTAATGGTTAGATACAGAGGAAATCCATCCATTTGTGATATAAAATAGCGGCTGTTATAGAGAGGGTGTTGTTGTAGAGAGGTGGCCGTTCGGGGAGGTTCGACTGTGTATATATATATATGCTTGCTCCAAAGTACACGCATGTCATAAATATTAAAAGTATTAATTCCAATGCATTCAACACTTGAATCTTTTATTTCCTTCATATTTCAACCAAAATAAAAATAAATTATCCAATAAATACGTTGGAATTATACATTTGTTTAAACTTTCCTCAGTTCGATTTTGAAGTTTTGCCGTCGAAAGCTGACAAACATAATGTAATATAATTCCAGCACAAACATATTTACACAATTCCCTAACATTTGATTGGCCCGTAGCAAGTCTCTGTCCAAAATGTATATCCCAGTAAACTCCCACGCCGAACTACTTTCCGTAACCGTGAGGCGCAGTTAAAATAATTCTTAAGAAAACGGAAAATAAACACATTTTCTTAATGAATTTATTTCAAATGCTGGAATTATAAGGAATGAATGGCCTTTTTGTGGAATTTATCGGAGATATAAACTTGGAAAAGTCGCGGGAATACTGAACGAGGCCTTCCGGCTTTCGTCCAGTATTCGCGCGACTTTTCCAAGTTTATACCCCGATAAATTCCACAAAAAGGCCATTCATTCCTATAATAATTATGCAGTGATCCGACTCTTTTGCCAGCCCCCTGCTTTTATAAAGGGAAACTATCATGTGTTTTTCGAAGTCAACACAACATTAGCGAGATACGGCCATGCTAGGACAGACACTTTCATAGGACAATTTCACGGTATGGAGTCAGTAGTCACGAGGTCTATTGTTTTGGTTTTGCGCAATCATGGCGACGCCCACGAGTTGTGAAATAAATCTTCTTTTTCATTAATACGACTGCTGTGCCCTCCTGTCACTGATGACCATGTTCAAGTCGTTAACACTATGTAAGAGTCCGACAATACGACATTTAGCAGCATTACTTATGTAGTTAGTCTGAGCATTCTGTAAAGACATGTCACGGTTACCAAATGCGAACTATGTTTATACAGAATGTTCAGACAAACTACAAATGTAATGTTGTTAAATTAGGTATTGTCCGACTCGTAGTGCTAACGGCTGGAGCATGGTCATCACCCATGCCTTCAACCAGTCCAGTTGGACCTTTAAAAGTGTATAATATATACCCCATATAGGTTCTTCAAAAAACAGCTTATTTCTACGGAGCCCCGCAGTGGACGTATAATTCTTTTTTATTAATTCGTTCCCACGAAATAACAATTCGTTCCATTGATATAACAATTCGTTCCCACGGGAACGAATTGTTATTTCGGGGGAACGAATTGTTAACTTGAGGGAACGAATTGTTAATTCGTGGGAACAAATTGTTAATTCGTAGAAACGAATTAATAAAAAAAACAATTGTTTACGTCGCCTGTGGGGTTCCGTATATTTCAATATCACATGGGAAACGTTTTTTTCTAAATCCGGAAGTTCATTCGCCTTCCTTGTTAATTCAGGGATGCCATACGGAAGGCGCTGGACGACAATGAAGAAGCCAACACGGTGGTTACCACAGTAGTGTAAGTAGTATCATGAGGGTGTGGGTGTGGAACAGGAGTAGGTGGAGGAGGGAGAACGCCACTAGTCCGGTAATATGCTGGTATGTTCATTATGCTTTGACTGACATGTGTGTTGATTTAAAGGTATATTTCTACTATCTATATCTAAATTTAGTATCGGAATGTATAAGTTCGAGTAAATTGTGTAAATAAAAAATAATGTAAATTGTAAAATTTACTCGGTACATAATTAAGTCGGCGTACAGCGGTAGTACAAGAATATAACCTATATACATGTATAATATTCTGCAAAATTGTCCTCGAAATCAAGCGGTTTGATTGGATGAGACAAAATGGAAATTACCAAAGTTCAAAGAACTCGGCTGTGTGAGGAGATGTGGAGCCTAGATCGCTCGTAGATCTAGCTTTACATAGTGCACGTTTGTCAGGGCCCTCTGGTCTCTTTGCGTATACATGTAGTTCATTCTGTTTTGTTAGGAGTTGCACATAGGCATGTCTGACGGAAAGGCATTTCACGTTCATTTATCAGTAGCTATTTCACCAACATTGCAAAGTATACTTATCTAGCAAATTATTCTTTGAGGGAGTAATAATATATTTTTCCCGAAATGCATTATTTCATAGAGAACTAACGACTGCATATATTTGATGATTAAAAGTATGCAGAATTATTAAACTGAATTTATTACATTATCACAGCCATTTTGGCTGTGATAATGTAATAAATTCAGTATAATAAAAATTAATATATTTATCCTTAAATTGAAAATTTCTCCCTCACAGTATACTTTGCTAGAAAAGTATACTTTGCAATGTTGGTGAAATAAGCTACAGGTACATCGATATGCTTTCACGGAACACACGCTGACTGATAACAAGTTGCCGTATCCTACATTGACTAGATACGCATACAAGGTGTATGATCACGTGGTACTAACAACAACAACAAGTATTGAAACTTCCAGAATCCATAGGATTCAAAGTACGTATTATATAGTGTCCTTATTACGTAACGGATTTTTATGAAATATAGCGCATCAAACGCGTCTTGTTAAGCTGCATCTGGTGGTCTCATGTATTTTCGCCCAAACGTCTGTCGTTTTTGCGAATAATCGATTCGATTCCCGTGTCTCCCGACACGGAAATCGATTTTTCGCAAAAACGACATAATTCTGTGCTGAACACCCTGGACCACCAAATGCAGCTCATGAAGACGCGTTTGCTGCGCCATACTTCATCAAAATCCGTTGCATATTAAGGAAAATATCAAATAATACTTACTTTGGAGTGGGCGACGTTGTTGTTGTTGTAACCACGTGATCATGCACCTTGACATCGTCTGGTTGCAACGAATTTAAACGGATGTTTATTTGGTCGAACGGCATCACTTGACGTTATCTAATGACATCAGTGAAATGACGCAGCGTAAACAAGTCCGCGTTCTTTTCAACGAAAAAAATGCTATTGTTTCCGGACCCTATAGCATAAAAAGTTATACCATGCTAGTGACGTTTGGTATCAAGATGATTCCGCTCGGCTCTCAGAAAAGGCAAGCCTCGGAATTTCTACGCGTTTCCTAGCATCCCCTGATAAACGTAAGCTTGATATCAAAAGGCACCAGCAGCCTGGAAGTCTACATATCAATTAACGTTTTCTGTTTCCGGATGGGCAAATATGACGAGGGTTTATATGTGTTTGTGACTGAAGAAATTGGGCTTGTGGAATCGCGAACAGTGCAGATCAGACTGCAGATGATACGTATCTGTACACTGGCCGCATAACCCATAAGCCCCATTCCTCCAGTCACATCCACATATAATCTATTATTATCCGTTGCCAGCGAGACGGCGCCTGACGAGCGCGTGCCGTTTGACGTGGCGTGGCATGACGTCTGTCCAGAGAAGTACACCGACGTCTACAAATATGGCGTCACAGACGACGGGGACCAGTGCTGGGTGGTACAGCATCTCTGGTACGCCTCTTGCAAAGCGTAAGTAGTCAACATATAACTTAAAGGTACATTCCCACTCAGTAGGCACAAAATGTTCTTTATATCAGAGACATCATCTGGGACATTTTGTGCCTACTGAGTGGGCATGTACCTTTAAAGGTACATGCCCACTCGGTAGGCACAAAACGTTCTTTATATGAATTAAATAAGTGTATAATCGTGTCACTATTCCACCAGTTATAAACATTACGAGTGCCCGCTATACAGGTATAAGCATTTAGTAATATTCATTTTACTGATAGTGACTCGCGGTGGTATCAGGCTATTTTCATATGCAAAGGAGGCATGATATTTTTTAATTATTTATACTAATTAAATGCGTAATATTTTGGAAAGATTATAAAGTATGATCATTGCACATCCAAAAATAAATACAGAGAATAAATAGTAGTGTCTGTTAACATTTTAAGGAAACAAGGTTGTCGCCCCTGATATCAGTGTGAAAAGTTACATCCGATATAAAATGTATAATAATGCCAATCAATACGTGGGGTAATGGTGAATGAATGTTTATTTTGCCAGAAAATGTCGTATCTACTGAATATACACAACTGTCTGATTTAATTCCTATAAAGACCATGTTGTGCCTACTGAGTGGGCATGTACCTTTAATCAGTGAACAATCACAACGCTGAATTCAATTCTGTCGTCTGCTGTTCATTTGTTTCATCAACGAAAACATAGTTTTGCAGCATTTTAGAATTAAAGTGCTGGCAAACCATGTTTTATTGAAAAAATGACTATTATGAAACAACAGCAGACGACAATATTTGTTTGCTGCATACCAAGGTTCAGGAATCGCGTTACTAGTAGTGTTTGTTTCTTGGTGTTTAACGGCCTATCAACAGCTAAGGTCATGTAAGGCCGGGCATACCACACCAAGTCACGTAGCCCCTTCCCAAGGTCATTTAAGGCCGGGCCAACGGGTTTGATCACGTATTCATCCTGCTACATTGGGGGGGGGGGATCCCAAAATCAGAACGGAATATTTACATAGAAAAAATATATTCAGCCCTGAAATTAGAATAATCTGACCTGGTGTCAGGTCCATAACATACCAAAGCCATGTGGCGCCTTCCCCTAAAAGTAATAAGTGTACGACTAATCATATTACCGCAGAGCTCCAGTTAAGGTGCGTAATATGATCAACTTTGGGGGGGAATTTTGTTATTTCTTCACCAAAAATGGCAAGTTGGGAGTGCTTTAGAATCGTCTCATTGACGATTCTAAAGAACTCCCAACTTGCCATTTTTGGTGAAGAACTAAGAAAAATACCTCGAATATTTGGTCAAATTACGCATCTTAACTGGAGCTCTGATTTATTATTAGCCATACAAGGGGTATAACCAGATTCAACTCTCACATACAAAAAAGGCCAAAGACGAACATGAGGGCAAAACCAGGTATCCGGTCTGGATTCCGGTAAGGATGAAACGTGATCGTTAAATTATCCATCACATGCTCCCACCTGCCACCTGCCACCTTCCACCTGTAGTGGGCCTGTCCGTGGCAGAATGGGTTCTGAAATATACGACAAAAATATAAATTTCTTACATTTTAGCCAGTAGTTTACACAAATATAGCAGTGAATTACACCACTCGGTTCTGTAGAATGGCAGTAGTTTACACCACAGGTGGAAGACTCGGACCTATAACACCAAAAAAATGCCTATTAAAAAAAATCCCATTACCCCACCCACTTGGTCTCGTACAGTTCTATACGTTAATTCAAGGTGGGTATAAATAGCGCTATTATAGAAAGAGCCCTCTTTTTGCCGGCTCGCACAAACACAATAAACATCGATTAAATGTATGAAATATGTCTCTGGCAATCGATAAAGGTATTAGGTGTGTGAATATACTCACTTCAAATCGCTGTTTCAAGTATTTATTGAGTTATTCGCGTTTTGATTACCCCATCCAAAGCGAAAGTTGCGTGTACGAAAGAATCTCACACAGAATCGGAGGCCGTCCGGCGTGGATTATCGGTCATATTTGACCAATAACAGATCGCCAGCTCAAACTAAAGTGGTGCACCATGACCATATACATTAGCAACTCCAACCATACAAAGTTCGTCCAATTGTGATCGTTCACCGTTCTAAAAAACACCTTTTTTCTACACTTTCATTCATGATTCGCGTACTATCAGATTATGTCTTCCGCAATCCCGAAATAGGTTGAATGACGTCATACAGTTTAGATTTAGCCAATCAGAGATGTTCTTTACATAGACGCTTCCGGTTGTATTATGGAAGATGGTGCAATTGACCCAGTTCCAGATAATGAACGAAATTAGACAAAAAAAGTGATTTTTAGATCGGTGAACGATCACAATTGGACGAACTTTGTATGGTTGGAGTCTCTAATGTATATGATCATGGTGCACGACTTTAGTTTGAGCTGGCGATCAGCTATCGGCCAAATATGACCGATAATCCAGCCGGACGGCCTCCGATTCTGTGTGAGATTCTTTCGTACACGCAACTTTCGCTTTGGATGGGGTAATCAAAACGCGAATAACTCAATAAATGCTTGAAACAGCGATTTGAAGTGAGTATATTCACACACCTAATACCTTTATCGATTGCCAGAGACATATTTCATACATTTAATCGATGTTTATTGTGTTTGTGCGAGCCGGCAAAAAGAGGGCTCTTTCTATAATAGCGCTATTTATACCCACCTTGAATTAACGTATAGAACTGTACGAGACCAAGTGGGTGGGGTAATGGGATTTTTTTTAATAGGCATTTTTTTGGTGTCATAGGTCCGAGTCTTCCACCTGTGGTTTACACAACTCTCGTGTTTACCATACACACGGACATGATGTTAGTAACGTCGCAATGACGTACATGTATTTCCTTAATCAAATCATGTTCTCGGACACTCTGAATCGCGAGACAGTCGCTTTCGCTACGGCCCGTCTCCGGAAACTAACTTTCATAATTATTGCTCACATTTCACGCTCGATTCGCTGTTTTTTTTCCTTTTTTTTTGTATAAGGCGAAACGCTCACTTGTCTTGTATAAGATGAAACGCTCACTTGCTTGTTTAGCGTAAGGACCCAGTCTCATTCGTGCATTATTTGACGATACTCACCTCACCTGGTTAAATAAACTGTAAATTAATTATTTTTACATATGTATATCACTTCCGGTGCATATCTGATGTATTTATGGATATGACTGGAGAAATGGGCTAATGGGATTTGCTACCAGTGTAGCTCCTGATCAAATGGCCCACTCCTGTAACGATATATATTGCTTGGTACAGGTATTTCATTGATGGAATAACGAAACGCGCGGATCCTGATCAGACTGTGCATCCGCACAGACTGATCTGGATATACACTGGTTGAAAAACCCATAAGCCCCATTACTCCAATCACATTTAATGAACACGCGATTGTGTTCCAGAAAAAAGTGTGACTACACCATACAGGACGTGTTCTACTTCCGGTGTCGACGCCATTACACGCCAGTCTCGTTCTGGGTGTACTGCCAGAAGGCAGACCGTGACAGAGAACTCCGAGTACTGACGATGTACCTGCCGAGGCACTGCGAATGTCGCCGATATTTCTGTCCCGGGTATCAGCCTGCCCCTCCAGAGCCTGAGTAGAATCAAGTACATGTACACTGCAGTGGCGTCGCTGTCGTATCTAGACACTTTAGGCATGTGGCTAAGGGCGTTGTCGGAGGAGGTTCGATGTACGAACCCTTTTTTTTTTAGCCAGCAGGATTATTTATAATCGGTAGCCCTCTTGGATTTATGCAAGTACAATACTTATTCAATTGTGTGATTAATGTATGCTAAGTGACATCAATGCAAGAAAGTGTGGAGTCTTAATGTAATCAATATCATCTTATAATAATACATTACAAATGCATTAAACATATGCATACTTGGCGGCCATCTTGAATTTATGAATATAGCACAATAATTAACTTGTAATTAAATACACACCAAATGAAGGAAAATGAAATTTCCACAAGTCCGAAAGTATTATACTACTTCACGTTCCTGTATGATGATATGCAGTGTACATATTGGGCGGTCATCTTGGATTTTAGACAATTTTCTTCTTACATATGAAAATATTTGCGATTGTAAGCGCACCCTTTGAAATAAGCATACTACGCGCTTTATTTCGTGATACTATCCCCCATCATGTATGCAATAGGTGTAACATGATTGATGTGTTTGTTTGTTTCGTGCTTAACGGCCTATCAACAGCAAAGGTCATGTAAGGCAGGGCATACCACACCAAGTCACTTGGCCCCTTCCCCTAAAATAGGATTACGAACGGCCTATCAACAGCTAAGGTCATGTAAGACATAAGGGATATAACCAGATTCAACTGTCACATACAAATTGCCAAACACGTATGTGAGGGCCAAACCAGGTCTCCAGTCGGAATTCAGGTAAGGATGAACCCCGATCGTTAAATTACCCATGCATACTCCCATATAAATATTAGTGGCCGTTTTTAATTTAATTTTATTTATTGGGACTCAACGGCCTATCAACAGCTAAGGTCATTTAAGGCCGGGCCAATGGGCTCGATCCCGCATGGAACCAGCTGCCTTTGTTTTTTGTATTGTTTGTTTGTGTGTTAGGGTTTAACGACCTATCAACAGTTACGGTCATTTAAGGCCGGGTCAATGTGTTTAGTATTAAATCCAAGGTATTACCTGTACAAGTACAAGTTCAAGGACATGTACAAATGGGGGGAAATCCCAAAATCAGAACTGAATATTTACAATAAAACAAATAATATATTCAGCCCTGAAATCATAATAATCCTGATCTGATGCCAGGTCCTCGCCACACCAGAATCACTTGGTCCCCTCCCAAAAGCAGTAGAATCAGTAATAATCGTACTACTTTTATAATGGGCAATAACCCAATTCAACTCCCAGGTAACTAAAGAGCCAAAGATAAAAACGTACCTGAGGGCCAAACCAGGCAAATTGTGATTCCTATAAGGAGGAACCCTACCGTTAATTTACGCCGTAGCGTTCGCCCGACCAACCACCCACTGGTTTTTTTTGCCGCCATACAAAAAACAAAAAAATGCGCAAATTCCAACAACCAGTTTTGGATGTCCTGCTCAATAAACCTTACAAAAATGTATAGTGACTAATAGGAAAAATCCCCAAAAAAGTTCCGTCGAAAGTATTGTTTGTTTGTTTATTGTTGTTTAACGGCCCAAGTCTTAAGGTCTAACAATTCCTGACTAGAATTCCGACCGGTCTAACAGCTAAGGTCATGTAAGGCCGAGCAACCCGTTCAATCCCGTTTTAACCTGCTGCATTGGGGTGGGGGGGGGGGTGGGGGGGGGGGGGGGGGGGGGGAAATCCCAAAATCAGAACAGAATATTTACATCGAGAAAGCATATAATTATATTCAGCCCTGAAATTAGAATAACCGGACCTGGTGCCAGGTTCATACCATAGCAAGTCACTTGGCCCCTTCTCCTAAAATACGATTACGAATAATCATAATACTCACATAAGGGATATACGGTAACCAGATTTAACTATCACTTACAAAATGCCAAAGATGTATGTGAGGGCCAATCCAGGTCTCCGGTCGGAATTCCAGTCAGGAATTGTTACATTGCCTATCGTATGCTCCTACCTCCCACCCACTCCGACGAAATAACTGGATTCAACTCTCAACAATGTACCGGAGGGACAATCCAGGGATCCAACAAGGATGAACCCACCGTTAAAATTATCCTTCACGTTCTCCCAACCAACCATACGACAGGGTGGAAGTGGGCAATATGGGTGGGTGGGTGGTTGGGTGGGTGGATGGATCAATCAATACATTAAGCACACACATAGGCAAGCAATAAATCAATCAGAGTGTAATCTCTTTACTGGCGTATTCCATACAAATGGCGTTACAAAGTAAACACGAGTATTTAGAAGTGCACAAGGCAAACAAGAATTTTAAATTTTAAACGTCAATGGTTTGAATGACTAGTGTTGTCAAGGTGCATGATCACGTGGTTACAACAACAACAACGTCGCCCACTCCAAAGTAAGTATTATTTGATAGTTTGCTTAATATGCAACGGATTTTGATGAAATATGGCGCAGTAAACGCGTCTTCATGAGATGCATTTGGTGGTGAATGGAGTTTGGCACAGACTTACGTCGTTTTTGCAAAGAATCGATTTCCGTGTCGGAGACACGAAATTGATTCTTCACAAAAACGACAGAAGTTTGGGCGAAAATACAGAGACCACCAAATGCAGATTAACAAGACGCATTTGATGCGCCATATTTCATCAAAATCCGTTACATAATCAGGACAATATAAAAGAATACGTACTTTCAATCGGATGGATTCTGGAAGTTTCAGTACTTGTTGTTGTTGTTAGTACCACGTGATCATACACCTTGGTTGTACAGTGTATTAATACTAAATATATACATTACATTCTGAGAAAAAACATTCAATTTTTTTGTATTCATTGGTTGCACTCAGCAATTTGTTCGTTGTGAAATCATGTAATACTTACAGTATATATATATAACTAATAATACCGTAATAATCCTAAATATTAGAACATCAAGTGTTAATCAAAGTACGTCCAAATACACTGATATTGTGATAAACAAGTAAAACCATATCAACCAAAAGTATTTGGACATTCCTTGCTGTGAGAAACCATATATTGTTACATGACTGCCGTTGTTTGACACTGTCCACAGCCGTGTTCAAACGTACAGCGACTACGGCTGTAGACAATGCTCATTCCAAGGCCAAGCCAACCCCTACGTAATGCATGTGTCTCATGGCGTTACTCAACACCAGACCTGTTTACAACGTCGAAGTACCAAAAGTACTGCATATATGCTCAAATAGAATGACATTTCCAACGGAAGTGCAACAATAACGTTCGACCATGTCCAGCCGTGTGTAAACGTTTGCCGTTGCTGTTTGAACCCGTGGTCTACGGCCTTGGGGTTCAAACAGTTCCCTCCTGCCACAGCAAACGTTGGACATTGTCAAACCTTATATTAATGTGATCCCAGAATCAACTGTGTCCGAATATTTAGGGTGATTGCGGTAATTGTGAGTATAACAAATGTTGATGAATTCTGCAACCGCAGACAACAAGAACAAGAACCTTTGTCGTCCGATATTATTCATTCACTGTTAAAGGCACTGGGTCTCCGATATGCATAGAAAATGATGAAATAAATTAGGAAAAAATACATCTAGTTTAATTGGATATTTGTATATTTTTTAACCCAAATGTAGCAATAGGTAGCTTCGGAAAAAAAATGAGGATTGGTAAAAAAATAGTTATTATACTGAAAAAACATGTTTTCCAATAGATGGTTACTCATTTTATTTAACCCTTACACCGCTATCTTTTTTTTTTTGTCATCTGTTTATTTTCTATTTTCCATTTTATCATCAAAATATGCTTTGACAGCACTTTACAACATGCTTTGACAGCACTTCAGAATCATTTCCATTGGAAATGATTCTAAAGTGCTGTCAAACCATGTTTTTATTGAGAAACAAGGCAAGATATAAAAGCAACAGCAGACGATAATTGTTGTGTGTAGCGATCTAAGGGTTAATATAATTTCACTAGCGTCGATAATGGAGACTTATTTCTATATGTGGTAATGTATGATCATTTCACACCGTGACACACAAAAAAAGAAATATTTCTCATTTGTTCCTTACCGGATACCTGTATAGCGCAAATACCCAATTATGCCAAACCAAATTATCTCCCCTGTATCTCACAGTTTCTGATAGTATGTACTTGAATATAACGCATGTCTTGGGGAATTTCATGAAATAAAATGGAGCAATTGATTGATATTTATCATTTTCTGTGCATGAAGCGGAAACCCCCATGTTGTATATCTGAGACATCATCGGAGACACATCGCCTTTAAACACAGAGAAATGTTCGCAAGTGCAAACTTATGATAGTCTGTAAATTTCAATTGATGGATTTACATGTATTGAGCCTATGCTCAATAAATGTACATCCAATAGTTGTTTACAAGAAAATATTGCTAATGTGAAATAATTTTGTACTTTTAACATTTTAATGTACAAAGTTTAGTGAAACAGGCCCCAGGCTCGTGCCTGTTGACATCGACATTTATCAGACAAGGCTAGCAAATGCGTCGGAGCGTCTGTGTCTGGGGATATTATAGAAATTATAGAATACATTGTATATGAAGCCATGTCAGTATGTCATGTTGCTCTATAAGATGATGATGCTGCAGTCTTAGCAATTAGACCATATAGAGAATACCAGGCTAGTGTCTTTTGATATCAAGTACATCAGGCAAGGCTAGGAAACGCGTAGGAATTCCAAGGCTCGCCGAGGAATTCCTACCGTTTCCGAGCCGAGCCTGATAAACTTGATATCAGCATACACAAGGCTTGTATTATATGTTAGGGATGGGAAACAATAACATCATTTTCGTTGAAATTCAGGGATTCCGTGGCGATCGCCACTTTCGCAATTGGCGATAAAAATAAACAATTGGCGATAAAAAATTACAATTTTCAAAAAAAAAAAAAAAAAAAAAATAAAATTATTTTCACCAGCGGAATCCCTAGAAATTGACTTGTTTACACTGCGTCATTACTTACCGTTTCTGAGCCAAGTCTGATAAACTTGATATCAAAAGACACTAGTCAGGTATTTTATTTATCAGATAATATGACATGCTATAAAATGAGTATGTAAATCACTGTTTTTGTTGAAGGAAACGTGAGCTTGATTACGTTTGATCATTCCACTGACGTCATTCGATAACACCATGTGACGTCGTTCGACAAATTAATTTGTTTTTAATTCCGCGTAACCAGATATGTGAATAGTCAATGTAGAATACGACAATTTGCTATTAGTCAGAAAGAATTAGGTCATTGCAAACATCATTACCTGATAAATAAATGTTTTTCAATCCAGAACTTCTCCATTCTGAGGCACATAATTATTGACAAACATGTTATCATTGATTAATTAATTCAATAAAGCAATACATACAAACACATGAAAATAAACAAACGATGAATCAATGCGTGATTTACCTTTACACACGCTGGAAGCATAAATGTGAAGGTGACAAATATAGATTCCGTTTAACCATTAGAACTGGAAAAAACATGGTTTGGCAGCACTTTAGAATCATTGGAAATGATTCTAAAGTGTTGACAAACCATGTTTTGATGAGAAAAATGGACAATAAAATATAATCAGCAGATGACAAATTAAATTCAGCATTGTAAGGGTGAAAGAGATGTATTCCAGTCATCAAAACAAACGTTTAACACTGGGCCAGTGACATTTAGAAAACTGCTAGAGCGAAAGATATTTCGCTGACCATTTCGCTGACCGAAAACAATATTTTGCAGTTGTTCCAGATTTGTTACAAACTGTGAGAAAAATAATATGTACAATGTATGCAAAACTTATGCCGACCAACTTGGCCATCAGGCTGTTGATATATATCGACCTGAATAAAATTTTACTGACCTGGGGCCCGTTTCACTAACTTCGAACGATTAAGAAGTTCGTAAGTGCAAAACTAAAATAGACAATACAATTCGCATCAGCGGCCGATTTTGGGAAACTATTTGTTTGTTCAGTTTGTTTGTTTGTTTATTGGTGTTTAACGGCATATCAACAGCTAAGGTCATGTAAGGCCGGGCAAACGGGTTCAATCCCATTTTAACCTACTGCATTGGGAGAAAATCCCAAAATCAGAACGGAATATTTACATCGAGAAAAAAAAAATTCAGCCCTGAAATTAAAATAACCCGATTTGGTGACAGGTCCATACCACAACAAAGTCACTTGGCTCCATCCCCTAAAATAGTATTATGATTAATCGTAATACTCATATAAGGGGTATAACCAGATTCAACTGTCGCGACCAACCACCCACAGTGTGAAGTAAATGTATAAACATGAACATATAAATTAACAGTTTTGTTTGTTTGTTGGGGTTTAACGGCCTATCAATAGCTAAGGTCATTTAAGGCCGGGTCAATGGGTTTAGTACTAAATCCCATATATTACCTGTACAAGTACATGTACAAATGGGGGGGGGGGGGGATCCCAAAATCGGAACTGAATATTTACAATAAAAAACTATATATTCAGCCCCGAAATCAGAATAATCCTGATCTGATGCCAGGTCCTCGCCACACCAGAATCACTTGGCCCCCTCCAAAAAGCAGTAGGCTCAGTAATAATTTTACTACTTTAATAATGGGCAATAACCCAATTCAACTCCCAGGTAACAAAAGAGCCAAAGATAAAAACGTACCTGAGGACCAAACCAGGCAAAATCGTGATTCCTATAAGGAGGCACCCCTACCGTTATTTTACTCCATCGCCCGAAACAGTTTTGTTGCAAGAAGTTTAGTGAAATGGACCCCTGGGTCATAGCACCAGTAGTTTATCGTGAATACTGACATTCATTAAAGGCACCCATATATACACTTTGGTGTAGGAAGACGAGACAAGACATATGTACAGTTAAATTGTTTTTACGGATCGGGGGCCCGTTTCACTAAACATTGTACGACTAAAATGTTCGTAAGTGCAAATTTAGGATCGTCTGGAAATTTCAATTGATTAATTTACAGACTATCATAATTTTGCACTTACAAACATTTTAGTCTTACGAAGTTTAGTGAAACGGCCCCTAGGGGCCAGTTTCACTAAACTTTATAAGATAAAAATGTTCTTGCCAATATTTTAATAATTTTACTTTTTAGTCATTAATTTGTTTCACAATTGCTCCATTTACTACCTACATGTAGCGGTCATAAAAACTGAACAAATTCATCAATACTCTCTCAAAATCGGCCGTTAAATGTGAACATTGTTGTCAATTTTATTTTTGTACTTATAAATTTCTTAGTCGTACAAAGTTTAGTGAAATGTTAACTTCGGGACTACTAAGAATTGTGTCAGTACAAAACTCACATTTACAGTCGGCATATGCAAATGATATTGTTAAATCTTAGGTGGATTTGTTCAAGTTTATTGACCTCTGCAAATAGGCAGATAATGTTAACATTAAATAACTGCAATAAAGTGTGAAGTAAATTTATCGAAATGTTCGTACTAACATTTTCTTTCATATGAGGTTTAGTGAAACGGGCCCCCATTTCTTCACTGTAGATGTGAAAATTCGAGACTCATCGACTTTACATAGCTGTACTCATAGTGGTAGTTATTTAAAAATAATTTTTTATCCATTTTTTTGCGCTGAAATAAACATTGCAAAAAGTATTTTTTTTATATTTCGTGAAGTTAGTAAAATACTGATCTTATTATGAAAACTGTTAAACATATTTTTCTAATTCGGCAATAGTGGAGGGATTTTCAAAATTAATATTTCGGTTTCTTAGGTGGATAATTTCCAAACTATCTAGCCAGGTTTCAGATCAATTTCAATTTTGTTTAACCTTTTGAACCCGAAAGTCCGCTATAGCGGTTTATACAAACAGTGCAGTGTCAGATGAGCCGGCTCGTAACGTGCCGTCTCATCTGGATCTGCACTTTTTGAAAGTAATTTTCATATTTTTGAGAACAAAAACATCCATTTTTTCATAAATGGACTAGTCTGAAAATCATTTTGTGATAATTGGATTGGCTACAAAATTAACACATCAAAATCCATTCCAGTTACTTCAGGGTAAAAGTTTTAATTCATCGATTCCTCTTCTCGCTCCTGCAGCTCTTCATCAACATGCTAAATTCCCATAGATATCTTTTTCTCATAAAAAAAATCAATGTTTGACCAACCTTCAAAAAAAAGATATTGTTTACGACTCAATTCAATAAACTACGAGTACATAATTCCAGCACAAAAATATTTACACAATTCCCTAACATTTGATTGGCCCGTAGCAAGTCTCTGTCCAAAATTTATATCCCAGTAAACTCCCACGCCAAACTACTTTCCGTAACCGTGAGGCGCAGTTAAAATAATTCTTAAGAAAACGGAAAATAAATACATTTTCTTGATGAATTTATTTCAAATGCTGGAATTATAAGGAATGAATGGCCTTTTTGTGAAATTTATCGGGGATATAAACTTGGAAAAGTCGCGGGAATACTGGACGAGGTCTTAAAAAATTACAATTTTCGAAAAAAAAAAAATATATATTTTTTTTTTCTTCGAAAATTGTATTTTTTATCGCTTTGTCCAGTATTCCCGCAACTTTTCCAAGTTTATACCCCGATAAATTCCACAAAAAGGCCATTCATTCCTATAATAACAAGACATATTAATAATAAACAACAATAAATCAATGTAAAAATGCATGCATGATTAAAGCAAGAGGCACATCCATCAATAAAGGCACTTACAGGTACAATTGAGTATAGGAATATAATGTCAATAGGGCTCCAGATAAGGAATTAGTAATTGAGTATTGTCACTCCATCATATCTGAAGCAATTGGGTGTTTCAATATTTTAATTGGGTAAAATAAAATCACACTACTGTTTACACATCAACAGACAGCAATTATTGAATAGTTTGCTTCGAAATGAAAACATGTCTTGGCATTATATTAATATTATGAAATATCATGAAATACCAAGATGTGTTTTTGGAAAATAAGAAAAATATGCTATATTTCTTGTCTATTTATTGTTTTCTGTAGCATGATAAAGGTACCACACATTTATTATTGCTTTTTGATACTCGCTACTTCTACGCAAATACGCAGCTTATCTGGTGCTCTGGTCAATATACAATTTAAATTGTTTTTACCAACTTTTTCGTCACATTATTCACATATCATGTGAGGCTCATCGACTTTAACCCTTAGCCTGCTGATCGCGAAAACTGTCGTCTGCTGTTGCTTTATATTTTGCCCTGTTTCTGAAAATAAACATGGTTTGACAGCACTTTAGAATCATTTCCAATGGAAATGATTCTGAAGTGCTGTCAAAGCATGTTGTAAAGTGCTGTCAAAGCATATTTTGAAAATAAAACATAAACAGCAGACGACACCATTTCATTCAGCAGGCTAAGGGTTAAAATAAGCTGCTAAACTTGCCTACATATGTCGACACAAAGACCTCAGCTATTTGATGTGATAAAACGCGTAGACCCCGGATAATATCACAGTGCAGCCTCTCTACAACAGTCACCTACTGTCTGTTCCACATTTTGCTGCCAAAGAACTTTTGGCTATTAAACATATTAAATCTAAACAATATTTAAGTGTAAGCACTTTTTCATTAAAAACAAAAAAGTCAACCTCCCTAATATGTGAACAATAACTTATACTAATATACTAATTGGGTGTTGTAGAGAGATGACAGTTCATGGAGGTTGACTGGACAATGTCACCATCCTCATAACTGCAGTCATTATAGAGTTAGTTTTGGCTGTGACTGGAGAAACGGGGCTTATGAAATTTGTGACCAGTGTAGCCTGCGACCAAGTACATGTAACACACTCCTGCAGCCTGATTATAACAATCCATATTGCTTGGTCGACGCATGACCAGTGTTTCATTGGTGGAATGGCGAACAGTGCAGGACCCGTTTTCGAAATTCAAGGACCCATATTTGCATGGATGATGCTGATGAAACGGTGTTGAGCCTGGAATACACTTGTGTTGGGGAGAAAAATTACTTCTCTCCCCAACACAAGTGTATTCCAAGCTCGACACCTTTCATGTAGTACATTGTACTTCAGTTCTGAATTTACAAAATCCCGATTTGGTGCCAGGTGCCCTTACCACATCAAATGGTTTGGCTCGAAATCACGAAATTGCACTGAAATTTGCTCAACAACACCAATAATTGGACTGGAATCCAAATTCCATGACTTTCAATGACCTTTTCAGAAAAAGAGGCAAATTCCATGACTTTCCAGGCCTGGAATCCATTGTTTCCAAATTCCAAGACTTTCCAGGAATTTAAGGTACATGTACAAACTCATATGGCCGTCTCATATGCTAGCTTACAATTTCCCGTGGGTATATGCGCTTTATAGTTTAGCAGGTTTCATGAAATGGACACTAGTCATCTCATGCCCGGGGACTTTGTACATACATGTATTAAATTCAGAAAACATAATTTGAAACAAAAAACTACATGTATATAAATTACATTTGTACAGGTTAGTCTATGCTGAGCACGTTTTTGAGTCTAGTACTGAACCCGTTTAACCCTTACAATGCTGAATTAATTTGTGTCGTCTGCTGAATATTTTTTATTTTTCCAGTTTTCTCATCAAAAACTTGGCTTGGCAGCACTTTGCCAAACCATGTTTTTACTGAGAGAAAAGACAAAATATGAATTATCAGCAGACAACTATTTTCGGTTCCCGCATTCTAAGGGTTAATATGTAATTGAGACCCGCCATGTGATTTTGTACTTGTACCTAAGATGTGCGATTTTTCAAGAAAACTATTTACAGAAACTGTGATATTTTCTGTAAATAATGTCAGAAGTTGACAAGCAAATCAGGAATCCTATTTGCTCTGAACATTGCATCAACTTGTGACGTCATTTACGGAAATATCTTAAACTTTGTAAATATTTTTCATGAAATATGGCACATCTTAGGTACAAAATCACATGGCTCGTCTCAATTATAACCTCGGGCTGATAATATAAACGGGACTTTGCCAGAAATAGTTTATGCAATGTGATTTGATTTATTGGTGTTGAACGACATATACCACCAAAGTCATTTCCCCTTCCCTAAAAGTAATAGGACGAGGAATGATTGTATTACTACTCTTATAAGTGGTACATGTACAATTATAACAGGGAGGAATGATCGTATTACTACTCTTATAGGTGGTACATGTACAACAGGGATTCCGCTGGCGATCGCCACTTTCGCAATTGGCGATAAAAATAAACAATTGGCGATAAAAAATTACAGCGGAATCCCTGGTATAACCATGTTCAACTCTCACATACAATGACGAGAAAATTTGTGTGTTGGTGTTTAACGGCCTATCAACAGCTAAGGTAATTTAACGCCGGGCCAACGGGTTCGATCCTGTATGTAACCCGATGCATTGGGGAGAAAATTCCAAAATCAGAACGGAATATTTACATCGAGATAATATATATTCAGCCCTGAAATTAGAACAATCTGACCAGTGTCATGTCCATACCACACGGAAGTCACTTGGCCCCTTCCCATAAAAGTAATAGGATTATAATTCCAGCACAAAAATATTTACACAATTCCCTAACATTTGATTGGCCCGTAGCAAGTCTCTGTCCAAAATTTATATCCAGTAAACTCCCATGCCAAACTACTTTCTGTAACCGTCAGGCGCAGTTAAAATAATTCTTAAGAAAACGGAAAATAAAACACATTTTCTTGATGAATTTATTTCAAATGCTGGAATTATAAGGAATGAATGGCCTTTTTGTTGAATTTATCGGGGATATAAACTTGGAAAAGTCGTGGGAATACTGGATGAGGCCTTCCGGCCTTCGTCCAGCATTCCCGCGACTTTTCCAAATGTATACCCCGATAAATTCCACAAAAAGACCATTCATTCCTATAATGAATAATCGTAATACTCGCATAAGGGGTATAACCAAATTCAACTCTCACATACAAGAACGCGGAAGACGTACCTCACGGGTCGTCTCACTAAATTTCGTACGACTAAAATGTTCGTAAGTGCAAAATTTTGATTGTCTGTAAATGTCACATTAACACTGTTTTCTTGTAAACAATTACTGGATTTACATTTATTGAGCATAGTCTGCATATGTAAATCCACCATAAAATTCCCAGACGATCCTACAATGAAGAGCTCCAATTAGCAAGTCATTAACAAACTTTCCACCGGTTAATTAACATTTTCAAATGATATACAAATTAGCTTATAAATAATCTATTTCATCATTATAATGAACGGAAATTTTCAGATCTAGGCGCAAATAAATGCAACATTTAAATTGAGTGACTCCGAGTCAGAAAGAGTAAAAAATGACTCCTACCAATGGAGTTTAGGAGTCAATTCTTAATATTAAATCATGCAGCCTATGCTCAATAAATGTAAATCCATCAACTGAAATTTCCAAGCGATCCTAAATTTGCAAATATACAAACATTTCAGTTGTACAAAGTTTTGTCAAACAGGGCCCAGTAGCCGATTTCATCAACATTGCAAAGTATGCTTTTCTAGCAAAGTATACTTTGAGGGAGTAATCATTTACATTTCCTGAAATGCATTATTTCATATAGAACTAACTACTGCATATATTTGAGGATTAAAAGTATGCAGAATTATTATACTGAATTGATTACATTATCACAGCCAAAATGGCTGCGACAATGTAATAAATTCAGTATAATAAAAAATAATAAATTGATCCTAAAATTGAAAATTTCTCCCTCAAAGTATACTTTGCTAGTAAAGTATACTTTGCAATGTTGGTGAAATAGGTTACTGGTATTATCCATATTAAAACTCATCTTCTTCATAACTTACTACAGCAGTATCTGTTCAATGTCTCCCGTCTCTTCAGACATACTGTATTAACATGTTGTGTGCCATTGGCTTCATAACTCTGGGACATTTGTAAACAAAATATGGACCTTTATGGCCCCCTCACCATCTATCTGGGCCATTTATGATAAATAGGGGCTAATGACCCCATCGCCCATCATAGAATGAACGTGATGTAGATTGGCACGTCCGATTGTCTACTGTCTGTCCCACGTTTTGCTGCCGACGATCTTTTGGCCACTAAACACATTAAATCTTAAAAATATTTAAATACAAGTACTTTTTCATCAATAACAAGTCACCCCAAATTTTGTTATTTCATGAAAATCTATCAAATATTGATTTTATTGCAAAAAAAAACACACCATTTTCCTATGGGAATTTAGCATGGAGGCTAAACATAGATTTTTTAAAACAATATTTTATTTGTGGACCGATTTTCAAAATCTAACTTTTATTTTGTTAGTTACATCATTTCCAAGCTATCTAACCAGGTTTCGGAGTCAATTTCCAAAATTTTGCGTTTTTTAACTCGTCCCACAGCGCTTCCGCCTCTTTTCTCCCCATGTTAAATTCCCATAGGAAGAACGGTTTTTCGCTATAAAATCAATATTTGATGGACTTTCATCAAACAAAAACATTCGGGGAGGGTGACTTTTTTGTTATTGATGAAAAAGTACTTACATTTAAATATTTTTAAGATTTAATGTGTTTAATAGCCAAAAGTTCGTCGGCAGAAAAACGTGCAACAGACAGTAAGTTTGATTGGTGTCAGTGTAATCTATCCCTAATGATAAGCAATCGCCTGTGATGATTCCTGGGGCCGTTTCACTAAACTTTGTACGACTAAAATGTTCGTAAGTGCAAAATTATGATAGTCTGTAAATATCTGTAAACATCACATTAACAATGTTTTCTTGTAAACAATTATTGGATTTACATTTATTGAGCATAGGCTGCATATGCAGCCTATGCTCAATAAATGTAAATCCATCAATTGACATTTCCAGATTTAAATTTTAACTTAAAACATTTTAGTCTCGTACGACGCTTAGTGAAACAGGCCCTTGATGTCCACGTTTCTGGACATCTATTGCCAATCTCAACTCGTAATTAAGCAGTTTTATTGGCTCGCATAAGCTGTAGCACGGCTCGGGCTCAGCCAATCTAGCTACTTGATTGCATATGTAATAATCAAGTATTTTCAAATAAATAAATCGGCCAATATTGGCAAGATTAGCTCGGGCTATTCATGAATGTAAAGCAAGGCACAAAGAAATGTCATGGTATGTTCATCGTGTACCCAAGAAGGTGTGCGTTATTTCATGACAAATATTTACAAAACTTACGATATTTTCAGTAAACGACGTAGAAAGTTGACGAAATTTACATAGCATATGCGAAATCACATTCCACATTTGTTATGAAAATCTTTCACGAAAAATATTTACATGACTTGCAATATTTGTTTGTAAACGACGTCGAAAGTTGACATAATTTACATATCATATGCGGAATCATATTCTACATATGCTATGAAAATGTGGTAAACTTTTGACGAAATTTACAGAAAATATCACAAGTTATGTAAATATTTTTCATGAAAAATCGCGCATTTCGTAAGTACAAAATCACATGGCTTGTCTCAAGTATGGAGATTTGTCACAGTGACAATCATTCAATTTGATCGACTAAGGGTTGAAAAATGTCTACCTTCCCCTGTCTGCTCTCAACTCTGCATATTGGGAAACTTGTGGGCTATAAATAGTTCAAAACTAGCGGACAAAAAATCATCATATTTTCTTTTATTTCTCCTTGTAAATATCATGAATATGTCTTGGAATTTCATTAGAATCGAGTCCTCAGGACTCAATTCTAATGAAATTCCAAGACATATTTACAGAGAGAAATAAAACATATACTCCTAATTCGTTTGGCGGATATTTTCGCCGCTAGCATGCAAAGAGTTAATTAAATCTGGAAACCGCCCTGGCAGGATTCTGCGATTCGTCTAGCCGGTAGACCCGACTACGGGAATTCAGCTGAGCGACGTTTCAAACTGGGGTCGATTCTAAAAAGGAGTGGCGTCAGCCTCATTCTGCAACGAGAAAACATTGGAAATAAGTATATGTTGGGATAAATATCTGTCCCCCTTGGGCCTACCGTAATACAAAACGATGTGGAGCGGTCAGCCGCTAGTTATTTTTCAGAATAAACATTTTTATACCAGTCCCAGATCCCAGGACTCCTACCTGTAGCCGATTTCACCAAAATTACAAAGTATACTTATCTTGCTAAGTGCAGTTTGAGGGAGAAATTGTCAATTTAAGGATAAATTTATTAATTTTTATTATACTGTTTTTATTACATTATCAGCCATTTTGGCTGTGATAATGTCATAAATTCAGTATAATAATTCTGCATATGTTTAATCATCAAATATATGCCATCGTTGGTTCTATATGAAATAATGCATTTCTGGAAAATAAAGATTGATCCCTCAAAGTATACTTTAATAGCTAGATATGTATACTTAGCAATTTTGATGAAATTGGCTACTGGGCATCATTGGGTTCAGAAATACAATATAAATACAAACCTACTATATGTACATGAATACAATACTTGTATAGGAACAATCTGATTATGTTGTTTATTGCTCCATAACAACATAACAACATATCTTATGGAGCAATAAACAACATATATTTCTGAACAGACAGAGAGAAAATAGTGAAAGAAATCTCCAAATGTTCATGCTGCTGCAGGGCTCCAGATAAGGAATTAGCAATTGAGTATTGTCACTCCCATCATTTCTTAAGCAATTGGGTATTTCCCAATTTTAATTGGGTAAAATAAAATCACACTACTGTTTACACATCAACAGACAGCAATTATTGCTTCAAAATGAAAACATGTCTTGGCATTTCATTAGAATTGTCTCCTTGGAGACAATTCTATTGAAATACCAAGATGTGTTTCATGGAAAATAAGAAAAATATGCTATATGTGTGGTCTGTTTATTGTTTTCTGCAGCCAGCATGATAAAGGTACCACAAAATTTGTATTGCTTTTTGATACTCGCTACTTCTGATTTCAATTGGGTTTTTGGCAATTTTAATTGGGTATTTAACCCGATTCATGCCGAGGATACGCCATTTTGTTTGTGGAAAATCCTAAATATTTGCTTTGTGTGACCTCAGAAATATATGTCGTGACCACCATTTCAGTCTGAGGATACGATAATTTTTGTTGAAAAAATCTCATTATTTTGTTCATTCATCGATAAAGGTATATGTTGTTACCACTCATTTGAACCGTCTCAGCGAGACAGTTGAAATGAGTGGTCACAACATATATTTCCATTGAGAAATAACAAAAATAAAATATTCCATACGCGAAAGGTGTATTCCGAATATAATGGGTTAAGCAAATTATGAATACGCAGCTTATCTGGAGTTCTACTATTGCATTGTATGCATCAGGTCTATAATGGGCTGAGGCCCAATTTCCCAGGCGGTGTTCAACACCAGAGTTTTTTCTCCACTTTAGTTGTGCAGGGGAGGGGGGGGGTGGGGGGGGGGCTTCCTCCACTTTAGTTGGAAGGGGTGCTGCTCCCCCCCCTCCCCCCCCCTCCCCCACCCCCCCCCCACCCCGCATCCCCCCCCCCCCCCCCCAGCACAACTTAAGTGGAGAAAAAACTCTGCGCCGCCTGGGAAAATTGGGGCCTCCCAAGCCTCCCCCCTCCCCCCCCCAAAGCCTGGGAAATTGGGCCTCAGCCCCACCCCCCCCCACACACCCCCCTGGGAAGGGAAATTGGGCCTCAGCCCCCCCCCCCTCCCCCCCCCCATAATGGCATTTATTATCAAATAAACAGTCAAATACAGTTTTTTTAGCAACTTTTCTCAATAAGTAAATGTTATTTCATAAAAAAGAATGAGTCATCACACTGAAAAATGATGGTGTTTGTAGTGAATCAGGAGCTCATTTTATCAACAAAATCAGATCTACACAACAGTTGTTTTTTTCTTCATTTTTGTATGGAGAAAGTTTTTCTGAAATGGGGGGAAAATATACTTTTTTAAGGTGGGAATGGGGCCTAATATCACCAAATATTTGAGAGAAAAAAACACTGAACAAATAGTTACCTGCTTCGCTTTCTGGTTCGCTGGTGTCGCTACGAACGTCACGTTGCAACTGAAAAATGACATTTCAGCTTTAAACCAGGGGCAGAAAAAAACAGAGCAAACGTATTAATCATTATCAGTCTACATGAGTGTCTGTTTGATCCGGATATACACTGGTCACAAATCCCATAAGCCCCATTTCTCCAGTCACAGTTATAAATGATATGTTGGCTTTAACCCGGCAGAAAAATAAACAGAGTATACCAGCCCAGTGTCTTTTGGTATCAGAGAATGGGGCTTATGGCATTTGTGACCAGTGTAGATCCAGATCAGACTGTGCATCCGCACAGTCTGATCAGGATCTGCACTGTTCACCATTCCATCAATGAAACAACCGTCACACTTCTAACAAGCAATGTTGATCACTATCAGGCTACAGAAGTGCTATTTATAATTTGGTATAAACATATTTTATTAAATAGTAATTAGTTTAAACATTATTTTATTTAATATATAGCAGGTTACATATACACAAGACAAGTGATAATAGGATTAGAAAACAAGCTTTTATGTGAATTCTTCTCCTTTACAGTTTATGGACCGCCGACTGAGATACAGGACCTTACAGCAATTGCGTTAATTGGCAATAATTGGAGACATACTTTGTTTGTTGTACCTCACACAGTATGATTTGCATGTAGGTACTCGCCTTGCTGGTGTGATTATTGCTACACCATTAGCTGAAAGACGAACAGTGTAGGCCCTGAGCAGACTGATATGGGTCCACGCTGGTCGCATATATCGTAAGGTCCATGTTCTCAGCCGGATGCCCATATTACACAATAGTTATTGAACAGTGGCATGAAATAGTTTACTATTGTTTACCTGTTGATCACTGAAAATGAAAATGGAGCATACACGTGATAAATATGATTCTATAATAACAATACTTATGAAATTTCATATATGAGCTACTGACTGCAATAATTACACGTACTTGAAAAGTATGTAAATATCCAGGGATTCCGCTGGGGAAAATACAAAAATTGGCACTTCAAAGTTTTTTGTTTTTTTTTATATTTTTTTTGAAACTTGTAATTTTTTATCGCCAATTGTTTATTTTTATCGCCAATTGCGAAAGTGGTGATCGCCAGCGGAATCCCTCAATATCAAATCACCAATAGGCCAACACCCGCGCTCGCTGTAACTGCATTCAATCTCTCAGAGGCAGCAACCGTCTCATTGGTTGATAATCCATATACATGTACATTATAATAAGTCGCAGGAACACAATGTCTGATTATATAATATACAAAACTTCATTAGGTTTGATGTGTGTATCTATCACAATTGTACCACTATACTTGATTATTTTGATTGTCTGATTTGAAATCGAGTTGTAAACAAGCCATTAGTATTTATACGCATATCTGTTTGTATAGTTAGGAATTTAATTACTTTAGTCTGGCCTAAAAGCGTTTTGTAGATATTATATAGTTATGCACTTGCAAAAATACGGAGGTATTCTGTTCAAATGTTAATCGTTCGTTACCATAAAAAAGATTGTTGGCTATCGGTGACACGGAATGTCTGCTAAGTAAAGATGTCTTTGACATTGGTAGTTTTCGCAATATAGTAGAAAACGATTGATTGTTTCTACCGCTGCGGTAGAAACAATCGATCGTTTTCTAGTATATTGCGAAAACTACCAACGTCAAAGACATCTTTACATTAACAGACATCCCGACTACAATTTGGAGAATCAACGATAGATCTACGATGAAGGTCATAATTCAAGGAACTGCATGACAAACGAAGACGGGCGTGAAGTATATGTCCTTGTCTGGGGGCCGTTTCACTAAACTTTGTACGACTAAAATATTTGTAAGTGCAAAATTATGATAGTCTGTAAATTTCACATTAACATTGTTTTCTTGTAAACAATTATTGGATTTACATTTATTGAGCATAGGCTGCATATGCAGCCTATGCTCAATAAATGTAAATCCATCAATTGAAATTGCCAGACGATTCCAAATTTGCACTTACAAACATTTTAGTCGTACAAAGTTTAGTGAAACGGCCCCCTGGAACCTATATTGTATAAGATGGATGATTTTGTAACATTTTTATTTATCGTTGCCTTAAAGGACGGTACTGATTGCGCATTTTTTTCGTGTTCTGACAATTTATTCCATTCACGAATTGTGTGGGGTAGATATGAATTTGAGTACAATTGTGTACGACAATGTACTAATGGTATATTATTAGTGTTTCTAAGGGTATACCATGCTTGTATCTGTTCAGGAATCAGATCGCTAAGATATTGCGGGGATAGTTTATTTACCATTTTGTAAAATAGTATAAGTTTATGTTTATTTTGTCCGTTTTCTAAGGATTCCCACCCGAAATCTTGATAGAATTTATCAATATTACAAAGCTTAGTAGCTCCACACACTATGTGCGCCGCTGCTATCTTTACTGCTTCGATCTGGTGTTTTAATTCGTCTGTGCAATTACTCCATACAACATCACCATACTCCAAAAGAGGTCGAACGAAAGAAAAATACATGCTTTCAAGAGCTGACCTGTTTAGGGTGAATTTCAGAAATCGTTTTGTTTGTTTGTTGGGGTTTAACGGCCTATCAACAGCTAAGGTCATTTAAGGCCGGGTCAACGGGTTTAGTACTAAATCCCATATATTACAGGTACAAGTACATGTTCAAGTACATGTACAAATGGGGGGAAAATCCCAGAATCAGAACTGAATATTTACAATAACAAAACTATATATTCTGCCCTGAAATCAGAATAATCCTGATCTGATGCCAGGTCCTCGCCACACCAGAATCACTTGGCCCCGCCCAAAAACAGTAGGATCAGTAATAATCTTACTACTTTTATAATGGGCAATAACCCAATTCAACTCCCAGGTAACTAAAGAGCCAAAGATAAAAAACGTACCTGAGGGTCAAGCCAGGCAAATCGTGATTCCTATAAGGAGGTCGATAGCAGAGGCCTCTATAGTGAGTGGTATTGACAAACAGTGTAGATCCAGATGAGCCGGCTCGTGATGAGCCGGCTCATCTGGATCTGCACTTTTTGCATAAATCGATATAGCGGGATTTCGGTTTCAAAGGGTTAAACCGCTATCTTAATTTTTTTGTCGTCTACTGTTTATTTTCTATTTCCCATTTTTATCATTAAAAACATGAGCCGTCTCATCAGCATCTGCACTTTTTGTAAGTAATTTTCATATTTTTGAGAACAAAGACACCCCCTTTTCATAAATGGACTAGTCTGAAAATCATTTTGTGACGGTTAGATTGGTAGCAAAATTAACATATCAAAATCCATTCCAGTTACTTAGGGGTGAAAGGGTTAAGTGCATACTCGGAAAGTTTATATTCACGAAACTCTACCCGAATGTTCTCTCTGTAACTCAGGGCGACTTAATTCAGTCAGAGAATTAAAAACTGATATAGAGATTATAAAATATGAGGATTACAATGTGCGCTCAGCTTCAGCCAATAAAAGTGATTGATTGTCAATCAATCAGTTTTATTGGCTGAAACTGAGCACATCTTACACGAAGGCTAGACCTATCAAACGTCAATATTAACCCTTAACCCTTTCAACCCTAAGGAACTGGAATGGACTGTGATATGCCAATGTTCCGACCAATCCAATGGTCACAAAATGATTTTCAGATTCGTCCATTTATGAAAAGGGGTGTTTTTGTTCTAAGAAATATGAAAATTACTTGCAAAAAGTGCAGATCCTGATGAGACGGCTCGTTACGAGCCGGCTCATCTGGATCTGCACTTTTTGCATAAACCGATATAGCGGGATTTCGGGTTCAAAGGGTTAAACAGCTATCTTAATTTTTTTGTCGTCTACTGTTTATTTTCTATTTTCCAAATTATCATCAAACCCATGCTTTTACAGCACTTTAGAATAATTTACAACATGCTTTGACAGAACTTCAGAATCATTTCCATCGGAAATGTTTGTTTGTTGGGGTTTAACGGCCTATCAACAGCTAAGGTCATTTAAGGCCGGGTCAATGGGTTTAGTACTAAATCCCATATATTACAAGTACAACATGTACAAATGATTCTAAAGTGCTGTCAAAACTTGTTTTTATTGAGAAATAAGGCAAGATATAAAAGCAACAGCAGACGACAATTGTTGTGAGTAGCTGTCTAAGGGTTAGTTTAGTTTAAGCAATATTTTATTTCAGATTGAATACATGTATACGTCAACATTAATGGACAGATATTGTGAATAAGGATTAGAAAACAAGCTCAATGTAAGACACCAGTGAATGGTAATGTGGCAGGAATACATACAGTGCATACATAGGCAAGTTTGGTTAATTATTGAATAAGAAAGAAAGAAGTTGAGTTCCCAGGCATGCATCTCAAACCATTGGTGTTATCTTCTGTAGATAGTTGTCGACCTAATAGACACTTCAAGTACTATTACTGACTATGTCAAACCGATGATCAGTCCGAGACGTCTGCCATCATGCAGTGAAGCGATTAATGGCAATGATGAATTGTTTACCCCTTCGGAATACAAGACTGTTTTCATTATCGCTTAGGAAATCGCTACCATATATTAGATTATTGAGAATGGGAGGAACAAGGCAGCGATGATACATATCGTTGTATTTGATTGGTGTAAAGCGGACATGAGATAATTAGTGGTTTGCCTCCTAGATTGAACCACAGGTGCATGCTGCACTATTGATTTTCGGAATAAGTCGAAGTTCAGAGCACTACACCCTAACCCGACCTGTAGCCTATTTCATCAACATTGCAAAGTACCGGTATACTTTAGTAGCAAAGTATACTTTGAGGGAGAAATTTTCAATTTTATGATAAATTTATTAATTTTTATTATACTGAATTTATTACATTATCACAGCCAATTTGGCTGTGATAATGTAATAAATTCAGTATAATAATTCTGCATACTTTTAATCATGAAATATATGCATTTGTTAGTTCTATATGAAATAATGCATTTCAGGAAAAATAAATGATTACTCCCTCAAAGTATACTTTGCTAGAAAAGTATACTTTGCAAGTTTGATGAAATAGGCTACAGAGAATCTGGCCTTGTCGGTCGCCAGCTGCGTACTAGGATGGTGGCTTAAGACTGTTAGCATTTAGTGTATGTTTGAATGACTTCAATGTAGGACTAGTCCTTGTATTCAAAGGTAAGGAGTTCCATTCTTTTACGGTAGATGGGAGAAATGAATCTTGATACTAGTACGGGATTTAATTGTTGGAATATTTCTAACAAATCAAGCTTGGGCCGTAGGCTTTGTATGTTTAAGTGTATTATGCTTAGCCCACTATTTAATAATTCTAGGGAATGATCCGATGTTAATGACGAGTCGGATATGTTGAAGGATTTGCTCAGAGGGCCTGGATTTGGATGTGAATATCTCCTGATAACAACAACGAGACAGCCAGGTATCGGAAGAGGTCACAAAATATATATAATGCCTCATGACGCACAGGGTAGACCCGCCATAGTGGATCATGTAATAAAGTCATTTGGAGTACTGTGAATTAATGGCCCTGTGCGCCAAGTTATATATTACGATGATATAAATAGACACATGCATAGTTTTGTAGTTGAGATTGAATAATATGCTTGATATGTTTAACCAACCGGTTGTCGAGTCGTATTGCACGATGTATTGAGATAGGCGCCGTAAAGCTCAAGTGATAATATTTGTCGGATGAGTAACTGATGAAAACTGTTATCTGTAGCTGATTTCATCAACATTGCAAAGTATACTTATCTAGCAAAGTATATTTTGAGGGAGTAATCATTTATTTTTCCTGAAATGCATTATTTCATATAGAACTAATGACTGCATATATTTGGCTGTGATAATGTAATAAATTCAGTATAATACAAAATAATAAATTTATCCTTAAATTGAAAATTTCTTCCTCAAAGTATACTTTGCTAGATAAGTATACTTTGCAATGTTGCTGAAATAGGCTACAGGTGTCGACTGTTACCTCCCTATGACCGGTGCACAATCAATGAATGGTCACCTGGATATTTGCACGCATGAATGCTTCGCTATAAACAATATTAGACCGCCATTGAGAAAAGGTATCTTACATCATTAACATCAATACAAGTTTATGATATTGGCAATCAATTCATTGTCAGCAGTAAGGCTGCATTATTGATAAATACACACGTATTTAAAAATAAAGGCGTACATCCTAAGCAAATTTTACGGAGGAGAATGAAGATTCGGGCATGTGCAGTAGCCTATTTCATCAACATTGCAAAGTATACTTATCTAGCAAAGTATACTTTGAGGGAGAAATTTTCAATTTAAGGATAAATTTATTAATTTTTATTATACTGAATTTATTACATTATCACAGCCATTTTGGCTGTGATAATGTAATAAATTCAGTATAATAATTCTGCATACTTTTTATCATCAAATGTATGCAGTGGTTAGTTCTATACGAAATAATGCATTTTGGCAAAAATAAATGATTACTCCCTCAAAGTATACTTTGCTAGATAAGTATACTTTGCAATTTTGATGAAATCGGCTACTGGTCGTACCCGTCATAAGGTATCTTTCTTCATCCGTCCGACTACACCAACTATTTGCAGTCCGTGCATACGTACTAAGGCATATTATACCGATTACTCATTCAACGAATAGGCTACACCGATTTTCCAGATACGACTGGACACGTGGGCGCTAACGGTCATTGGATATTTAGCAGACACATAGTGACATTTGGATTATGACGCATTTACAAAAAGAAAATTAGCTAGGTAAGTAAGTCTAATTGACTTGCGCTCAATAGCGCTGCATGACTGCTTCGGCCAACTGCATACACGTGTATACACAAACAAATAAAATTGATTACACAACAGCAGAACATACCTGCCCTAGATAAGCATGCACAATCAGACCAGGGTCTACAATGATTGCAAGAATCTAACATTAGTTATTTTCAGAAAGTAGTTAGTAAAGAGCAGATAGATGCACCACCAAGTAATTAGAGTTGAGCTAATTGTATGAGTCAAATGCAAGTGACAACTTTTGTGGGTTAATGTGCTTGTAAAGTGTAACCTCTCTAAACCAGACACCCTAGGAGGTCCTGGTGGTGTCCGGTTCAGAGTGGTTACACTGCAATTAAGCACACAAATTAACAATTATTTGTCATTTTCGATCATGAACATACACGACGATAGGACACGGGCTTATTACGTTCCGATCGATGTAGACCAGTGTAGCATAAGCCTTAGGCAGTCTGGTCGGATCTATAGGTTATATATGTACAGTGAAACCTCTCTAAACCGGGCACCCCGGGAGGTCCCGATGGTGTCCGGTCCAGAGCGGTTTCACTGTTAACTATGCAAACAATTAACAATGTTGTCATTTGCGATCATGAACATACATGACACTGGCTTGTTACCTTCCGAAGAAAGCAGACCAGTCCAGCATGAGTCTTAGCACAGTCTGGTCGGATCTACATTGTGTTGTAGGTTATATATGTACAGTGTAGCCTCTCTAAACCGGACACCCAGAGAGGTACCGATGGTGTCCGGTCCAGAGCGTAACTGCACACAAATAACAATGCTGTCATTTTCCATCATGAAAATACACGACACGGGCGTGTTACCCTCCTAACAAAGTAGACCAGACCAGCAAGCAAGGGTTAAACTATGTTTTTATTGAGAAATAAAGCAAGATATAAAAGCAACAGTAGACTAGATGACAATATTTGTGAGTAGTGGTCTAAGGGTTAAACTATATTTTTATTGAGAATTAAGGTAAGATATAAAAGCCTAGTCGGCCAGCCAGCCAGTGCACCAACCAACAAAGTAAGAAACCAACAAACCATGCAAACCATGCAAACCATGCAACTGAGGATACCCACCTGGCCATGTACAAGTTTCTGTGAGGCCAACCGGTAAATCATGTACGTCCAGATAAGGTGCAGCACCATGAGCACAGTCAGGAGACTGTTGAAGAAGGCATGGGACGGGTAGGGGCCGAGTATGACTGGCATCTCGAAGTACGACATATACAGGATGCTGCAATTTGCCAATATGTATACATTTCAATTTAAAGCAGCCAGCGATCCAACCAGCCAAATCATCTGAAGATACCCACCTGCCCGTGTACAAGTTTCTGTGCGGCTATGCGGCCAATCATGTATGTCCAGATGAGATGCAGCACCATGAGTACAATGAGCAGACTGTTGAAGAAGTAACGAGACGGGTAGGGGCCGATCATGGCTGGTGACTCGATGATCGCCATATACAGGATGCTGGCAATAAACACCAAGTATGTAAGTACAGTCTACACGCGTCTACCCAATGTCCAGAAGATCGAGGAAAATACTTCGAGTTGAGGAAAAGTTGAGCTAATGAGAGTGCAACCTCTCTACAACAGCCACCCATGGGAAGACGTAAAACTGGCTGTTGTAGAGAGGTGGCTGTTGTAGGGAGGTTAATGCTGAATTAAATTTTATCGTCTGATGCTTATTTATTTTCTTCGATAATTCTCATCAAATACATGCTCTGACAGCATTTTAGAATCATTTCCAATGGAAATGATTCTAAAGTGCTGTCAAAACATGTTTTAGTGAGAAAGAATGCAAAAGCAACATCAGAGGACAATGTTCCTGCTCAGCAGTCTAAGGGTTAGATATAGAGGAAATCATCCATTTGGGATATAAAATAGCGGCCGTTACAGAGAGGGTGTTGTTGTAGAGAGGTGGCCGTTCGGGGAAGTTTGACTGTATTATGTAGCAAAACATACTTGGGACCAAGAATTGACTTTAGAGTTATCAGTAGTTTGACCTAAGAGCATGAAGAACGTTTGAGGTAATGAGTGTAGACTGTATTATATAGAGGATCAGGGATTCCGCTTGTGAAAAAAAAAAATCGCCACTTCAAAAAAAAAAAAATAATAATTGGCAATAAAAATAAACAATTGGCGATAAAAAAATTACACAATTTTTTATCGCCAAAAAAATTACACAGTTTTTTATCGCCAATTGTTAATTTTTATCGCCAATTGCGAAAGTGGCGATCGCCAGCGGAATCCCTGGAGGATATTCATATTTTTGCAACGAATATGACATATATGTTCATCGAGTGGTGTGAAATGTCCATATTTCACGAGTGTCGTTAACATATTCGTTGCAAAAATATGAATATTCTATTTATTATATACCGCGCCATGGAAATTAGCAGTTTTTTTTAGACGGTATACGGTAATGAATGTGTATTTGCAGCCTATTTGCAGTCCGGCACTGCAGATGCGCGTTATGAATATAGATAGCGGAAGTAGTCACCGGAAGTTAGTTTATTTCATCGATGAGAACATATGACTTTTATTTACATCATATAACTATGTAATTCATGGGTAGGTATATAATAAAATGGCATTCTTTGCATTTATATGTTGGCTAAATAGCAATATAACTGGAAGTGGAATTAAAGTTGTCATTGTCAAGGGAGGCTACTGTGTTACAACTGTTAACAGGAGGTAACTGCACATGTTGAATTTGACTTTATAGGCCGATAATCGTAGGACATTCAATATTCAATGGTTATTACATAGCCAGAGCTCCAGATAAGGAATTAGTAATCGAGTATTGTCACTCCATCATTTCTGAAGCAATTGGGCATTTCAAATTTTTAATTGGGTAAAATAAAATCACACTACTATTTACACATCAACAGACAGCAATTATTGAATAGTTTGCTTCGAAATAAAAACATGTCTTGGCATTTCATTAGAATTGTCTCCATGGAGACAATTCTAATGAAATACCAAGATGTGTAATAAAACTATGCTATATTTGTGGTCTGTTTATTGTTTTCTGCAGCATGATACCACACATTTTTTATTGCTTTTTGATACTCGCTACTTCCGATTTCAATTGGGGATTTTTACCAATTTTAATTGGGTATTTAAGCAAATATGCAGCTTATCTGGAGCTCTGCATAGCGATTTTTTATATTCGATGTGGGAGATGACCTCAATTGGCAGGATTAGGTTACCAGGGGCGGATCTACGATTTAGGCATAGAGGGGCGTTGTTCTCGTACATAATTATGATCGTCAACATTCCTAAAATACAAAATAGAAATAAGCAAAAGTATATTTGCTGTTACCACTCAGTTGAACCGAGACACCGTCTCTACACCGTCTCTACACCGTCTCTACACCTCTACACCGTCTCTACACCTCTACACCGTCTCTACACCTCTACACCGTCTCTCAGACACCGTCTCTACACCGTCTCTACACCGTCTCTACACCTCTACACCGTCTCTACACCTCTACACCGTCTCTACACCGTCTCTACACCTCTACACCGTCTCTACACCTCTACACCGTCTACACCTAACCCCTCTACACCGTCTCTACACCGTCTCTACACCCGTCTACACTCTACACCGTCTCTACACCTCTCTACACTCTACACGACCTCTACACCGTCTACACCTCTACACCGTTCTTTACCTCTTACACCGTCTCTTACATCTTCCGACACCTCTACACCGTCTCTACACCGTCTCTACACCTCTCACCGTTCTACACCTCTACACCGTCTCTACACTCTACACCGTCTACACTCTACACGTCCACACCGTCTCTACACCTCTACACAGTCTCTACACCGTCTCTACACCGTCTACACTACACCGTCTCTACACCGTCTCTACACTCTCTACACCGTACACCGTCTACACCTCTACACCGTCTCTCACCTCTACACCGTCTCTACACTCTACACCGTCTCATACACCGTCTCTACACCCTCCTCTCTACACCTCTCTACACACACCGTACACCGCTACACTCTACACCGCTTACACTACACCGTCTCTACACCTCTACACCGTCCTCTACACTCACACCGTCCTCTACACCGCTCTACACCGTCTCTACACCGTCTCACCTCACACCGTCTCTACACCGTCTCTACACCTCTACACCGTTCTACCGTCTCTACACCTCTACCGTCTACACTACACCGTCTCCTTTAACTGTTTAACTGAGTGGCAACAGCAAACACCTTGGGTGAGATATAAGAATAACTAGAGCAAGTAAGCAGGGGCTCACAGATACCCCCGGCCGACACCTTATCCAACCAACAAATATTTAAAGTCAATTGGCCTTGAAATTTGGCATGAAAGAATGAAAATATGGATGATGATAACAAAGTACCGGTATATGAAATTTTCAAGTCAATGTGACTTACGGTTGCAGAGAAAATGGGTACCAGAAACGCAAATATTTAATACACTTTAACGCAAATTTCAAAGTAATTTGACCATGACCTTGGAGATAAGCATGGAATGAAAATATGGATGATGATAAGGAAGTATATGAAGTTTGAAGTCAATCCGACTTACCTTTGCAGAGATAAAGGGTACCCGCAAAACTTACGGACGGATGGACGAAAACTATATACCCCTCGACAAACTTTGTATGCCGGCGATATAATAATCAGATATTTCCACATAAAAAATGGATTAAAAAGCTTGCTATGTGAAAATCGAAACTCGGCAACATTTAGAGGGGTGTGCTCTGGACACAACCCTGCCTGAATCTGCACCTGTTTACCATACGAGTTATTTTCAAGGGCCTTATTCAATATGACAGTCTCCGCGAAAGTCGTCGGTCCGTCCGACATGTCCGTTAAAAGTGCCGCCGGTCTGACGGTAAACCGGAGGTCGCCGGACCGAATGACCGACTATAAAAAAAAGAGAAAATATTTGTTATTCTAAGATTCAATAAAATCACCTTTCTTTGGTATGCGCTTCTGGTGCTACCTAGCTTTTCTTATATGATGGATATACTTAAAAAGCTAAAAAGCTCTATAATATCACACAAAATCAATTTTATTTTTTTAACCGAATGTCCTGTAACATTTTGGCAGTTACGCGGAGACTGATATGACGATGCTGTCACTCACCAGAATGGAAAGTAGATGAGACGAGATGCGATCCAGACGATTGCAAAGCAGATAAACAGGAAATCACAGAGTTTCGAATGGTTGGTGTATTTGGCCATTTTCGCTGCCTGAAACACACAACAAGAACCCCAAATCGTCAATGTTCATGAACATCGATAAGTAATGCCAACACGTAATCAAGCAATTTGATTGTCCGAGCCTCAGCTGTAACACATTCAAGCTGCTCGATTTCAAACGCAATATTCAAGTATTTTGACATTGACAACTATGGCAAAATTAGCATAGGAGGTAGTGAAACAGGACTACATTCAGTAAAGACATTAACCCTTAGACCGCTATCTTATTTTTTTTGTCGTCTGCTGTTTATTTTCTATTTTCCATTTTTATCATCAAAAACATGCTTTAGAATAATTTACAACATGCTTTGACAGCACTTCAGAATCAATTCCATTGGAAATGATTCTGAAGTGCTGTAAAAACATGTTTTTATTGAGAAATAAGGCAAGATATAAAAACAACAGCAGACGACAATTGTTGTGAGTAGCAGTTTAAGGGATAAACCACATTTGACTACCTGTGGCCCATTTCTCCAAACTTCGTATTACAAACATTCTAATAAAAAAGATTTCTATAAATTTAATATTTACTTTGTGCATAAATGTGGTTCATTATTGCTACAATTTTCTACTTGCATGTAGAAGTCATTGAATCTGAATGAACCGACGAAACATTTGCCAATAATTCCAGCACAAAAATATTTACACAATTCCCTAACATTTGATTTGCCCGTATCAAGTCTCTGTCCAAAATTTATATCCCAGTAAACTCCCACGCCGAACTACTATCCGTAACCGTCAGACGCAGTTAAAATAATTCTTAAGAAAACGGAAAATAAACACATTTTCTTGATGAATTTATTTCAAATGTTGGAATTATAAGGAATGAATGACCTTTTTGTGGAATTTATCGGGCATATAAACTTGGAAAAGTCGCGGGAATACTGGACGAGGTCTTCCGGCTTCTGTCCAGTATTCCCGCGACTTTTCCAAGTTTATACCCCGATAATTTCCACAAAAAGGCCATTCATTCCTATAATAAATTCAACGGAAGATAACTAGCTACGATCCCCAATTGTGACCTACCGCCATCCAGTAGTCGGCGGCGTCGTGAGTGATCAACACGAGTGTCCCACTCCGGACGTAGTTGGCCGAGAAGGAAAAGTAGATAAGCAGAATCGTGGCTATGTGGTGGATAATCATCTCTTTAAAATCCTGAAATACGTATAATCATGATAATAATTGCAATAGTCTTGCTGCACATAAGGATTGATAAAATGGTTGTACATGTACATCGATTTTCAAAGAGAAACGAAACACCATCTACAATGATTTTCAAAGAACAATTGGATATTTTTAGGTGCCTATACATTGCATGTGATGTATATACTCAGAGCTCCAATTAAGCTGCGTATTTGTGTAAATACCCAATTAACATTGCCAAAAACCCAATTAAAATTGCCAAAAACCCAATTGAAATCAGAAGTAGCGAGTATCAAAAAGCAGTAACAAATTTGTCGTACCTTTACCTTGCTACAGAAAACAATAAACAGAACACAAATATAGCATATTTTTCTTATTTTCCATAAAAACACATCTTGGTATTTCATTAGAATTGTCTCCAAGGAGACAATTCTAATGAAATGCCAAGACATGTTTTCATTTCGAAGCAAACAATTCAATAATTGCTGTCTGTCGATATGTAAACAGTAGTGTGATTTTATTTTACCCAATTAAAATATTGAAATACCCAATTGCTTCAGATATGATGGAGTGAAAATACTCAATTACTAATTCCTTATCTGAAGCCTGATATATGCACTTATAGTTAGTCCTACTTTCTAAGCCAATCGCTGGGCAGCATTGTGCTCCACTTATTTCACATATTTCACATATTTCAACGTTCAATATGTTCTATATTACCAGATTTCATGACTAACTGATCGACAGGAAATGGAAAATCAATACTTGGATGGGACATTGCAGTGTACACTTGGCTGAACTATAAGTATGTTATTGTTCACATATCAGATTTTTCAGGAACTAAATGCTGCGGTCGCTGGCGCTCCCTCGCATTTAATTCCTGTTAAAATCCAATATGTGAACATTAACTTATACATGTACACAGGGATTCCACTGGGGAAAATAAAAAAATTGCCACTTCAAAAAAAATAATAAAAACAATCCATTTTTTTTCTTTCTTCTTTTCGAAAATGGTAATTTTTTATCGCCAATTGTTTATTTTTATCGCCAATTGCGAAAGTGGCGATCGCCAGCGGAATCCCTGTATACAATACACGCCAACTGACAATACACGCCAACTGACTACCCAAGGAGATGAAAAAGAGAATACATGTACACACCTTTCGTTTATGATCTGTGACGTGTGAAAATACGAGGCTCCAGTAAAATGATAACTCCATCAGGTAGTAGATGAATATCTCCGGCTGCACAGGCTGAAATAGGAAAACATTGATGTGGAAAAATCAAATTCCATAAACTGGAGTGCATCTGAAACTGCTCAAAGTTGTAGTATTTTAAAGGTACATGCCCGCTCACTAGGCACAAACTGTTTTTTATATCAGAGACATCATCCGAGACATTTTCTGGCAAAATAAACATTCATTCACCATTACCCCACGTATTGATTGCCATTATTATACATTTCATATCAGATGTAAATTTCCACACTGATATCAGCGATAGCCGTATTTCCTTAAAATTTCAACGGACATTACTATTTATTCTACATATTTATTTTTTTATCATACTTTATAATCTGTCTAAAATATTATTTTTTCAGGTGACACATTTAATTCGTATAAATAACTAAACAAGAGGGCCATGATGGCCCTAATTCGCTCACCTGACTCCATGAACACCAGAGGAGAATGTGACATTGAGTTCATGTGTTTTAAAAAAATTGTGCTATTTTTAGATGGCGGTCATCTTGAATTAAGCGATGACTCTCATTTTACAAAATCTGAAAATGCTTCACCCAGCATCGGCCATGTGGTTCCTGAGAAAAAGACGTTCAAAATCTTGAATAAATGGACCTTTTGGTGGCCATCATGGATGACATAATCATCCGATTCCGACAAATATTGCACCAGAGTGATCGCCTCATTGATACCTTCAATTTGATATATGACATGACCATATTCAGTTAAAAATAAAATTTGACCCCTCCCAATTTTGACCCCACGGGCCACGGCCCATTTTTTGACCCCCACCCCGGGGGTCACCATTTTTAACAACTTTGAAAGAGTATTGTACATCGATCATTCCTACCAAGTTTCGTCGAAATCCGGCTAGCGGTTCATGAGAAGAAGATTTTTTAAGAATTTATGCTATTTTTAGACGGCGGCCATCTTGGATTAGCGATGACCTCCATTTTAACAAATCTGAAAAGGCTTCACCCATGGACCATAACTTTTAAGTTTGGCTACCATGGGCCAAGCGGTTCATGTGAAGAAGAATTTTTAAATCTCTAATAAAAGAACGACCTTTTGACCTTTCGGCGGCCATCTTGGATGACATAACAATCCGATTTCGACAAAAAATGCACCAGAGTGATCGCCTCATTGATACCTTCAATTTGATATATGAAATGACCATATTCAGTCAAAAAATAAAATTTGACCCCAATTTGACCCCAAGGGCCACGCCCATTTTTAACCCCAGGGTCACCATTTTAACAACTTTGAAAGAGCAATGTACATCGATCATTCCTACCAAGTTTTGTCGAAATCCGGTTGGCGGTTCTTGAGAAGAAGATTTTTTAAGAATTTGTGCTATTTTTAGACGGTGGCCATCTTGGATTACGTAATGACGTCATTTTAACAATTTTGTAATCCCCCTACCTAAGGACCATGACCATGAAGTTTGGTGACCATAGGCCCAATGGTTACCGAGGAGAAGACGTTTGAAAATGTTCACGGACGACGACGACGGACGACGGACACATTGCGGTAACAATAGCTCACATGAGCTTCGCTCAGGTGAGCTAAAAATATCATGTCTCATTTGCATATGAAAATAGCCTGATACCACCGCGAGTCACTGTCAGTAAAATAAATATTACTAAATGATTATATCTGTATAGCAGGCATTTTTTAGAACTGGTGGAATAGTGCCTACTGAGTGGGCATGTACGTTTTACTCTACTTAACCCTCACTACGCGGGAAACGAAAATTGTCGTCTGCTGTTTTTTATTTTTGCCTTAATTCTTAACAAAAGACCTGTTTTGACAGCACATGAGAATCGTCTCCAGTGGAGACGATTCTCATGTGCTGCCAAAACGGGTTTTTATCAAGAAATATTGAAAATAAAACATTTGCAGCAGACGACAAAATTTAATTCAGCATAGTAAGGGTTAACGTGACAGCTAAGTACAATAAGTAGTCTCAATATACCTTATTAATCATCTTATTTAAACTACATACTTATCACAAATACATAACTGGCCAAGACCAATTATTATTATTATTATTATTATTATGTTGTACCGTACTTGTAATACCGTCTTAAGTTGGCGAGAAAACATTTATAAGTTGAATTATAAATCTAAGTTACCAGTGGGCAATATCACGTGTGTTGACGATGTTTCGTGTTACTTATCTCGTCGACTATATCTCGTCTTGATCAGTTAGTAAGTCGTCTTGACACGATAATTATGCAGTTAAGACGGCTTATAAGGTACATGAATACAACTGAGCGATTAAGTTACCACGTTGTGTAGATGCCAGAAATACTTTACCATATACAATGAAACCTCACTAACCCGGACACCTTGGAAGCACAGGTGGAAGACTCGGACCTATGACACCAAAAAAATGCCTATTAAAAAAATCCCATTAATCATTACCCCACCCACTTGGTCTCGTACATTACCATCTTCTATAAATAGAAGATGGTAATGTATGAGACCAAGTGGGTGGGGTAATGGGATTTTTTAATAGGCATTTTTTTGGTGTCATAGGTCCGAGTCTTCCACCTGTGCCTGGGAGGTCCCCAGGGTGTCCGGTTTAGATATGTTCCACTATAATTCCAGCACAAAAATATTTACACAATTCCCTAACATTTGATTGGTCCGTAGCAAGTCTGTCCAAAATTTATATCTCAGTAAACTCCCATGCCGAACTACTTTCCGTAACCGTCAGGCGCAGTTAAAATAATTCTTAAGAAAACGGAAAATAAACACATTTTCTTGATGAATTTATTGCCAATGCTGGAATTATAAGGAATGAATGGCCTTTTTGTGGAATTTATCGGGGATATAAACTTGGAAAAGTCGCGGGAATACTGGACGAGTATAATAATTCTGCATATTTTTAATCATCAAATATATGCAGTAGTTAATTCTATATGACAAAATGCATTTCGGGAAAAATAAATGATTACTCCCTCAAAGTATACTTTACTAGAAAAGTATACTTTGCAATGTTGGTGAAATAGGCTACAGATCAGGTGTGTATTGTTGGGCGGTCGGACGTGGGTCACATGCAAAACAAAACACCACCTAGACGCACATTGTGGCCAAATATTATCAAAATCGGTGAAGCGGTTCATAAGTTAGTGAATAAAAAAAACTTTAACTTTTGCCTTATAAACAAGGTGAACATAAGTGCTCAGTGACCCTGATTCTGATTGGGCGGTCGGACGCTGGTCACATGCAAAACAAAGCACCATCCCTACAAAACACACATTCAGGCCAAATATTATTAAATTCGGTGAAGCGGTTCATAAGTTATTGAAAAATGAAAGGTGTAATTTAAATGTACAAATGCACTTTCCTGTGTTTTACGGCATTTAAAGTCACAGACTCCAACTGGGGTTGCAACCCCCCCCCCCCAGCCAGCCTTGGAGTTTACATAGATCACAGTTTACCACCGGAACCCCCCACTCCAGATCCGCCCCCGACATGGACTAATGCTATATCCCCTCTTGCCTATCGGCCAGGGGATAATGTCACTTATTTTAGGTTTACGTGATGAGAGAAAAACTTACTTGTTTGGGCCAGTCGACAAAACAGTCCCTCGTCCTCCAAAGCCAGGATTTCTGAAAATAATATGTATACGTTGGGCCGTGCTTAAAAAAAAATAGTTTCCTGTAACCCGACCCAGAATTTTAGAAGTGGGTCGGTCGGTAGGCAATTTCTTTTTTTTTTCTGTCACATCACATATTGAATTTAAAAATTATTAATATTAAATTGCATTGCAAGTGTTAAAATATTGTACCTTTTTAATATTAATAATTTTTAAATTCAATATTGCAAGTCTTGCAATAAAAGTATGTCAATTGCTGTATGTGTTGTTGCATGAACATGTATGCCATTTAGGGCCAGAGATTATATTAACCCTTTTAACCCACTGTAGCACTAAATTGAAAAAAAAAAAAAGAAATTGTAAAATAAATTGTAAAAAAAAAAAATGTAAAGGAAATTGCAATAAAAAAAATCGGGTCGGTCCGTTTTTAGCGGGTCGGTCGGATTACAGGAAACGGAGATATAATTATGGATGGCCTACAAGTCGACTTGTTTATGGAAAACCTAATCTACATAAACTCAAATAATTCATCATTAATTATTTGAGTGTATGTATATTTGGCATTCCAAACTTGTTATGACTTAACGACTGGATAGTTACATTCGAGTTGTTGAAATACATGCAGGTTTAGTGCAAACAAGACGACCAGAACAGAATTTGTTTTTTATATAAAAAGACATGGAAGTGGGAAAAAAACATTCTTTCGATAATTACATTAAACAATTGTGCACTATTATGCAGTGATTTATTTACCAGCGAGTGGCGAGTCATTGTTTGGGACTTGACTCGCCAAAGTTCAGGCATTTTATTATGTTCCCAATTTGACTCACTAACTCAAAAAGGTAGATAAAACAGAGTACCGAAAATAATTTGCTAGCATGTCACTTCTGAATTGGCATACACGTTCCACATTTTGTCATGATTGGGAAACATAAGACGACACACTTCTGAATCAGATCATATAGCTATCAGAGCTCCAGTTAAGGTGCGTAATTTGACCAACTTAAATTTTGTTATTTCTTCATCAAAAATTGCAAGTTGTGAGTCCTTTAGAATCGTCTCATTGAGACGATTCTAAAGCACTCCCAACTTGCCATTTTTGATGGAGAAATAAGAAATTTACCTCCAAATTACGCATCTTAACTGAAGCTCTGGCTATATCAACTTCCTGTGAAATGTTGACACTTAGAATGCGGGAAACGAACATTGTCGTCTGCAGTCGTCTTATATTTGGTCTTCTTTCTCAATAAAAACATGGTTTGACAGCACTTTAAAACAAGTGTCGTCAAACCGTATTTTTGAAAATGAAAATAAAAATAAAATTTAATTCAGCACCGTCGGGGTTAACGAATCCATGTTTTGAACTTCAAAGGAAATAATTAAATTGTTATTTTAATATTTGACAAAATAGATGAGTTTCAATCAAAAGTAAGTTTCAAGGGTCTAGATTTTAATAAATACATGTATACCGGTAGTTGTTTAATAAATACATGTATACCGGTAGTTGTTTTAATAAATACATGTATACCGGTATGTAACCTAATAAATACTGTTATACGTCGTTGTTTTAATAAATACCATGTATACCGTAGTTGTTTTTAATAATACATGTATACCGGTAGTTGTTTTTAATAAATACATGTATACCGGTAGTTGTAAATATATCCATTTGTACTGGTAGTGTAACATGTATACCGGTATTGTTTTAATAAATACTGTATACCGTTTTATAAATACATGTATACGGTAGTTGTTTAATAAATACATGATACCGGTAGTGTAATTAAATACCATATCCAGTTGTTTTAATAAATACATGTATACCGGTAGTTGGTATAATACATGTATACCGTATGTAACCGGTAGTTGTTTTAATAAATACATGTATACCGGTAGTTGTTTTTTCTTTTCGCCTGCTGATGTATGTAGTGTTGTCCCGGAATACGTAGGATTTTGCTATAGAAGTTGTTGCATTGAATCACAGGTTGAAGTAACGGACCGAGGTATATAAATACATTAAATATGCCTAAAAGCATCAATAAATGAATAAAAGAAATGAACTAAAAAAAAAATATAATGGAGTATATGGAGGAGCTAAAAAAAAATTTTAGCTTATTTTTTTTATTCATTTATTGATGCTTTTAGGCATATTTAATGTATTTATAGACCTCGGTCCGTTATTTCAACCTGTGCATTGAATGTGTTTAAATGAAAATGTAATGTTATTGTTCACATATTGGATTTTTAAGGAATTAAATGCGAGGGAGAGCTAGCGACCGCAGCATTTAGTTCCTGAAAAATCCAATATGTGAACAATAAAATACTTAAAGTTCAGCCAAGTGTACAATGCAATGTCCAATCCCAGTATTGATTTCCCATTTCATGTCGACCAGTTAATCATTAAATCTGGTAATATATTGGGGTTAAACAGGGATTCCGCTGGGATCGGCACTTTCGCAATTGGCGATAAAAATAAACAATTGGCGATAAAAAATTACAATTTTCTGAAACAAATCCCAAAAAGATTTTCGAAAATTGTAATTTTTTATCGCCAATTGTTTTATTTTTTTTGAAGTGATGATTGGATTGGTTGCAAAATTAACATATCGCAGCCCATTCAGTTACTTAGGGGCAGGGATTCCGCTGGCGATAGCCACTTTCGCAATTGGCGATAAAAATAAACAATTGGCGATAAAAAATTACAATTTTCGAAAAAAAAAAAAAATAAAAAAAAATATAGTAATTTTATCGCCAATTGTTTTATTTTTTTGAAGTGGCGATTTATTTTTTTTCCCAGCAGAATCCCTGCTTAGGGGTCAAAGGGTTAAGGGGCTGTACGGCACTTACGTTCCAGAGGACGATGACCCCATACCAGAAGGAAGTGAAGTAGAACAGGAAATGCCAACTGAAACAAATCGTACAACATGGGATTATGCATAAATTATAGTTTCGGATTAATAATAAATGACAGTTTCTGATAAATTTAATTTCGGATTAATAAATACAGTGGAACCTCTCTAAACCGGACACAGAGACATGTATGTTAGTTGTACTTAATTTTGATGTTTCATTGCCATTTACCTCCAATGATAATATTATAGGAATTAATGGCCTTTTTGTGGAATTTATCGGAAGGCCTCGTCCAGTATTCCCGCGACTTTTCCAAGTTTATATCCCCGATAAATTCAACAAAAAGGCCATTCATTCCTTATAATTCCAGCATTTTAAATAAATTCATTAAGAAAATGTGTTTATTTTCCATTTTCTTAAGAATTATTTTAACTGCGCCTGACGGTTACGGAAAGTAGTTCGGCATGGAGTTTACTGGGATATAAATTTTGGACGGAGACTTGCAACGGACCAATCAAATGTTAGGGAATTGTGTAAATATTTGTTTGCTGGAATTATCTATTCATGATCGCAAAGCATCCACGTGTGTCTCGAAGTAGTCATATGTCTGTTTTACAGTGGAACCACTCTAAACCGGACACCCTGGGGACCTCCCAGGGTGTCCGGTTTAGAGTGGTTCCGCTGTATGTGACTATCACCGGGATGTTTCAGCATTGGCATTTATTATCAAATACAGTCGAATACAGCGTCTATCTGCTTTTTTTAGCCAAGTCCAAAGCCGTTATTTCATAACAATTAATTACTCATTCCCATTGAAAAATGATAAGCGAGGATAATCAGAAAAAGAAGAGTATTTCTGGGTGATTTTTTTTCTGAAGTGGGGAACAATATACTTTTTCGAGGGGGGGTCTGTGGCCTTGCATCTCCGAATATTTGGGTGAAAAGATATCTGATAGTCATCCAAATGCAAACTCTTTTGATATCCTTTACCTGCACTCGCAGAATTTCTGTATCTTGCTGGTGTATGACGACTGGGCCTTGCGGTGTCTGAACCAAACCTCCACCTGTCGCACCGTCATGTCCGTCTGTTTGGCCATCGACTGCAACAGAATACGCATCAGAATAATCAACATGTTTGAGTATTTATCAGAGTATACATTTTCAAAAGTCATGTTTGTTGGTGTCCGTGTAAACAACTTTTCGCTACGCTCACTCGTTGTTTACGCCAAAGGCGACACACACACTCGAGTATTTTTTCCCGCCATTCGAAATGTACGATGGAATATACTCTGCATGAGACAAGCCATGTGATTTTGTGCCTAAGAAGATGTGCGATTTTTTCATGAAATGTAGTTACAGAAACTGTGATATTATCTGTAAATGGCGTCAAACTTTCATAGCAACGCATTGCCTTACAAACAAGGTGAACATAAGTCCTCAGTGACATAGACCTTGGGCTGTTGGATGTGGGTTGTATGCAAAACAAAGCGCCATCCTACACACAATGTGGCCAAATATTATCAAAATTGGTGAAGCGAACCAACACTATATCCACTCAGGCGTTTGCCAATCGGTGAAGGGATAATAAGCCCGAATCTACTTTATCGCCATATTTCGCCAATGTCGATTTAGAAAACCAGACATATTTCCAAAAATAACGACGTCGGCAAATTTACAAAAGATTCAGAGTTCATGTGGAATTCATATCCTCGTGAGCTCTGAATTGTGTGCCAACTTTCGATATCATTTACGGAAAGTATTGCATTTTTGTCTACATCATTATCAGACTAAATGGCAATAAGATAACGCAACTCCGTTACTTGGCCTTAGAATGCGAGAAATAAAACTTAAATTGCCGTCTGCCATTGTTTTATAGTACACATCTTCTTTCTTAAAATAAACATGGCTTGGAAATGATTCTAAAGTGTTGTCAATGTATGTTTTTATGAGAAAAATGGACAATTAAAAACCAACAGCAGACGACAAAATTAATTCAGCATTGAAAGGGTTAATAACAAACATACCTCCATCTTGTTGTTATTGTTGTTGTTAATACCATTCTTAATCCCATTCTTTTTGAAGTATCCCTCCAGTAAAACATTTGGCTTTACCGGAACTACTTTCTTCTCTTTGACACCCAGGTACTGTGCCAGCGGGACTATGCATAAGCTGAAATCGACAATGGCGTGATTTGAGTTCCCGGCTGTGTGAACAAGAGCTCCAGTAGGCAGTAGCCGATTTCACCAACATTGCAAAGTATACTTTTCTAGAAAAGTATACTTTGAGGGAGAAATTTTCAATTTTAGGATAAATTTATTAATTTTTATTATACTGAATTATTATTACACTCTTGAAAATTATTTGCACAGGTTTCGCTGTGAGAGAAAACCCGTAATCAACTCCTAACAAATAATACACCGTGAAGAGAACACCCGTAATTGCGCGCCTGTTTTCTTGGAAACCACGAGCTACCATGCAAAATGTTTAATTTTTATTAAATACAGTCAAAGTAAAGTTATTTGAAAATTTGGAAAGGGTCTGACTAATCTAGAATGTTAATGTGATTGAACACATTCCAAACATGCACTCAAATATATCTGGTTCATAGAAACAGCTGCATAATTTGGATTTCAAAAAGTTTACATAAGTCATAACGTCAAAACGAGGGAAAACACGTCATTGTATAACTATTCATGCGCACATCACAAATCATTGATTATAATCTCAAAAATAGACTAACAGGGCTCCAGATAAGGAATTAGCAATTGAGTATTTTCACTCCATCAGATCTGAAGCAAATGGGTATTTCAATATTTTAATAGGGTAAAATAAAATCACACTACTGTTGACACATCAACATACAGCAATTATTGAATAGTTTGCTTCGAAATGAAAACACATCTTTGTATTTCATTAGAATTGTCTCCAAGGAGACAATTCTAATGAAATACAAAGATGTGTTTTCATGCAAATAAGAAAAATATGCTATATTTGTGGTCTGTTTATTGTTTTCTGTAGCATGGTACCGCAAATTTGTTGTTGCTTTTTGATACTCGCTACTTCTGATTTCAATTGGGTTTTTGGCAATTTTAATTGGGTATTTACGCAAATACGCAGCTTATCTAGAGCTCTGGACTAATGTGCATATGTAACCGCCGTGGAAGTGTAATAAATAGGATATTCCATCGTGTCCGTCAGCGTCCGTGCAAGCAACTCGTTCGCTACGTTCACTCGTTGCTTACGCGGAAGCCGACGCACACTCGTATATTATTTCCCGCTATTCAAAATGTACGCTGGAATATCCTCTATTTTATTACATTATCACAGCCATTTAATAAATTAAGTATAATAATTCTGCATAATTTTAATCATCAAATATATGCAGTTGTTAGTTCTATATGAAATAATGCATTTCAGGAAAAATAAAGGATTACTCCCTCAAGGTATACTTTGCAATGTTGGTGAAATCGGCTACAGATACATTTTCTGTCTACAAACTTGATTAACAAATTTTGATTTGCTATTAACCAATGTCCATTTTACATCTAACTATAATTGCAGGCCCGTAGCCAGGGGGGGTCGGAGCGGTCGGACGACCCCCCCCCCCCTGCCCAGTATCGAGGTCCACTTTTTTAGCAAAAAAACATGCCACCGGACCCCCCTAAATACCTCAGGCCCCCTTTGGCCTTCAAAACGACCCCGCCCCTTCAAACAGGTCTGGCTACGGGCCTGAACTGTATGAGAGTTGAAAACTTATTCCATATATATATGACAGGGGTGCATATTGTGTATAACAGCAGGCGCAGATACAGAGATAATTGCAGGGTGGGTCTGTATTTAAAATTTGGCGTACCCGACCTCCGCACGCGCGAAATCGTAAAGTCCGGGGTCCTCCCCCAGGCAATTTTTAAATGCCTCATCTCCGCAGATGCGATTTCCTGACACCTAGGCCACGAAAAAGTCATCCAACTATTTGAGTATTGTAGATTTTCTTCTTTTTTATGCCACCGGGTGGGTTTCGAAGAAACGGGTGGCATATAGTGTTTGGACCGTCCGTCTGTCCGTCCGTCACACTTTTGGTTAACCACTTTGTTCAACAGAGGCATTTCTTGTGTTTTTTTTTGCCGGGAGCAGGGGGGGTCCGGACCACCTGGACCCCCCCCCCCCCCCCCCCCCTCTAATCCGCGCCTGAACAGGGCGGTATGGGAGTAGATTGCAAGCGTTACTGTTCGCAATTATGTGTGCAAATCAATAGCTGCAACACATCCTGAGCGATGCCATGATAAATATAGCAGTCCAGGGAAAGTTTTTTTGGAAAAGCTAATACTTGTAGTACTGGTTATATTTAGAATGGTACCCGGTTCAATCTTCACAGCATATAGCGAGTGCAAACTGGGATACAGATATAACGGTCATAGAGGTAGTTTTTCGTGTAACTCCAGTGTTTTAAACGCGAGTAACCCGAGTTTCACAGAAACAAGCAGTCGTTGTTCGGGTCCAACTCGAGTTGGAGCTCTAGTAACCCACTCACGACAAGGCATAGCCTTAGGTTAGATTCGAGTTACTCGAGTAAGGTTCAAAGGTCAAATTATTCAACTTGAGTTGGAACTGCTTGTTCCAGACTGCAGTGATACTCGAGTTGCTACCGGGAGTTACAACGAAAAACGCCTTCAAACAGTTATCGACCGGTCACGCACCCCTATATTTAACCGTGGAAAATCCGCAAAGTAGTTCGGTAATTGTGTCGGCCGATTTTAGTCACCATATGCCTCTGCTGTTCAGTTCTAAAAATAGCACAACTAATCCACAAAGCGCGATGTGCAGTGTGTGTGTGTTGTCAGCAATTGCGCATATTCACGAATGTGGCTGTGTCAGCCTGTGATATGAGAAAATCGGCTTATGGGACGTGTGACCAGTGTAGCTCCTGATTAAATAGCACACTTGTCATTGACTAGCCTGATAACGATCAGCCTGTAGACCCAGATATATAAGCTAAACACTAAAACAGTGCATATCCTGATCAGACTGCGGATGCACAGGGTGATCTGGGTCTACAGTGTATACTGCTACAGTGTATACTGGTCGCAGATCCCACAAGCCCCATTTCTCCAGTCACAGCCACATACATAGAGAAAGTTACACAAGTAATGAGTAAACTCTATTTATTTAATGCACTGCATCTCCGATGATGACTCAGAAAAACAAAATGTTGTTGCTTTTCGTTTCCATGGGCGGATTCGGGAGGGGGGGGGGGCGGACCCGGCGAGCGCCCTGCTTCGTCGAGTAAAGATTGTTTACAAGCAAGTTACAAGGCACGTTTCTACGTTCGCGTTGTGAATTTGTTGTTTATTTTTGCTCCAAAATGCCCAGAACGCAGGAAATGCGAAGTAGATTTCAAAAAATTTCAGGGGTGGAATGCACCCGGACCCCCTAGCGCTATCCCGAGCTCCGATAATATAGTCAAGTATTGCAAAATAGTTACGCCCCTCCCCCCCCCCCCACCCCAACCCGAAATCCTGGATCCGTGCCTGGTTTCACTTCGTGCACTTTGTATACGTGTGGGAAAATGGGGCTTATGGGATTTGTGACCAGTGTAGATCCTGGTCAAATAACACACTCCTGTAGCTTGATAATGATCTTATTTTATATATTGCTTGCTAGTACTTAGAAGCATGACAGTGCTTCATTGACAGAATGCCTGAACACTGTAATATAGTTATTATTGTTTGGAAATGATCATACAATATATACGAACTCACTTATATCACATTTACAATATAGTTTCCAATCCAAATAATACTAGTTTAATTAATTTAGGCAAACCAAAATTAGTGACCATGAAATTCTAGTAAAAATGAATCTAAATCGTGTTCGTTTAATTGTGGAATTTATCGGGGTATAATATAAACGTGGAAAAGTCGCAGGAATACTGGCCGAAGGCCGGAAAATAATTTATTGCATACACACATCATCATACATGCAAGATGTACTGATCACATATTGACATAACAGGGTTTCAGTAGCTTGGTATCATTTACATAATATATTTCTTAGACACCATCACAGTGTGATATTACACTGTGAACGTCCTTTTTTTGTTGTTGCAATAATCATGTGTTTGGCTGCACATGTGAATCTACTTGCGAACACTAACTCTTGCAATATGTTGATAGGCAGTTAAACCCCAACAAAATAAACAAACTTGCAATCTACCCCCCTACCTTCCGGCTACGGTACTTGAGTAGATAGATGGACTACGGGAGTAAATTTCAAGAGCCTGACAACTACGATTATATCAATTATATCTGGTTGATTGGTGGAGCTTTAACTTTCCAAACTCACAGGTGGATAAATCGTAGCAGCGATGGTATCACGATTAACTCACTAATTATGTTTAGAAACTAACAGAAAGTTAGTTGCGAATGGTAACTTGCAATCTACTCCCGTACCGTCCGGGAGTTTGTTTATTTGTTGGGGTTTAACGGCCTATCAACAGCTAAGGTCATTTAAGGCCGGGTCAATTGGTTTAGTACTAAATCCATACCTGTACAAGTACATGTACATGTACAAATCGGGGGGGGGGTGGGGGGGTGGGGATCCCAAAATCAGAACTGAATATTACAATAACAAAACTATATATTCAGCCCTGAAATCGGAATAATCCTGATCTGATGCCAGGTCCTCGCCACACCAGAATCACTTGGCCCCTTCCAAAAGCAGTAGGATCAGTAATACTCGTACTACTTTTATAATGGGCAATAACCCAATTCAACTCCCAGGTAACTATAAACTAAAGAGCCAAAGATAAAAACGTACCTGTCGGCCAAACCAGTCAAATCGTGATTCCTATAAGGAAGAACCCATACTGTTAATTTACGCCGTCTCATCCACCCGACCACCACCCACACCGGTACGGGAGTAGATTGCAGGAGTTACCGTTCGCAACTAACAGAGACTTCGAAAATTGAAATTGAATGTGTTTAACGTCCCAACACCAACTACGGTCATACAGACTACAGAGACAGGAAAAGTCAGAGATATAAAAATTGTCATAAAAACAAGAAATCTCTCCTTATCATATAATAGTAGGGCTTTTAAAGGCGAACTTTTGCTTTCATGACAACTTTTATTTCTCTGATTTCTTCTAATTAGGAAATGTGTAACTGTTTTACCATCCCTGCCACGTTTTATCTAGACATAACACACCAGCCTGTACGACATAACACACCGCTGTACGGACAGGGGGGGGGGGGGGGGGGGGGGTAACAAACCCACAGCAGTACGACATAACACAACACACCCACCTGTACAGGCCTGCGATACGGAGGGATTTCAAAATTTCCTGGGGGCCCATACTTTACAATGCGCATCGCCTCGCGCTCGCGGATGTGGGCTACGGCGACTTGTAATTACAGACCCCCCCCCCCCCACCCTGCAATTATTATTTCTGTATCCGCGCCTGCACTCCGCTCTACTGTATAGCACAATGACAGAATAAAGAAAAATGTCAGATTAGTTAAAACTTTATCTAAAACACATATCGAGACATATGTTATTCTACGTTTTATCCACCTATGATTATACGGATGTTGGGTTCAGTGTCCAAGTAGACTAGACTAGTTACAAAGTACTGCAGTAACAATTTATATGTCGAGTAAGTAGCCTACTGTATATAATTGCTTAGCGCAGCAGTTGGGGAAAGTTCGAAAGTTCAGAATATATAACGACCACGGCCAAATGAATAAACCAGATGCAGGTTGTGATAGTGTATGGTGGCAAATATACATCACGCGCGCCTATTGTTGCGGGCAGCAACTCTGCAAAGTTCCCAGTACCACATCCTCTGTATCATGTTACGGACGGTATAGTTGCGAACAGTAACTATTGCAATCTACACCCGTACCGTTCTTGCTACGGACGGTACGGGTGTAGATTGCAAGAGTTACCGTTCACAACTTCGGTAGGTGTGGACGTTTTGACAGTTACTGCCCACAACAAGCGCGCCTACAAACTGTACGGGAAGTTGTCCGTAATACAAATAACTATATTGTCATTGGAGAAATGGGGCTTATGGGATTAGTTACCACGGGAGTGGATTGCAAGAGTTAGCCACCTTCAACACCCCTTCAATTGGCATAAGTCATGTCACGCACACTGGCCACAGTTTAAATACTCATGCTACGTGACCTTCAGGCCCGTACGCAGGAATTAATTTTAGGGGGGGGGGGGGGGGGTGCGTTATCGACGGCGCGAAGGGCTAAACATTGTTGTTTTGCACATTCACGGACAGACCTCGGCAGATTAACCATTTCACCCCTAAATAACTGGAATGGATTTTGATATGTTAATTTTGCAACCCATTCCAATCATCACAAAATGATTTTCAGACCAGTCGATTTATAAACATGAGTGTTTTTGTTCTCAAAATTATGAAAATTACTTGCAAAAAGTGCAGATCCTGATGAGACGGCTCGTAACGAGCCGGCTCATCTGGATCTACACTTTTTGCCAATACCACTATACAGGCCTGTGGTGTTGAACGGGTTAAGTGGGGTGCGTACGCACCCGTCGCACACTCTGCGTACGGGCCTGACCCTCTCATACGGTACGGGATGCCAGGGTCACAGAATTACACAGTGCTGCAACTAGCAAGAGCATCTCCACAATTTGTCACAAACAGTGGGCGGACGTGACACACATTAACCACCATATTTCCGCAAATGCGTCGCGGATGAATACGCGAAACCAGATGCCGCGATCGGCAACTAATCAGTAATGTGTGCAAAGAAACAAAATAATCTTACCATTCAAAGGTGTATCTGAAAATAAGGAGCAGAACTCCGATTAAAACCGACCAATTTAAATCCCTGGTCTGTGGTAAATATATTTCACTCCCAGGCTCGTTCTCCAAATCCTTCCACGTAGTCCCGGTTGGGAACCAAAAACTCTCCGTCCAAATCACGTTGTATATATAATCCATTTTCCCACTCCTATGTTATGATTGTTTCAGCTAGGACTCGCTCGCCTCTGATGACTGCTAACTTGGAAAACCGACTGATCGTACGATCCACATCAGCAATGTATGAATTATACGCTAAAACGCGACTAACGCTATTGCAACAGCTGATCCGCGTTGCTGATTCACTGAAATATTCTATATTTAGAATGTTTTTGTTTTTCTAACGATAGCGTGAGTGAATGATTCTGAAGAACAAACTACGTTGATTCTGGTCTGACTGCGCAGGCCGACAATGATGTGTGGTTACGCTCGTCAGAAGGGCTGCAATGTACATTGTCTCAGGGACTGGCCTCGTGCACGTGATTCGGTGTGAGAAAACGAGCCTAGGCATCGCCTAGATACTGACAATAGTGTATGGACTGGTTATGGCATCGTGCGGTTCATTGACCGATTAGGAGGCATACATCTGTACATTGTCCACTTATAGGAAATGCGATCAGCGTAGATCCAGATCAGACTGCGCGAATGCGCAGGCTGATCTGGATCTACACTGGTGCTAAACGTTATATAGTGTTAATTTCTCGCAGTGGACGTCCCGTGTGTATACATAACGTCTGGTCAGCCGGTCACAGTTGGTCGGAGATCGCGCCATTTTACGAGACTACATGTGGAGTTAAAGGCATTGCTTCTCAGATGTTTTCTCCATGCATACATAATGCGACACATATGCAAATATGCGGCGTATTAAAGGTACATGCCCACTCAGTAGGCACACAATGTTCTTTATAGGAAGTAAATAAGTCTTATTAAGTGTGTAATTGTGTCACTATTCCACCACTGGCACCAGTTCTAAAAATTAAAAGTGCCCGCGGACACTTAATGTAATTTTTAGAACTGGTTGAATAATTACACAAGTATACACTTATCTAATTCCTATAAAGAACAGTTTGTGCCTCCTGAGTGGGCATGTAGCTTTAAAAGTGTTTGCCGATACACAAACGTTTAAAGTGACTGTGTCTCTGATGATGACTCAGATATCCAATATATTTCGCTTCATGCAAAATAAATGTCATATATGAATTAATCGCACCATTTGATTTGATCACGTTAACAGAAGCATGTATTATATTCAAGTACATGCCGTTATAAACTGTGATAGTTAAGGAAGATACTATGGCTTGGCATTTTCGCAATACATGCACCAGAAAGGAAAACATGGGAAATATCTTTATGTTTTTGTTGTGAAATGATAATAATATCCCAAATTTATAAAGAAGTTCTCATTATATACGCTAGTGTAATTCATTTAAATAAATAATCGAGTAACCATCAATTGAAAAAAAAACACATTTTTAAAAACACTGACTGAAATTAAATTTAGAAGTATTTTTCTGATTCTATTTCATCACTTGCTATGCATATCTGAGACCCAGTGCCTTTAAATATAACCATACTACCATATGGGTGGCAATTTTGTGGTAATGGTTTCCCATAGTGCAATAGTTACACCATGTTAGCTGGTTAGCCAGTTATCACGTGATCCTGCATATTTTGTGTAAACAGTCCTACTTCTCACCAGATCTATTTTTCTGTTCTTAAAGTTAAATTAATATTGAACAATAAAACAAAGCAATATACGAGATGTAGATGTGTTTCAATAATATACGATTTCTTTATAGCTAATACTAGCTGTCATTGAGTTATTTTATTTAGTAAAATTTGGTAAAAACTACTGATTCTTTTAGCATTATGGAAAACATTAGTTGCGAACGGTAACTCTTGCAATCCGTAGGCCGTTACTGAAGTAGATTGCAGAAGTTACCGTTCGCAACTAGGAAAACACATACATGTACATAGCCTAAATCAATATTAGTTTCGGAACACCTAACCACATGAGCTTCCTTCATGCAGTGGAACAGCAAATTTCAAACAAAATAATCAATAAAGTAAGAAAATTATTCAATTCATAAAAACTTACCATAGTCATAGGAATTACAAATTTCCGATTATCTACATTTTTCCAGGATGGAAACCCATTGACCCGGCTTTAAATGACATTAGCTGTTGATCGGCCGTTAAACCCCAACAAACAAACACATAAGGACGTCGCTAACTCGTCACGTTACCCAGTATACCGCATTAACGGGTTTCCGAACGATTTGGCTACTAGAGTATTACTTCCGGGCACAGGTGAAAGACTCGGACCTATGACACCAACAAAATGTCTATTAAGAATAATCCCATTACCCCACCCACTTGGTCTCGTACATTACCATCTTATATAAAGAAGATGGTAATGTACCAGACAAGTGGGTGGGGTAATGGGATTTTCCACCTGTGCTTCCGGGCACCCGACTCGATGCCGTCAAAATCATGCATACTCGTACTGCAGACGTCATTCAACATATGAAATCGCCCTTAAATATGTTAAAAGTACATGCTCACTCATTAGGCACAAACTGTTATGTATATCAGACATCATCTGAGACATTTTCTGGCAAAATAAACATTCATTCACCATTACCTGACGAATTGATCATGACATTATTATACATTTGAAATCAGGCGTAAATTCCCACACTGATATCAGGGGCGATAACCGTGTTTCCTTAAAATGTTAACGGACATTACTATTTATTCTCTGTATTTATTTTTTGATGTGCAATGACCATACTTTATACTATGTCGAACATATTATTTGTTCAGGTTACGCATTTAATTAGTATAAATAATTAAACAATAGCATGCCTCATTTGCGTATGAAAATAGCCTGATACCACCGCGCGTCACTATCAGTAAAATGAATATTACTAAATGATTATATCTGTATAGTGGGCACTCGTAAGTTTTATAACGGGTGGAATAGTGACAAGTATACACTGATTTAATCCATATAAATAACATATTGTGCCTACTGAGTGGGAATGTGCCTTTAATGGGTGTATTTAAATATAACAATACATTGTATACTCTTAAAACATGTTTCTATGCCTTGGTCATGCTGATATGTGAATACGGCCGATACACGTTCCTATGTTTAGTGGCTGACTACAACAGTGTTTGTCACATTGTTTCTTACATAATCAGTGATACATTGCATATATTGTATACACTTCGTATGCTAACAATTTATACATCCCAGTTGCATACAAACCGATCTCGAAACTAGGTCATGCTATGTGTAAGTTACTGCAGCCGCCGCAAGTTGCAGCTGTGAAAGCTGTACACAATTTTAATGCGATTAACCCTTAGACCGCTACTTACAACAATTGTCGTCTGCTGTTATATCTTGCCTTATTTCTCAATACAAACACGGTTTGACAGCACTTCTGAATCATTTGCCAATGCATGTTGTAAATTATTTTAAAGTGCTGCCGAAGCATGTTTTTGATGATAAAAATGGAAAATATAAAATAAACAGCAGACGACAAAAAAAAGAAGATAAAGGTGTAATTTTAAAGGTAATTTAGTTGACAGTATAAGTTTGGCGATAAAAGGAAATACGTTTTTGGACATATTTAACCCCCATGTACAAAAACAAAGGATATATTATAGGAATGAATGGCCTTTTTGTGGAATTTATCGGGGTATAAACTTGGAAAAGACGCGGGAATACTGGACGAAGGCCTGCCTTCCGGCTTTCGTCCAGTATTCCCGCGACTTTTCCAAGTTTATATCCCCGATAAATTCAACAAAAAGGCCATTACAATTACAATTGTTTATTTAGTGATGTAGGCCACCGGCCCATTACACACAACATGTATATGTAAATGATATAACAGTATACATGCTGTGAGCCATTGCCCGACGAGTTGTGATTAAGTTCCCATAAATGTATAGTATATGTCATTCTACGTCAGGCAACGGGTCACATAGACAATGTTTAGGTAAACGATTTTCTTAGTTTCAATAGATGGTAGACAAATGTAGCAATTTTCTTAATAGCTGTAGGATTCTGTATTGCGATTAGTCGATAGTATTCTGTCGCAGACTTGCTTGAGTATATGGTTGGGTCTAAATATTTAATACGCAAGTCAGCATATAGCTTACAATAAAAACATAAAATTCATTGTGTCAAATGTGTTTATTTTCCGTTTTCTTAAGAATTATTTTAACTGCGCCTCACGGTTACGGAAAGTAGTTAGGCGTGGGAGTTTACTGGGATATAAATTTTGGGCAGAGACTTGCTACGGGCCAATCAAATGTTAGGGAATTGTGTAAATATTTTTGTGCTGGAATTATCACATTTTGGATGGTGATTTTCTATAATATAATATGTTTTCTGTAATGAATGAACTTCTGTGTTTTCCAAACATACCCCATCGAAAACGGCGGTACAATTCGTGAAATCAAGCGCGGTATACATTATATTTGGTGGTGTTCCGAAACACATTGTGTTCCATTTCACATTGATTGCGGGATACTCTCTCTCTCTCTCTCTCTCTCTCTCTCTCTCTCTCTCTCTCTCCAGCCCCGCCCCGCGCATGCGTATAAATCGCTGCCTTTCGACAAGGGAAGCCGTTGCTTATAATCCACCACAGGCATTCGGCGTGTTTGGGCTTTTATCGGTATAACTCTATATATATATATGAACACGGCTTCTAACTTTGGTCGGATACGACCTCGTATCATAACAAAATAACATGTTTAAAATTGTAATTTTCTATGCATTCTATGCATTCTATGTGATAATTCTCAAATGATCATATGAACTTGCCACTACAATATTGACGTTAGTACCTTAAACACATTATTTTATTTGTTATGATACGAGCTTGTGTCCGACCTAGGAAAAGGAGCTGCAATTGACAATTCAATATTATTTGCATAAATATGTTCTAACTGTTATTTTAGCAAGATAACAATAATTCTAAAATGAACATTTGCACTTTCCGCCAAAATATTCATATGAGCGTTAATAAAATCGTGGAATGTTTTATGATACGAGGTCGTGTCCGACCAAAGTTAGAAGCATTGTTCATATATATATATATATATATATATATATATATATAGTTATACTGATGAAAGCTGAAAAACGCCGAATGCCTGTGATGGGATCCACAGTTTACCACGCCTCCTCGCGTGCACCGCACTCATATTTGACGTCATACTTATTAAAAACGTAATAACCCTCGATTTATAAATGTGGCGTGATCGTTATCACTGGCGCTGCACTCCGCGCCGGCGTAAAATGTTTCATGTCTAAATAGGCGCCATATTCCTGATTTCCCTTTTATATTATCGTGCAGAATATACTACATAAACACACTTGGGTCGGGTCCGCCCCACCCCCCCCCCCCCCCCCCCCTGAATACGCCCTTGCTTTCGGGTAGATTTTTGCAAATATTGATTTTTAGTTAAATAAGGTCCTTCGGTTTGGGTTGTTATTTTTTTTGTCCGCCATCTTGCTATTTTGGCATTAATCAATAATATCATGTGCACCTAAGAAATTAACTGCATATCTATTGGTTATACCATGCAATATATATATATCACACTTACGACTTTTAGTCATTATTGATAAATTCAAAATGGCCACCAAATAATTGTCGCTATGTGTAAATCATACTACATAGTGCTGTAACGTTTGCTCACTGACAATACAATGGTCATTTTGGCATCTGTATGTATATGTCTTCTGTTACAAGCAATTCATAGTAGCGAAATATTATACTGGAAATGCAATATTTCCAAGATTTCCAAGATGGCCGCTATGCATTATTTCAAACACATACTACCGTTGTATATCATTTTAACCACTTGTCATTCATATATGACATTATTGTTCATACCTACGATTCTAAACACAGTTAGTTCAATAAATATAATTAGAATACCATATCATATGTTTCTAATTAGTATATTCAAGATGGCCACCTACATTTTGCAAATCATAATTCGTATATATCTATTCCATTTGAACAACTGACTGTCCATTGAAATGTGAGTGTGGTGTCATTGCCCATGTCATACACTACAGCTATTTCACTAAACTTAATGACAATGTTTTGGATAAAAGGCATTTAATTTGTAAATTTAAGATGCCTACAATAAATATAAATAATATATATAATTTTATTGACTGGTCATCAAAATTTGGTGTCTATGACTGTAGTATCAACCAGTGACATTTCATCAATAAAACTATAGTAACTGCAACTCTTACCCCTACATGTACATTTTGTATTAGCAATGCTGTACGTTCACGTGGTACGCAATATGCACAGTATTATGAAAGCTAACCATAAGGAAAAACTACAACACTCAAATGCATTTTCTACGTGCACATCATACAAATATTACCAATATCCGTCAAACATATAAAATGTTGCAGACATAAGATGCGTGTGATAATATGTATTGTCAACATGCAGCTAGTTGTGTGTACATGTATGCCATGCCTCACTCTATTATGCTATAGCTGTGTGGATTTGATTGTTGGTGCCAACAACTGATGCCATATTTAGACCTTCTGCGACAGAGTGGGGAAAGGATGGATAAAGAGACCGACTCACAGGTGACAGAGCTCGTTTAGCACTCGATTGGCTTAGGAATATTATATTACCGCCCCTGTAAGTCCTAATTCGAATATTGTTGGCTGAGCATAGTCTACACTGTTGGAAAACGTAGTAAAACAATTAAAGAAAAAGTCGTCCGCATCTAACTATGTAGTAATAGTCCCAATCAAAGTAATTATGTTGGAGAGCTAGTTATCGATGGCAAAATATATTATGAAGTAACACATATAGCAAATATTGGGGTACGTGTGTGTTATTGTACAAGGGCAAGTCGTTTCAAACAGTTTACGTAGACCTTACTAATCATGTTGCATGCGTTTTTATTTGACATGGGTGCTAGACATGTAGGCCCATGCAATGGTCTTGTACATATTGCATACTACTATAACAGTCTTAAATACTAAAGAATATAATCAACGCTATCGACTCCTACTCAAATACGACTAGGTTCATGCTATTAAGCCCATAAATTAACACACATATTCAAAGTAACTTACATCTGCTGATGGTAACCATACAGAAGCATGTACCGTACTTTCTTTACTTTATATTCGTATTCGGCCGAAATGCGTGTGCATTGACATGTCTAAAGGCATTTGCTGGGTGTTATATGCTGGGGCTGGGTGTTATATGCTGGGTGTTATACGCCCACCTGCTTGGGTAATTGCAAACCAATCGATGGGATAACATTTGGAAACACACATGAATAGGAAATTAATATGCTATATCAGCTTAATATCTATGCTGAACACGGACCATAATACGTGTACATATTTGTTGTAAATGTATTTTTGTGGCGCATGTTCATTTGTTTCGAGGACTGCACCCGTACCGTGACAGTCCATAGCACAAACGCCTCCTAGTAACGCATACAGTTAGTACAAATAGGCAGGCAAAATGTATGTACAAAACCGTCGACGTGACGTAAGAACGCAAATACATATTGTTACCAGCACGTTCTATCTACGATGTGATTTATGAAAGCATATATTGCTGGATCTGATCAATCTGTACTGGTTACATGACGGCTAAATTGATGTATACAGCTAGTATCAAAGAATGTATTACTTGCTCCAGTAACTCTCTATTGGTCATGGTGAATTGGGATTGTACAATTATCAATATATTTGTCACATATAGTGCAATAATTCCAGCACAAAAGTATTTACACAATTCCCTAACATTTGATTGGCCCGTAGCAAGTCTCTGTCCAAAATTTATATCCCAATAAACTCCCACGCCGAACTACTTTCTACAGGTGCGCCAATGTAAACAAATGGCTGCCGTCTGTCAAAATAAACACATTTTCTTGATGAATTTATTTCATATGCTGGAATTATAAGGAATGAATGGCCTTTTTGTGGAATTTATCGGGGATATAAACTTGGAAAAGTCGCGGGAATACTGGACGAGGCCTTCCGGCCTTCGTCCAGTATTCCCGCGACTTTTCCAAGTTTATACCCCGATCAATTCCACAAAAAGGTCATTCATTCCTGTAATATATTTGTCACATATACATGTAGTGCAATAAGAACGCTTTATCATATGCATGACCGCGAAACAATTAAATTACGAGTACATTATATCTGAATTATGTCTTGCTGATGTCGAACATATGAAACATAACTGTGGATTAAGATAAAGTGATTGATTTCCTGGATTTCTACTGGCTGACCCATCAATCCATTCAATAGTTTGTGCCACAATAATGCTACAGTTTGTAATAGAGAGATTATCAAGATCGATACAACGCCAATGAGTGAATACTAATTATTGCCATAACAATCATGTTTGTCATATAATGTATTGAATGTATTTATGATATATACACATTTGAAATAATTTAGACACAAGTGTTGTCTTGGACATTATACATCAGTCGACATGTGTAAAATTAATGTTATTTTCGGGTCATGCCACTTAAAATGTATGGCATAATAATGAATTATGTTTCTGTTCGTAAGCAACATATTGGCGGACATTTTGATATTTTCTGCCATATTAAAGCTGAAGGCATTATAGTTTTACAGGCAAATGCAAATGCCGCCAAGATATGACCAATTTACATAATTTCACTCATTCATCACATACAATAAAATAAGTATTCTAATCGTGGGTTTATTGCATCAATGCATGTTTCTTTTTGTAACTTTGCCGTGAAATTGGATACTAGTCTAAATAACAGACGTTCAGTATGGCCACCAAACATAAATTTATTACATTATACTTGAAATAAGAACATTTATCATTGCACTCAGACTCAACATCAGAGCAAATGTGTATACCAACATTGCATTTAGGTTTTTAATGATTCCAATACCTTAGATATGCAATTAGATTATTCTTTCAATAGCATTAGTCCAAGATCGCCGCCAACTACAAGTATATTGATATTATTGTAGTAAATACTTTCATATAATTGGATAATTATTCCATTTATTTTGTAAAGCCTTTTTTGTCTTGCCATTCCATATCAACATTAAACGGCGGTATACACATGGTGATTGTATATCGCTTATTATCTGGTATGGTAAGATGCAAGTAAATTATGTATATTCAGACTATTGTCGATGCTATAGAGCAAAATATATTTGTATGGTGAGTTAAATGTACATGCCCACTCAGGAGACACAAACTGTTCTTTATATCAGAGACATCATCTGAGACACTTTCTGGCAAAATAACAATACAATAATACATTGTATTCACTCTAAGCCACATACGTGACACACGAGGTATACAATAGATTACATAATACAACGATGGGTAAAAATACAAAATGCATATGTATAAGCTCACTAGTCATTATAACCATAAAGCATTTCTTATAAAAATAGCTAAATTTCTTAATTGCTTTCCAGATTTTTTCTCAAATAGCTGTGCGAATTTTAAAATATTTGGTCTTCTAAAATAAAATGGCTTGATATACCGTTTTCGAACTTCATCATAGAAGCGGCACTCGAAAAGGAAATGAAACTCGTCACCGAGAGCACCAGCGCCACATTTGTTGCAGACTCTGCTTGCTCTCGGCACACCTGTCCATCTACCAGTTTCGACCGCCAGTCTATGATTACAAGTTCGAAATCTGGTCAATGTTTTTCTTAACCTTTCCGTGAGATTAATTAAATATGTTTCTAATCCAAACTCTGTTTTAAAGATTATATATTACGTAATTCCACGTGAAGATGAATCGATGCTGGTGAGCCATGACTGAATAAACTGGTTCTGAAGTTGAGTCCTGGCGTAGTGGCTCAGCCAGATAGCATTAACATCGTTCTGGCTAAGCCATACGCCAGGAACTCCAATTTCAGTTAAAATAGATTTAACATTCTGAATCCATCGGAAATGAGTCACATTTGCTTCATGTTGTGTATATAATAACTTATACATAAGAAACAATAATTTACTCTGCTTCAACCATTCATTCACCATAACCCCGCGTGTTAATTGGCATTATTATACATTTTATGTCAGACGTACGTGTCCATACGGGTATCGGGGGCAATAATCGTGTTTTGTTTAATATGTTAACGGACCTTATTATTTATTCTCTGTATTTATGTTTTGATATGCAATGATCATACATTATAATCTGTCGAAAGCATTATTTTTTCAGGTGACGCATTTAATTAGTATAAATAATTAAAAAATATTATGCCTCATTTGCATATGAAAATAGCCTGATACCACCGCGCGTCACTATCAGCAAAATGACTATTACTAAATGGTTATATCTGCATAGCGGGAACTTGTAAGTTGTATAACTGGTGGAATAGTGACACAATTATACACTTATTCAATTCCTATAAAGATCCTATAAAGATCATTTTGTGCCTACTGAGTGGGCATGTACCTTTAAGCTACTGGCATACTATACCTGTTTGGCGGCCATTTCGGATGTATGACAATTGCTCAAAAGCTCAAGGATGACAGAGTGTCAAGATGGACTTTTGATGTGGTTGGTCTGGACAAACAAAATCGCCAATAAAAACTTATCATTTAAAACAATGTTAAGCTCCCGGCTCCCGGACTATAGCTGTCGCGTATTTGAGAACGGTTTACAAGCCGTAGTGGGAAAATGGGGCTCATCGTATTTGGCCAGCGTAGCCGCAGCATCCGCATAGGCTGATGAGAACCTACACTGATGGCATTTTAGTTTTAGAACCGTTCGGGTCTGTGGCTATGACTGGATAATTATTTGTGACCAGTGTAGATCCAGATCAGCATGTGCATCAGCACAATCTGATCAGGATCTGCACTGTTCGCCATTCCATAGATGAAACACCTGGCATGCTTCTAACAAGCAATATATATCGTTTTAGGGCTACATAAGTGTGTCACTTGATCCGGAGCTACACTGGTCACACATCACATAAGCCGCATTTCTCTAGTCACAGCCACATTTAAAGATAGTATGGATCGAGGCAAGATTGTGGATTAAAGTCCGGAGAACGTGATACAGGTCCCCGTCATATGAGCACAAAACTTCATATGACAAAAATGTTCACACGAAGAATTCTATAAATTTACTACACACATTAAAGGTGCATGCCCACTCAGTAGGCACAAACTGTTATTTATAGGAATTAAATATGTGTAAAGTTGTGTCACTATTCCACCAGTTCTAAAAATTACGAGTACCCACTATACAGATATATGTACTCATTTAGTAATGTTTATTTTACTGATAGTGACTCGCGGTGGTATCAGGCTATTTTAATTTGCAAATGAGGCATGGTATTTTTTAACTATTTATACTAATTAAATGTGTTACCTGAACAAATAATATAACCAACATATTATAAAATGTGATCATTGTACATCAAACAATACATACAGATAAGAAATAGTAATGTCCGTTAACATTCTAAGAAAACACGGATATCGCCCCTGATATGAGTGTGGAAATTTACGTCTGATATGCAATGTACAATAATGCCAATCAATACGTGGGACAATGGCGAATAAATGTTTAGTTTTGCTAGAAAACGTCTCAAATGATGTCTCTGATATAAAGAACTGGGCATGTACCTTGAATGTGGCTGTTTCACTAATGCATTTTCCATCTACATGTAAGGGGCATTCAATCCACCAAAGAGCCACCACAATCGGCTGCTAATCGGCCGTAGGCCGCGGGTTCAAACATTTACCCACGGCTGGACATGATCGAACGTTATTGTTACATTTCCGTCGGAAATATCGTGTAATTAATTATTTGAGCATTTATGCAGTGCTTTCTGTTGTATGATAATCCGCTCCATTCACACAGCTGATTTGAAGATACTTATTTCTGGGTCGCAGTTTACGTCGCGTGATGCAGCCGCGTCAATTTCAAAATTTCAGTGCAATCGTTGTGAACTGGTCTGGTGACGTAATGGCGTGTTCTAGAAACGTCATGAGACACATGCATTACGTAGGCGTTAGCTTGGCCCCGGAATAAGCATTGTCTACAGCTATGGTCAAACAGCACGCGCTGTACGTTTGAACACGGATGTGAGCGGTGTCGAACAGCGTCAGTCATGTAACAATTTAGTTGTGGGCTTACAAACTTCTTAGCTGTACGGAGTTTAGTGAAATTGCCCCAGGACCGTAGACTGGAATGTCCGTGAGTAATCTATGTCAGACTTATATTCGGGGCTACATACACAGCCTGTAATTTGTGACCAGTATATAACGTGATAAAATATCACACCCATGTATCCTGATAACGAGCTATATTGCTTGTTAGAAGCATGGCGGGTGTTGCATAGATCGAATGGATTCTGATCAGAATGTCAGATGCACAACTGATATGGAGTACATGCTATCGCTGTCAAATATCACGCACGCAGTCTGGGGTATATGCTATTAGACGGCCCGCCAAGGCCAATAAAAGGCCTCCTATAAAGTTTTGATGGCATTATTTGTTACAAATGGGTACCCAAGCTGATCGACTTCTATGATATGTAAGCTGTTGGATAGGGGTGGGTACCCCCGCAGATTTGACCTTTATGAGTAATTTTTGAGGTCATATAGACCCAACATTTTCCATTGACATGGGTGTATAAATGCACGTATATGATTAAAAAAAGCATTGATAGCCGTCTGCAGATGAACTATTTTGGTAGCTATATAAATATTAGGGATTCTGAAAAGGCCGAATAATTGAGAGAAAAAACATGTCTGAAATTCAAGATGGCCGCCAATTTGTCTAAGAAGAAGAATATCATACTGTACGTCATATCTTTGTTAATATTTAAGGCATTTTAATAGCGATAATGATAATAAGTATATTTTTCGATAGAGGAATTGTTTACAAACGTATTGATACCATTTTTCCCAATGTTACTGTTCGTAAATCCAAGATAGCCGTCAAAACAGTATTTTGTATTAAGTTCGTTCTCATTTAGCCTATTGCTGAGAATGAAGAGATTTCCCATTAGCATGTCATTTTCATGGAATTTGTGACTAATGTTATCCTTCATTTTGTATTATTTATCAAACTAACAGAACCATATTTTAAAATTGGGACAATTGGAGCTGCAGCTCCACATTCAAAATGGCCGCCAACTCAATTTTGAAAAGTATAAAATGAAATATCTATGTAACCAGACGAACAAAGCAACACATGAGATGTCTTTTTACAGTTTTAGGTACAACATTCTCATTAAAATACGTATAGTTTGGTCTATGCCTTCAAATTCAAGATCCGCCATAATGGAAAACTGAAAAAAAAATGTTTCTGTAGTCAGATTAGGTCAAAATATAAATTGTATGAGGTTTCCTCGCTAATTGTTACATGGTATGTGGAAATTTAGAGTTGGGTTAATCATAATTTTAGAATAAAAGATGGCTGACATCTATACTCTTGATAAACATATAATAATATATGTATGCGGATATAGCTGGCACATCATCTGTCACCACTAATTTCATCATGGCAATCCTTATCAATGGTAACTTTCTAACGTTTAGCATCATATTTTATTATATGCTGTCTCGAATCATACTCCTTTGATCAATATATCTTGTAAAGTATCTAATGATTGAGTGTTTTATATAACGGCCTCTCAACAGCTAAGGTCGTTTAAGGCCGGACCAACGGGGTCCATCCCGTATTTAATATATATATATTAAATACCAACATTACCCAAGTGTATACTCAGCCGTAAAATTAGAATGACCGGACCTGATGTCAGGTCTATGCCACACCATAGTCACTTAGTTCCATCTCTAAAAGTATTCATATTAGCACTAATAGTAATTGTATTGCCTTTTAATGGGGTATGACAGGATTTTCCCCTCAAGTACCAGAAGGCCGAAAATCTAAATGAGGTATACACCATGTCGGCATTCCGGTGAAGAGAAACACTGATAGTTACATTATCCTTCGCGTGCTCGCAACTGACCACACACCGAACGTATCTAATAGACAATATAATTAGATATGTGTGGTGACTATTAAAGCATGCAGGCCTTGGACAGGCTGATAATCAAGTCACTCAACATGACCATTTGATAGAACTTTTTCATTTCACCATGGTGTCATGGAAAACACAGTAGGACAATACCTTCCAGTTTATACAAATTGTAACATGACAGCACAAATCACATGCAGAATTGGCACACATCACGGATATTCAAGGGCCAGCATTTCTGATGGTTAAGATTGATATGGTTCTATAATATGGATTATGAACTAGATGGAGGCGACTACATATATAGTGTTCCAAGAGCGACAAACAATCACCGACATTTCTGACGATTTCTTTTGGCTTAAGTCAGAAATAAGATTTGTTTAAAGCGTTGAATGGAATAACACAAAGTATGATATATTTCTGTATCAAAGTCAGCAATCAGAAGAAACATATGCATTCTCTTATATTTTAGTGTGGACTAATTAATCAGCAGAATTGGTCTTATTCAATAAGAATGCTTCAGATTCTCCAGATATCTGCAGATAACAATACCACTATGACAACTGTCATACATCGCATTATCAACATTACTAAACGCTGTTATTGTTTTATTTGTCAGTTTTATATACGATTGTGTTTTTGGTCGGGACTGGAGACCGCTTTACCTGTTGTCATGGTTCTCTATGTCTCATTTGTTGTGATGCCGGTTCTCAAAGTCAGATATCACGGCGCTATTTTTCTTGTGGCACGTATGTATACATCTTGTATCTAGGTCATTGTTAACGACTCGTTTTATACTATTTTACATTTCACATTTATTAGAATGTATATCTTTGGTACATAATTAATTGAAGAAAAACCAGTGGAACCTCAGATTTAGCTGTTCATTTTCCACACCTGTCTGGCACCTGTCTGGATTTTTTCATTCACAACTACGGCGTGTACAAATTTGCATAAAACAACACTATAACCACATTGAAGAGTGAGTCTGGATATGGAATTACCACCCTTATCTCATCGCCGTATTTCGCCGATATTGATTTCGAAAATCAGTCATATTTTACTTAAATGATGTCGAAAATTTATAAAAATATACTGTTGCCACTCATTTGAACCGTGTCGTCTAGATGGTTCATTCGTCGCGTCGGCATGTTTCGAATGAGTGGTAATAGCGTACACTTTCACTTACAATAATTGAGCCCGGATATGGAATTACCACCCTTATCGCATCGCCGTATTTCGCCGATATTGATTTCGAAAATCAGTCATATTTTCCTTAAATGATGTCGAAAATTGATAACAATTTCAGAGCTCATGCGGATGTGTATGTAATGCATAAAAACAAATGCTAAGCCTTACTGGATTATTCCTGTTTATATACAGCTCCTTCCCCTCTCCACATACAAAATATGTCGAGTGTTATACAGTTTCCCATAACACCATTTACTACAATTACTCTATTTGAAATATTTAAAGGAGAATATACTTAAACAATGTTTACCACCCATTTCAGTTGGGCTCGCAGCTCAGTACTTTTAGTACTTTGATTTTGTTTTGCTGTCTCTATTGGCATTATGACAGTACATGTAGCTCTTTATATTCTGCAAATAAACGTACTGCACTTGTAGTTGTAGTTAACAAGCCACTGTAAAATACAACAAATTCACTATTGCAAACACATTCCTTTATATATAGCACTATTTATGTGTTACTTGGAGATATATACAGATTGTTTCATCTCCTAGAAGTAAATGTCAGACACCTGTTTGGGCATAGTGTGGTTTCTTGGACAGAATAGCACAGGATTATGATGAATGCTAAATGTCACATCGTAATATTCAACGTCGCATCTGGACATACATGTATATAGCTCTCATCAAACTATGGTGATCCAGTTGTGGAGATTAGTTGAAATAACATAGTGTTAGGATCCTTTTTAGCAGTGTTACATGTACTATTAAAAGTGTTTAAACACTATATAGATAGCTTGTTTCCGCTATTTCAGAGCTATGCTGTATCCAGAATTGTCTGGAGTTTCATTCACATGATGATTTTATGTCACAATTGGACAGGAAAATAGTGAAAGTATAAAACCTAATTTCCTGATCTGATAGAACATTGCATAAACAATTGTCATTCTACTTGGCAGTATGCACGCAATGCCATTCTCCTATGGATGGTTGTATAATTATCAACATACTACGCCCGGTGAAAATTTTCTTCTTCTCTTCAATGCATTAAGTGGCTTCCGCATATCATGCACAGTTCATGTTAGGGAACGCTCTAGTCTAACGAAGCATTAAGCTGTAATATCAGATACACGTAAACTGTAATACAATAAGGCTAAACCGTACATGCAATACATCAATTTAAATTATGTGGATCACACCGAATGATACAACTGGCATCGTATTACGCTCATAGATCCTTGAATCGCATGAAAACGAGAAACACGCCATATCTACACGCACGAATCATCAGCACATAACATTGACGGTGATGCTGTTAATCGATATATGTTTCAATGAGTCATTATCTTCAGTATCACAATGCAGTAATTTGCAGGTAATTCAGCATGATCTTTGTTTTGATATTGAAAACATTGTCATGTTCTTTGTTGGGAATAATTGTGTGATTGCAAGATTCTCTGCTAAATCAACATAACTTCATTTTAATCACAAGTTAATGTTTGTTGGACAGTACAGATATTGTAATGAATGAGAATTAACCGACATGCGAACAGTATACGCCATGGCGAGAGTACATTGATGAGCAAATCCACATAGTAATGTATGTACCACCTATGCAATTAGAGGTGCGGCCTACATGCAATTAGAATTATATTTATATTTGACCAATCCAGAGGAGTGTGGTAACAAGTGTTTGTTTCTATACATATGTCATATTGGGTATGTTGTTATCTAACATTGCCCCGATCATTCTGATGGTGAACACATTGGTAGGTGAACAACTGTACTGTTGTTAGAAAATGATTCAACGATTTTTTCACAATTTTGGTCTGACAACCATATGGAAGACATATGCAAATTTCTCTAACCATAGCTGTGAAAATGTCTCACTGTGTTTGCTTCTTTGAAAATCAAATGTAGTCTGGAGTACTACCTCATGGGCAGATTTACTTATCAAAAACAATGACCCACATTGTCTCATAGTAGTACACAACTTGAACTAAAAGTAGTTCACTTAACATGTACGTGTACATCCCAGGAAATATCACAATGAAACATTTAACCATTTGAACACTGTGAATGTGTGTCTAACGGCGGCCATCTTTGATTTAAAATTAGTAAATGACATGTCATTGTATAATAGTAAATAACATATCATACCATACATCAATTGTATAAAAGACATAAATAACATATTTAGAACTGGTTATTCTACGTAGCAAGATTACATCTTATTGCATATTTTGCAGTTTGGCGGCCATCTAGAATATTTATTTCTACCTTACCTGACTGATTTACTAAATAGTATAGCCAATAAATAACAGGTCATGCTCGACACTGTCTTTGTACATGTATGAGTTATGTATGCTTTCAAATAGCGAAATGCAGGAAAACTGAGCTTTTCGTCTTGATTTGACCCATGAATGACATTGAAACTGCACCAAAACAGCACAACTTGAGTGTATATCCATATCTAAACGTATAGTTTTGAAAGGTATAACCCACTTTGAGCACTCGTTTGTAAACAACAATGTTGAAATGATAATCCCCGAGTCTGGAGTGGAGTCGTGGTAATTTACAAGTTATTAATTTGAAAAGTTCACATATGTAATTATTGGCGGCCATCTCGTAATTTAAGTTAGTAAATGATCTAATTTGCTATTTTATTAAATGTCATACCATGATACAAATTGATTTTGTGAAGACATTCAGTAACACACAAATACACAGAGCTAGTTTATGTTGCATATGCACGAACATGTCGGTTTTTCCATGTAGTGTCACTATTTGGGCGGCCATTTTGAGTTTGTTTTTCTTTATTTTTCATTTTTTATTCCTAACAATAATAGTACTACCAGGATTTAACTTGTTTCCATCTTCAACATTGATTTTATGAGTGATGGTTACCTATACATGGCAAATATTAAGATACCTATGATTTTTCTTAATTTAACCCTTAAATGACCTTGAAATGACCTTTAAAGGTCAAATTTGAGGGGTACCCCATCCCCTCCCCCCCCCCCCCCCCCCCCCCCCCCCCCCCCCCCCACCCCCCCCCCCCCCCCCCCTATCCGAAAGCTTACCCATCATAGATATAAACTAGCATGGGTACACATTTGTAACAACAAATGTCATCAAAAGTTTGTTTGCATGCCCTGGCGGGCCGTCTACTATTGATCGCCGTCATATATCAGGCCCGTAGTCAGGGCCGTAACTACACCGAGGCACGAGCAGGCAGTTGCCTCCTCGTTTTTTTTGGCCTCATTTTTCGTTTAGGATTTCGTCTTCAAATATTGGTCTATAGTCAAGATATAAATGGACCGGAGAGCGGAAATGATATAGTTTTGTCATGAAAGTAGCAAACAAAAGAAAGGGATATGTCGCTTGAAAATGCATCAGAATGTTTCTCTGATTGTTGTTTTTCCGGGTTGGTGGGGGTGGGGGTGGGGAGTGGGGGGGGGGGGGGCGTGAATGCCCTCGGACCACCCTAGCGTACTCCCTCGCTCCGCTCAGTCTATTGTTTTGCCTCCTCGTTTTTGGCTTTTATCAGGCCCGTAGTCGGGAGTACTTGCTATTGATCCCCGTCATATATCAGGCCCGTATTCTGCAGTACGTGCTGTTGATACCTGTCATATATCAGGCCTGTAGTCTGGTGTACGTGCTATTGATCCATGTCATATATCAGACCCGTAGTCTGGAGTACGTGCTATCAATCCCTGTCATATATCAGGCCCGTAGTCTGGAATACATGTTATTGATCGCTGTCATATAGCAGGCCCGTAATTTGGTGTACGTGCTATTGATCCATGTCATATATCATGCCCGTAGTCTGGTGTACGTGCTATTGATCCATGTCAAATGTCAGGCTCGTAGTCTGGAGTACTTTCTATTGATACCTGTCATATATCAGTCCCATAGTCTGGAGTACATGATATTGATCCTGTCATATATCAGACCTGTAGTCTGCAGTACGTACTGTTGATCCCCGTCATATGTCAGACCCGTACTATGGAATACATGCTGTTTAATCACGTCATATGTCAAGCGCGTAGTCTAGAGTAGATGCTATTGATCGCTGTCATACCGTCCGTCCCGTCCGACCGTCCGTCCGACGGAGTCCGTCCGTCCGTCCGTCCGTGTCCGTCCGCAAAATATTTCTTTGATTTATTCCGTAAGCTCATAAATTATATTGATGTTAGGGGCTTTTTCTTTGATCTTCAAACAATGGAAATACCACAAAAACGCAAAATGTTGGAACGTCCGTCCGTCGTGTGACCTATTATGCACATTTCTGTTTAAAAATAGCACTTATTTACACCAATATTTAAAATAACAAAGCGCCAGCCCAAAATGGTGGACCGAAAGTGTACATGTTCACGTTGTGCCAAGCTAGTAATGTCTGGGTCACGGGTGCGATTCCTTCATCCAGCGATTTTTATTTTAGTTTTCATGGCGGTAAATGCGAATGTTTTATATTTATAGGTTAATTGATTTACATGTGGTTATATGCACGAGTTCCACAGCGTGCGATATAGCGCGACTTTAGGAGCTTTAGGAGCGCAATATCGTTGCGCGGCGGAACGAGTGGCATATATCCACATACACATCAAATAACCTGTTTATTATATACGTACAGCACTCGCAATTTAATAAATAATATACACACTATAAATAAAACAAACAATTTAGTGGTGATTTAGAAGGAACTATTTTGCGAGGTGAAACGTAGTTCCGGCACTGGCCAATATTAACTCACGTACAAGTGATATGCCATTTAATGCCACTCATTTTATCATAAATGGAGGTAGACACGCAGCTATATAATGACATAAATATCCGGGGTTTGTATTGAATTTAAAATCAACATATTAATTGGAAATGTGATGGTCATAAACTTGCTTTTGTAGTCGAAAGTGCTTGTGTAGTATCAAATCATCAGTTTATCACTTGACTGCACAATAATGTAGATCAGGCGATGGTAATGATCCTCAAGAAAGACACACGGCGACAATTATAAGGTATCACGCTACCAAATCTGCCCGGTATCGTGTTTTGTCACAAAGTTAATGTTATAAGCGGCCTACTGCCTACTTTAAAATATGTCGTCGCATACGAAATGTTAAATGATGTCGCTATTATTCCCCAAAATTATTTCAGACAGCAGCAAACAACAGGGAAACGCCTCACTCTGCCTTATTTGAAAATTATTCATACGAAATTACGTTACTTGGGCCGCAATCCAAAACATAACGTTACATTAGCAACTGCAACACGAGCCATAAACATTATTTTCATACTTTGTCTTGGCCTAATGGGAGACACTTGGCCAGGCTACGAGATATCCAAATTTGGTTGACATGCGATCAAAGATGACAAATCTATAGGACTTGTCCGGATCAACACCCCTTGTATACGCCGTTGATAAAAAACGTCGTAATTTAGACGTCATTGATCTAAAAGGTCATATAAGTTTTTACTACGCGTCATAAAACTACTTCTAAAATGAAAATTGGGATACATTGATAATTTTGGCGGCATATGGCTTTTAAAAGATGTACAATTCAGAATACGCGAAAAAGTAAAAACTGAACATGTTGTCGGTAAGCCCCGTTTTCGCACGGCGCGGCTCATATATTTTTGGCGTTCGTAGTTGTGCAAAAAGTACACACAAGAAAATGTTGACTTTGCCCAAGGTTACGTGTCGTTTGTCAATTATTCACTAATAGTGTAAAAGTATATATACACTTCTTAAAATCAACCTACATGGCAGGCCTATTCGTTTACTACTCCATTACGCTTAAACGTTCTTATTGACGTTGAAGTCCAAACATACATGTAACATGAAAAATAATTGAGATACATTGATATTTTTTATGGTATATCACTTTTAAAAGATGCGCTATTCAGAATATGCAAAAAAGTTAAAAATATTGTTTTTGTCATTAAACCCGGTTTTCGCACGCCACATGTTCGTTTCTCACGCGTTTGGTCCTTGCTGCTGTCGTCAAAATACTTGTCGAACACTACATGAATTTTCTGAACTGGAATGCCAATGTTAGAGACTCTACTGCGATTCAAAATAAAATTGAAGAGCCCCATCGCCATTTCTTCAATGTAATTGTGGCAACATGTGTCGTGTTGTGTCATTCATCATCTGAATGCAGGTATACCCATCAAATACGATGGCATCACATGCTGTTACAGTGTTCACTGTTTCAGATGTTTATATTCCTTCCAGCCATGGGATAGGCTGTGATTACTGTCCATACCATCTTCTTACCGTCCTCAGTAAACATGCTTATCGGAACTGGCGCATTTTCATACGACATGTTTCTTGCTAATGGAACTTTTTTCTTGGCTGTGACAGCCAAAATACATTAGTTTTTCGTCCATACTCAGATTCTTCTTCTTTACTTTAACTGACTTTCTGATTTCAGATATTGCTTTCCGAATTGACCGCGGTAATGTGTCATACAGGCTTTTTCGATTTTTTCCATCGTCTTCAGTCCGGGTCAGCAAAGCCTCTCTTCCACAAACTTTGTTCACATCTTGATCCCTTTTTCAAGTGCATTTCCGGACTATCCTCATTATCTGCTGGTGCAATGGTCCCGCTTATTTATTGCAGCACAGAATAAAATTTGGGTTACGGTATGTGAAAAGTTGTTATTTGCTTGTTTAGGGCAGGGCAGGCATCTGTGGGCCGTTTCACTAAACTTCTTACGACTAAAATGTTCGTAAGCGCAAATTCAGAATCGTCTGCAAATTTGAATTGATGGATTTACATTTATTGAGCATAGGCTGCATATGCAGCCTATGCTCAATAAATGTAAATCCAACAATTATTTACAAGAAAACAGTGTTAATGTGAAATTTACAGACTATCATAATTTTGCACTTACGAACTTTTTAGTCGTAGGAAGTTTAGTGAAACGGGCCCCTGGACACCCCCATCTGAATCCGCGCCTGGTGTGGTGATTTCATCTCCCAATGGTGAAACCTTTAAGTTTGCGTCCAATATATAGTCTATTGCAATACGAACGACATGTAATATTATATACACATATCGTACAGTAATAGTATAGATTGTGTGCGTCAAATAACCTGTTATTTTGAAGTACACTTACCTGCAAGGAAATTAGTGCTATCTTGGAACGGTCAGTTGCCAATTATGGTTTTTATGTTACAGAAGGTTGTAATTTAATTGCCATATGTCAGTTATACATGTTATAACCCTGTTTACATAAACAAGTGTCATGTATTCTAAAAAAATTGCGGATTCCAGTTTTCAGCATTTATTTGCCAAAAAAGTCATCTTTTGACCCAAAGATCTCAGCCGGCACAAATTTGCCACAATGGCAACATTGGTTTACTAATTCCTGACATCAAGACAAACAATTTGGTATATAACATGTAATGTGGTACTTCCGGTTGACCCCTGTCAACATTTGCCGGGAGCTCTTGCTCTACTATAAGTACCATAAATCAGTCAATACGTTATTGCAGGGCTCCAGATAAGCTGCGTATTTGCGTAAATACCCAATTAAAATTGCCGAAAAACCCAATTGAAATCCGAAGTAGCGAGTATCAAAAAGCAATAACGATTTTGTGGTACCTGTATCATGCTACAGAAAACAATAAACAGACCACACATATAGCCATATTTTTCTTGTTTTCCATGAAAACACATCATGGTATTTCATAGAATTGTCTCCAAGGAGACAATTCTAATGAAATGCCAAGATATTTTCAACGCAAACTAATTCAATAAGTGCTGTCTGTTGATGTGTAAACAGTAGTGAGATTTTATTTTACCCAATTAAAATGTTGAAATACCCAATTGCTTCAGAAATTATGGGGTGAAAATACACAATTACTAATTCCTTATCGGGAGCCCTATTAATGGTTTCTGATTTGTGACTGTGACTTGAGAAAACTAAACATGTGTACGCTATCAAAAGAGGTTTCTAGCGCCGTGTTCCTAGTTCCAAGCAGGAAGTCCGCTTCATAACCTATTCCTCTAACTGACATTCTGAAACAGAAATAGACGGACATGCATGAAACGTCAGATAACTTACCCACTCATATTTCATACAATTAATTATCACATCTTTGACACATTTCCAGGTGTTGTTTCTATATTAACACAGCTCGTGTGCCATGTATTCACATGAGAATGTGATAAATAAGTTAGATCACTTTTGTCCGCATGTACGAGCGACAATCTGCTCGGTAAACCTCGCGGATTATCTCCTCGTACATGCGGACGAACCGTAATATCACTTATACATAGCCCCTTTTTTAAATTTCCCACTGACCCCTTGAATTTGGGGGCTAAATAAGACAAACCCAGGTACACCTGCCTGTGTTAATCTTGCCAATAGTATTCACTTTCTTTGTTTCAAAATACATGTACTTGGCGACTATGCTTGAAATCAAGAAGCTTACTTGACTGAGCCATTGCTTGATTGTGAGCACAGACATTCGGCGTGTTTCGGCTTTCATCGGTATAATTATATATTATATATGAACAAGGCTTCTAACTTTGGTCGGACACGACCTCGTATCATAACAAAATAACATGTTTAAAATTGTAATGTTCTATGCATTCTATGTATTTCAGCAGGATATCGATAATTCTCATATTATCATATGAACTTGCCACTACAATATTGGCGTTAGAGCTGTAAACACATTATTTCATTTGTTATGATACGAGGTTGTGTCCGACCTAGGAAAAGCAGCTGTAATTCGACATTATTTGCATAAATATGCTCTAACTATGTTAGTTTAGCAAGATAACAATTATTCTCCAATGAACATGTGCACTTTCCGCCAAAATATTCACATTAGCATTAGTAAAATCGCGGAATGTCTTATGATACGAGGTCGTGTCCGACCAAAGTTAGTAGCCTTGTTCATATATATAGAGTTATACAGATGAAAGCCGAAACACGCCGAATGCCTGTGATTGCGGGTTGACATTAGCAATACATGTTCAGAAACGTTGATGACCTGCAACCTATTTCACCAACATTGCAAAGTATACTTTTCTAGCAAAGTATACATTGAGGGAGAAATTTTCAAATTAATATGATAAATTTATTAATTTTTATTATACTGAATTTATTACATTATCACAGCCATTTTGGCTGTGATAATGTAATAAATTCAGTATAATAATTCTGCATGTTTTTGATCATCAAATATATGCAGTAGTTAGTTCTATATGAAATAATGCATTTCAGGAAAAATAAATGATTACTCCCTCAAAGTATACTTTGCTAGAAAAGTATACTTTGCAATGTTGGTTAAATAGGCTACAGGACAAGATTGTAGCTCAGCTGAGGCTCAGTCAATCAAGCTGCTTGATTTCAAACATAATATTCAAGTATAATGAAACAAAGAAATTGACAACTATTGGCAAGATTAACGCAGTTGGTACTGTAGTACCTGTTTAAAAGACAAGCAAATAAACAATACAGTTTAACTCTTTCACCCCTAAGTAACTGGAATGGATTTTGAAATGTTAATTTTGAAAGTAATCTAACCGTCACACAACGGTTTTCAGACTAATCCATTTATGAAATGGGGGTATTTTCTGTTATGAAAAATATGAAATTTACTTTCAAAAAGTGCAGATCCTGATGAGACGGCTCGTTACGAGCCGGCTCATCTGGATCTGCATTGTTTGCATACACCGCTATAGCGGGCTTTCGGGTTCAAAGGGTTAATATAGTTTGAAAACTGATGTATACAAATCACATGCAGAAAAAATCCCATCCAAAAATTATAGTCCGACTAAATGTTTTCACGTTTACATATCTCTATAATTTATGCAATTTATGACTTGTTTTCCAACACAATTCTAACAAGAGTGCCGAAGGTCACACTATACGCCCGTCGAGGTGTATACACTATACAAGGGTGGGGTGGTGGAGGGGTAACTCCATGGTATACCACTCTGAATCTAAAACTTAACAAACAATAACACAATTGAACAAGAGTGTCAAAGGTCACACTATCAAGTCCTGTCGAGGCATGACCCGTAAATAAGGGGAGATAATTCGTTGAAAAGCAATAAATTCTTCTTGCCGTGACAACATGTGTAACAAATTTGGTTATAATCCGTCAAGTATCACCCGACTTATTGTGCGAACAAGGATGCAGAGTGCGAGCATCAATAAAAATTATCACCAACCGGAGATAATGTCATGAATAGGCTTCTTCGTTTTACCGTGATAAACATGTACGGTGTATACCGAATTTGGTTACGATACGTCAAGTAGAACTCTACTGTCTGTTTCACGAAAACTGCCCAAATTTTACGGCTATATAGACAATTAAAAAACAATACTATTTTCGATAATATTAAATTAAAGGAAAATTTAAGAATGAGGCTTCTTTTTATTTCGTGAAATTTGGTCAAATACAAATGTATTGATTTTATTACGAAAAATTGATTTGTCTATGGGAATTTAACATGGGGGAAAAAGTGGTAAGGCAGTGTGGGAGGAGTCAAAAAACGAAAACCTAGCTAGATAGCTTGGAAATGATCTAACTAAGAAAACAAAAGTTAAATTTTAAAAATCGGTCCAGTATTTCTGAAATTCTAAAAAATGTCCACGTGTTAAATCCCCATAGACATCTTCACTCCGTGAAGATGTCTATGGGGATTTAACATGGGGAAATTTTGTTTTCGCAATAAAATCAATATTTGACCAAATTTCACGAAATAAAAAGAAGGCTCATTCTTAAATTTTGATAACATTTAATATTATCGAAAAAAATATTGTTTTCGAATTGTTTATATGGGCGTAAAATTTGGGCAGCTTTCGTGAAACAGACAGTAGTTATTGCGTGGAAAATTTGTGCCCGCCCGCCCATCCTACATAATATGTCCATTTTTTTTTCAAACGGGCGTAGAGCAAGCGTAATAAATAAGTACTATTTTGTTTAGACTTTTGCAACCTGTTGGGTATTTGTTATTTTTGTATGCATTTTTCAGCATTCATTTCAACTTATCACCGTGTCTCCTTTCAAGAAGTAAAAAAGTTGTTTTATTTCAATTCAATGTCGTGGTATGTCTTAGCGAGCCAATTTCCACTGTTAAATAAACGTGTAAGTAACTGTGACTGACGAAATGGAGCTTATGGGCTATGCGACCAGTGTAGATCCAGATGAGACTACGCGTCCGCGTAGTCTGATCAGGATCTACACTGTTCGCCATTCAGTCAATGAAGCATCCATCCGAGAAATTGTGTTTTAAAATATCGGTTTTGCGACCAGTGTAGATCCAGATCAGCCTGTGCACCCGCTATCAGACAGTACAGCAGGTATGTGCTAGCGAATTCTGACCTAGGCTCAACACGAAACCAATAATCCCCATTTCTCCAGTTACATCCACTTACAGCATAGGCGTAGGAGCACCCCCCCCCCCCCCACCCCAATATTGAGAGTGTGGGGGGGGGCATAGTATGTTTTGGCCCCTCCAATAATTGCACGAAATTGTGTGTGTATGTATCATCATTTATACTGTTCATATATATATATGAGACAATGTCAAGCTAGAGTTTGTGAATAATTTCACCCTAAGTTCGTGCGACAGTTCTTTTTATCATGCAGAGACTGGCACAAGAGAGCAAGCGTTTTACTGGAAGTATGTTGGTGCCGCGAAACAACAACAAAAATGTTTCTGCGAAACAATAGTTTGATTTTCGATCATTTTTAGGCCTATGCTTTTTACAAATCTTAGTTGCAGCCAAATTTGTGGTAAGTAATTACTTAAACTATTTGCATGCAAGATAACATAAGACAAGGATTATCTGTCAGCTTTATAATAATAATAGTAAACTTGAAAATGTGTTCATAGAACACGGATGCGACGTCACGTGGGGCTAATGTAATGAACTGGGATATAAACGCAATACGTTGAATGGGCGTTTCCATTATGAATTTAAGGACAGTGTAAATATTATGAATTTGACGTGGTCAAGCAGTCACGTCAAGCAGTCATGGTGATAAAACTGGAAAATAAACAACAGACGACAAAAAATTAAGATAGCGGTGTAAGGGTTAAGTTGAACAGCGTGTGCAATATGTTAATAAAACTTCACACACGCATACAAGATATTGAGTTAAAGGTGTGTCGTACGCAAGAATGACTATTCTAGCATCGCTAATTTGGATAATTTCATCGTTATTTTTTTAGTTATTGCTCTTTTTTTTTATTTCGTGTCCAGAGCATACGTTGAATATCGTATGGAATATTATAAAAAAAAACTTCACACATTCATAGATATCGTGTCAAAGATGTGAGATTTCTCTTTTGGAGTTATGTCCATTTGTTTCTTTTTACATAGGATGTTTACAGCCTGTGTTATAGTTTCGTTCGCGTGAACCAGATCGAAGGACTACGTTTTGTGGAGATTCGGATGAATATTTGTAACGACCTGTTTAGCTCGCCTGCACAAAGTGCGGAAGAGCTTATGGCATACCCCCGGCGTCGTCGGCGTCGACACACTTAATGTGGGGATAAATGTCTTATAACTTCTTTTTCCTTTCATGGAACACTTTGCTATTTCATACTGTAGCAAATCCATGACCCAGCATTTAACCCTTACCCCAAGGTCAATGTCACAAACAAAGTCTCAGGTACGTTTTTATCTTTGGCTCTTTTGTTACCTGGGAGTTGAATTGGGTTATTGCCCATTATAAAAGTAGTACGATTATTGCTGATCCTACTGCTTCTTGGAGGGGGCCAAGTGATTCTGGTGTGGCGAGGACCTGGCACCAGATCAGGATTATTCTGATTTCAGGGTTGAATATATAGTTTTGTATTGTTATGCTCCCGCCACCGAATGGTGAGGCGGGCATATAGTGTTACCGGCGTCCGTACGTCCAGCACATGAAAGGAATACAAATAGTCTTGATATTTTATCAGAGAATAAAACATATATGTTTATTATATATGTACATTTGTTTGACATTGAAACACAATGGAAAGTAAAGTGTCAATGTTTTACCATATTGATCAGTGCCAGAATTACATTTCACATTGTATAATAGTTCCTTCTAAATCATCAGTAATTTGTTTACTTCATTGATAGTTTGTATATTTTTAGGCGCATCTTAGTTGTGAGTGATTTACATATATTATAAAAATGTTATTTGATTTGTATGTGGATATAATTGCCACTCGTTCCGACTAAAGTCGCACAATATCGCATGCTACGTAGCTCGTGCATATATCCACATATAGAAAACATAATAACCTATAAGTAATTTAATTATATCTATAAACGAACCCCGTCCTTGTGATAATCATTGTAAATGTATGAGGCTTTAGATTGTATGAAGATTTTCAAAGGAAATTATTTCCAATATCTGCCATACGCGACCTTAAATTATGTCCACACAATGATTCTAATTTTAAATCATCAATTATGAATAAAGATGAATATCGTTTTTGAAAGCCGTTGCGTGCACATGTATCACATTTCTTAAAGAAGGGTCGTCGCGTGAAACACAGCAGTAATATCTGTTTGTCAGAAGTTGAAAACATGCCAAACACGCGTACGTCGCTTGTATTGTTTCGGTACCGGTGCGCCCTTCGTTCGTGGCTGGCAGCATGCTCAATACACGGTCTACATTTGGATATATTCAATACTGAGACTTAGAGAACAAAACTAGCCAAAATAGAAAAGAAACGCATGAAGGACATGTTTTATCAAACGGAGTTGTACACACGTTTAACAATTACAGTTTCGTATAATTTTGAATCAACTGTCGATGTAAACGGGACAATAAACTATGTGATATGTAAATGTGTTTTCCCAGACCTGGGTTGTCATGTCCACATGCTTGCAATACACATACACCTTTATGAGGTAGGGTCGATCATACACGGCGAATTAGACTAAATAGAGAGGTGGTATTATTTAACTGTTATCTAATTACCAGTAAGTGTTCCGCCGCCGTAGCCCAAGTATATCCTACCGCCCAGATGTGCACACCTGCATGTTGTTTTAAGTACGAATTGTCTTGAGAACGACGTGAGCAGTTGTCCAAGGGAGATAACGTGACTCAAAAAGGCAAAAAAAGGAAACTACGTTCTTTGTTGCCGATTTATTAAACACAGGTAGATTTTCATACATCGTGAGGTATTTTTTTATTGTCATAAACATTTACTGTAGTACCAGCTTTCTTCGAAATAAAATAAAAGAACAAAGTAAGTAGGTGTATTTATGGAAACAAATAAAAAATAAACCGCCATTTATTTAGATATAATATCTACTTAAATTTATTTCCCGAAAACACCATTTAATGCATATACATAAACGCGACAATGACGCTAAATGTGACGGTCGGAAATGGCCGCACGCATTACTCTGATTAAAAGAAAAAAAATTACTTTGTCAAAGCCGCGCGGAAATTACTCCATCTTTGTAACGTTATAACTCGTTACGTCACGTTTTCCGATAAGGGAGGTTTTCGCTTGGCGCGTCACATATGTTTCACCTGTTCTGCCGTTTGACAAAGAACTCAAACTGTGAAGTAGAACATATGGTATAATGTAGCTAATCACATGTTGAAAAGCCATGAGAACAGACTACTATCAATTATATTACACCAAACTGTAAAATATGTCAGTTTTCTGGACAGGTTTGAGCCTGTGTTTTTTTAAAACATGAACCACCATTATACATACCCTGATACACAGAAAATCGCACAGTCGCCAACCACACAACACATACCATATATAACCACAAAACACACACCATATATACATGTACCTACTACTGTACTCTGTTATTAGCTATCAAATCCAGTGATATGTAAGCAGTTACCCGAGTGTTTTGTTCCTGGTGTCTATTCACCTACTATGCGAGTAGATATGGCTTTACCTATGTATAATGTGTACACTAACAATAGGCTGTGCATCAGATTGAAAAGTTTACGCATCAAAATTTATTTTGAGATTGATGAGAGAAATGCTCAGATATCTCGTCTTTTGTACAGGCATTATATTTATAGCTTGGCGTTGTCACATCTGTCTATTATGTATTGCACCAGGTTTTATTTGGTTTACTGTCATATTATTTGCTGTATGTGTCAAACGCACAAAGTGGTGAAACTTTACGATGGATTGTACATACAAAGATGGCGGAGATGGCAACTAAAGGCTCCATATAGTATACAGTAACAAGATAATATTTACGTATGTTATATTCATATTGGTGCAATACATAATATACACATATGACAATGGCAAGCTATAAATATTATGCCAGCAAATTATACAAAAGACGATATATCTGAGCATTTCTTCCATCAATATCAAAATAAATGTTGATGTGTCAATCTGATGCGCAGTCTATATTATTGTACATGCTACCATAGCAAGGTGTATGATCACGTGGTACTAGCAACAACAACAAGTACTGAACTTTCCATAATCCATCTGATTCAAAGTACGTATTCTTTTATAGTGTCCTTATTACGTAACGGATTTTGATGAAATATGGCGCATCAAACGCGTCTTGTTAAGCTGCATTTGGTGGTTTCTGTATGTTCGCCCAAACTTCTGTTGTTTTTGCGAAGAATCGAGATTCTTCGCAAAAACCACATAAGTCTGTGCCAAACTCCCTGGACCACCAAATGCAGCTCACGAAGACGCGTTTGCTGCGCCACATTTCATCAAAATCCGTTGCATATTAAGGAAAATATCAAATAATAATTATTTTGGAGTGGACGACGTTGTTGTTGTTGTAACCACGTGATCATGCACCTTGCATAGGTAAAGCCATATTTACTTGCATAGTAGGTGAGTAGACACCAGGGACAATACACTAAGGTAACTAGCTAATAACAGAGTACAGTATAGTGGGTATATACGGTATGTGTTGTGTGGTTTGCCAGGTAAAAGTGATACACTGTGCGATTTTCTGTGTATGAGTTATTTATAATGGTGGTTCATGCTGTAAAAAAACACAGGCACAAACCTGCCCAGAAAACTGACATATTTTACAGTTTGGTATAATATAATTGATAGGAGTCCGTTCTCCTGGCTTTTCTACATGTGATTAGCTACTTTATATCATATGATCTACTTCACATTTTGAGTTCTTTGTCAAACGGCAGAACAGGTGAAACTGGCTGATGGCTGGAACACACAAAGATGGCCGATTTGGCCACTGCATATGCCGTATAGGATACAGTAACGAGGCAGTATTCACATATATGTTATACATATATTCCATCATATATACGAAGCAATTATCTTGGAATCAAACGATGAGCAGGTATAGAACGGGTCCTTAAGGTTTTGTACCTATCCATTTGGCAGGTTTTTCTAGCAGGAGTGCTGTTCAAACGCTAATCAAAATAGAATAACGTATCATTGTCACAAAACATCTCACTCGGGCACCAATTCATTACAACGTACCCTCTCGGTATGTCATACATTGACCAATGTCACAGCTTGCAAACGTTTATTCATTCAATAATGTATCGTTAGAGGGAATTACAATCAGTTTATGTATGTAACTGATAATGTGTATAACATCATCGGTATTTTACGAAATAAAAAGGCTTACCTTCTATGTATTTTTGGGAGTGTAAGTGTAAGCTGACCATTTTTTCGCCTTATCTTATTACGGAACAGAACAGAACATATCTTTATTTTGCAAATCTCAGACCGCAACATGCGGTATATGAGTACATATTGATTTCCATGGCATAAGCAATCAAAATGGCGACAGGGTGTCTGCTACAATAGTCAGGTGACATGTATTACAAATAATGGCATTCATGTGTCTCATTTTAAAGAAGCCGATAGTACACAGTGATAGAAAATGACATGATAAAGCCTTAAAGTAATACAAAAATGCAAATAAAATGATTAAGTCCCAATGGGCGGGAGAAACTTCCATATGAGGCCTTGCCCTATATGGATGCATAAGTTGTGTTGATCATACAAGTATTGAATTAATCAAGTAGCACAGCACATTTTGTTGAATAAAAAAACAAAAACTTTCGAAATCTGTGTCTCTTATCAGCGTAACATAATTTTGACAGACATTTGTATGAACAATAAATATAATTGCTAACTATGGATATCAATATTCGAAATAAATGTACAATATATTGCAGCAGACTTGTATGCATGTATACTGTACTTGAACAGTATAGATGAATGTGTTACACCAGGTTATACAAATGGAAATGACAGTGGCATAGCCAAGCTGTCCTCGATCTCTACATGTATATATGCAGAGAAGGCGACTGGGTTAGCCTCAATTGTTATTGTCATCTTTTGACGCCCTCACGTTGAAGCTGAAATTCGAAAGTACGTGAGGGAGTCGTATGACTACGATGTTTTAATATATATTTACGTTTGTACATGTCGTTTTCATGACGGTAAATATCTAGTATGACGTGTTTCAATCTACATCAGAGAAACAGACTAACTTAAACTTTTTGATGTACATATCGTGCTGCCGGAATGACAACATGGTCAAATGTGCATCTTCAAACATTTGTGAATTTCACGATTGCAGACTGCAAACACACCGGTGAATATCGGGTGATTATGCTATGTTATCGATGGGCATATCACTTTAATCAAATAATAATGATAACAAACACTGTAAATCATCATGAGGATGTTCGCCGTGAGTTGTCCCACATGGGTCTGCAGTGTTTGCACACGATCGTTGTATGGTGTGTGTGGATGAGAATCTTAATAACATGTGCATGTAAGTATTGCTATGGATACAATAATACATTTAGTATTGGTATATACTGTTCATTTCTACCCCATGCAATATTGGTATGTACTACATACATGAACGTAATATATTGGGCCAATTCGGAGATTGCAGACGACAAACATAGCGACACTCAGCTGGTCCCATTGTTTGTAGTCGGCAATCAACCATGCGCCCTGTACACGTGCAGTGGACTTTATTTTGAACGAGTCAAATTCCATTTTCCAGTCGGTTAAACCAGTTAATATATATCAAGTATACTGAATAGTTATTCATCATTACGTAAATACAGACATTATTTCTTTGACAAATAGGCTTAACCTTGAAAACCAAATTGCGGAAGTGATATTTAGAAGTTCTTTAAATTTTAATATATTCGTACGGTTAAAGAAGTATTTCGCGATATATTTGTTTCGACTTTCGGAAAAGAACGGGTAAGTAAGTAGCTAGTGGAATTCATCTCCTATATCTCCCGAGTTACACGAAAGGCATTTTCCTTCCGATGCATCCTGGTCAGACCACCGACCTGTCTCTATATGTAGTTTGTGGTTACTTGTTCGAAATTTAACTAAATGTATGTATAAAGATTTAGGCGAAATTCTGAAGTACTCTTCAAATTGTACGGTTTCTTTAAATATATTATACGTTTTCCCCTTACCTGATGCTGACACTTTCTCATTCCATGATTGTTTAAATTGATCTACAAGTGTTAATTTTATAATTTTAATGTTGACGGATGTATTGCTATTAATCAGTCCAGTGTTTCCTGTTTCATTTAATATGTGTTTAAAATAGTGCAGCCATTTGCAATTAAAATTATCTAGACTCGAAATGTGATCGAACAACATATATGATAACTTATATTGTTTACCGGATATTATTCTGTTCCAAAATCCTAGAATTTTTGTTTTAACTATAATCTCCAGTGGATACCGTCCTAGTTCAAGATAGAGCATATATAGCGGGGTACTTTTTCTACTTTTAGTAATTTTTCTAAGGAAGTCAGAATGCACCCTTTCGATTAAGTCCACGTTTTCAAAACCCCATATTTCGCATCCATATGTTAAGATTGGTAACACAGTATGGTCAAACAGTTTCAATTGTAGGTCAATTGGTAAATCAATATTGTTTATGCGAGTATATAGTAGGTACATAGCTTTCTTGGCCTGTTCAACTACATGTTTTCTGGCGTTCAGGAAACTGCAACTTTTTGAAAAGTACAAACAAAGATATTTATATTGGTTAACAGTTTCAATTATATTTTTACCGAGTTTAAATAGATATTTATGATTTTTTTCGTGATCCAAAAAATATTTTGTTTTACTGAAGTTAATATTGAGTTTCCAGGTATCACACTAGCGTAAGAAATCGTCTAGGCATTTCTGAAATGCTGCTTCATTGTCAGAAAGTATTACTGTGTCATCCGCATAGAGGAATACTACTATTTTCAAAAGGAAAGTAGTGTCAACCGTATTATGTAGAATTTCTATACCATCATTTTTATTTCCGGTTAGAAATTGTTCAAGGTAGTTTAGAAGCATGGAAAACAGAACGGAACAGGCTGTCACCCTGACGCACACCACAAAAGCTATGGAAATATTGATCATTCACCATTAACTGATATACATGATATGAGTACATATTATAAATAATTCTAAAAAATAGACCGTTTATGCCGCTATGTAGTAATTTTTTCCATAATCCAATTCTCCAGACGGAAGCAAGTGCCTGTGAGAAATCAACAAAACCACAGCATATTGTTTTGTTTGGGTTACGTGTAATGGGTTATGTAAAATTGTACTCTGTATTTCTGGTTACATGTTACGCTATTAAAATAACCAAGAAACCCATTAAAATGTGACTGTGGTGTGTATCGGTTTTTTGACCAGTGTAGATCCAGATCAGCCTGTGCACCCGCTATCAGACAGTACAGCAGGAGAGTGCTGGCGAATTAAGATCTAGACTGGTCACACAACCAATAAGCTCCATTTCTCCAGTCACAGCCACAAATAAGATCGCAGATGTTTTCCTGGTGTGCGGTTGAGAGTGGGACTGGATAAATGGGGCTTATAGGTTTTTCGACCAGTGTAGATCCAGATCAGCCTGTGCATCCGCACAGTCTGATCAGGATCTGCACTGTTCGCCATTCCATCAATGAAACACATGCCCACTGTGTACTGAGAGACGAACCTGTGCCCAGCCAGGCGTATCGCACTCTGGGGTCACCGAACTTCAGGCCCGTCAGGCGATACAGGTCGTAGGCCACTAGATGCCAGGGCACGAGACTCAGGTCGACCTCTGACCCCAGCACCCTGGGCGGGCCCCGGATGTCTCGGATCTGCAGATACACAGGAAATATTGTAGGTGTCTAAGAAGACAAAATTAGATTTTGAAAATCGGTCCAGAAATTTCAGAAAATTTTTACGAATTTCTACTCGTTTATGTCCAGATGACGTCAGATAATATTTGTAACGTCATGACGTCGTGTCGTTTGGCTCCATATTTCTATGACGTTAATCATGTACCAATACACTTATAAAACTAAATTCTGGAGAAATATAGAGAATCTGCGGTATGACAAATATGTTATTGTGATTTTACACAGTCAACATGGTCAACACCCGTCTGAAACTATATTCACCCTCGACTGCAAGAGTATACTTTGTGGGAGAAATGTTGGCTGTGATAATGTAATACATTCAGTATACTAATCATCAAATATATGCAGTCATTAGTTCTATATGAAGTAATGCATTTCGGGGGGAAACAAATGATTACTCCCTCATGCTTACATAAGTACACTTTGCAATTTTGATGAAATCGTCTACAGACTGTGGAGACGCACAGGCTGATCTGGGACTATGCTGGTCGCACTGCCGATGCTTGTAGACCTATTTTTCAATTTAGTAGTCACTACGTATACGGTCAACAATGTAAACCTCGGGTGAATATAGATTCAGACTCGCAAATGGCACCATATTGACGGTGTAGAATCACAATAACTTATACTATAAACATGTTCGTACGATCATTTTCATCGTATGAAGTTTAGAGTTGTATCGCATTTTATCCCGTCAACACAGTGCGTATGTGCCGTGAAACACGGTGCCGTGAAACATTTTTGATATCCAGTCAATACTATTTTTGCATTTTACAGCCATTTGTAGGTGTTGACGGGAGAAATAGAATAGTATGTTAGTGCCGTGAATGGGAAAAAATATCTGGCGCGGCACGGAAATGGGATTCCCATTCACGGCACTAACCTACTATTCTCTATCTCCGAACCTAATTGTACATATAAGTCGTGTGCAAAAATACAGGAGCATTGGCTATAACAATGGTTATCATTCTGAAAAAAACTAGCGTTCCAAGTTTCTATAGGAATGAATGGCCTTTTTGTGGAATTTATCGGGGTATAAACTTGGAAAAGTCGCGGGAATACTGGACGAAGGGATAAAAAATTACAATTTTTTTTTCAATCAAAAAAACGAAAAAAAATCAAAACATTTTTTAAATCGAAAATTGTAATTTTTTAAGGCCTCGTCCAGTATTCCCGCGACTTTTCCAAGTTTATATCCACGATAAATTGCACAAAAAGGCCATTCATTCCTTATAATTCCAGCATTTGAAATAAATTCATCAAGAAAATTTGTTTATTTTCCGTCTTCTTAATAATTATTTTAACTGCGCCTCACGGTTACGGAAAGTAGTTCGGCGTGGGAGTTTACTGGGATATAAATTTTGGACAGAGACTTGCTACGGGCCAATCAAATGTTAGGGAATTGTGTAAATATTTTTGTGCTGGAATTATAGTATTATAAACTTGTTTTTCATTCGATGGATACTAAACTATTAACCCTTAGACCACTATATTATTTTTGTTGTCGTCTGCTGTTTATTTTCTAGTTTCCATTGTTATCATTAAAAACATGCTTTTATTATGGTTATGCATATTTCACATCGTTATTTGTCAACCATTTCAGCTGTCATTAATTTACTTATCAAAACTGCCTGATTGTATCAGATTGGTACAAAAGATATGCCAGTCCTCTGCAGTATAGACTGATAAACGCATTTAGATGTCAAACATCATATACTTGCGTAATCTTATTATCTAATAAGGGCAAAATGGTCAATGTCTGTCATTGCGCTTCCTCCATATAATGTGTCTGTCAACACAAACAATTGTTTATGGGCTACATTTCATCAGCTATGTGTTTATGCAGGATGTTATCTGATAGCCAAACTGATTTATGTTTGACACATTCTGTCGACGCAAATTAATTACGTTTCCTCTGCCATCATTAGTGGTTGCGCGCTTGTATGACAGAGATAATATATGTGCCCATCTCAGTGAAGGACTACGTGTTATGTCGAGTCGCTGGACGTTTCCATGCGTTTACGGAGTTACCGTCTCTAGTTCATTATTGTAATATATTTATCGTTCGGATTCCCCCGACTGTGTTGTAACTTTAAAATTTAGTTGGATTACATGCCGACCACTTTGTGTATCTTGTCTGTTATTTATCATTTACAGTCACATGTACAATAACATATATAAACTGTGTTCAGAAACCCGCTTCAGTTTATACTAAGTCCAAGAGTCGTTAAACAGTGGCGCAACAATACAAATTTAGCCATAATACTTTGACAGCACTTTAGAATAATTTACAACATGCTTTGACAGAACTTCAGAATCATTTCCATGTTTTTATTGAGAAATAAGGTAAGATATAAAAGCAACAGCAGACGACAATTGTTGTGAGTAAACGGTCTAAAGGTTAAATGAATTACACTAGCGTCTGAGAAATAAACGGAAATTCCAAGGTATGCCAAGGCAAATTATCTCCCTTTCTTATCACAGTTTCTGATAGCAGTCACTTGAATGTAATTCATGTTTTTGGAAATTGCGATCAAATAAAATGAAGCGATTGTATCATCTGAGACACAGTCATTTAACGGTACATGTCCACTCAGATAGAAAATGCGGGTTAAATTGCTCCAAGCTGTCGATGTTGTTCATTTCCGTTTTCAAACTCACGATATAGGAAATAAATTAATTTGGGGTAACACATTAAATAATCACACATTCCTCTAAGCTTTTCACATGTCAGTTTTGTCAGCCGGAAGGCATTCGACCGGTGAACCGCGCGTGGTGTGTGTCCCACATTCAAACCTGTCAAGTGTACGTGTATGTTATACCTGTATCAACCAGATAAATTTCGCTGTCACACCGACTCTTCCCATGGTGTCCCAGTTTGGAGCATTCACGTGTACGTGTGTGTTATAGTCTTATATATGTACAAGCCAAATTCCGCTGATAGACCTCCGGTATCAACTGTACGTGTATGTTATACCCGTATAAACCAATTTCCGCTGATATACGTCCCGTGGTGACCCAGTTCGGAATACCCAAGTGTACATGTATGTTATACCTCTATAAGCCACATTCCGCCGTCACACGTCCCGTGTTGTCCCAGTTCGGGGCAGCCAAGTGTACGGGTATGTAATACCTGTATAAGCCAAACTCCGCTGTCACACGTCCCGTGTTGTCCCAGTTCGGGGCAGCCAAGTGTACGTGTATGTAATACCTGTATAAGCCAACTTCTGCTGACTGATACACTTTCCATGGTGTCCCAGTTCGGGGCTGCCACGTGTACGTGTATGTTATACTCGTATAAGCCAAATGCATTCCACTGTCACACGTCCCGTGCTGTCCCAGTTCGGCGCTGCCAAGTGTACATGCATGTTATACCTGTATAAGCCAAATTCCGCTGATACACGTCCTGTGGTGTCCCAGTTCGGGGCTGCCAAGTGTGCATGTATGTTATACCTGTATAAGCCAAATTCCGCTGATACACGTCCTGTGTTGTCCCAGTTCGGGACGGCCACGTGTACGTGTATGTTATACCTGTATAAGACAAATTCCACTGATATATTTTCCATGGTGTTCCAGTTCGGGGCTGCGAAGTTTACATGTATGTTATACCTGTATAAGACAAATTCCGCTGATACACGTCCTGTGTTGTCCCAGTTCGGGACAGCCACGTGTACGTGTATGTTATACCTGTATAAGACAAATTCCGCTGATACACGTCCTGTGTTGTCCCAGTTCGGGACAGCCACGTGTACATGTATGTTATACCTGTATAAGACAAATTCCGCTGATACACGTCCTGTGTTGTCCCAGTTCGGGACAGCCACGTGTACGTGTATGTTATACCTGTATAAGACAAATTCCGCCGATACACGTCCCGTGCTGTCCCAGTTCGGGGCTGTCAAGTGTGCATGTATGTTATACCTGTATAAGACAAATTCCGCTGATACACGTCCTGTGTTGTCCCAGTTCGGGAAAGCCACGTGTACGTGTATGTTATACCTGTATAAGACAAATTCCGCTGATACACGTCCTGTGTTGTCCCAGTTCGGGGCTGCCAAGTGTGCATGTATGTTATACCTGTATAATATAAATTCAGTTAATACACGTCCCGTGCTGTCCCAGTTCGGGGCTGCGAAGTGTGCATGTATGTTATACCTGTATAAGACAAATTCCGCTGATACACGTCCTGTGTTGTCCCAGTTCGGGACAGCCACGTGTACGTGTATGTTATACCAGTATAAGACAAATTCCACTGATATACCTTCCATGGTGTCCCAGTTCGAGGCAGCCAAGTATACGTGTATGTTATACATGTATAAGCCACATGTCACTGTCACACGCGCCATGTTGTCCCAGTTCGAGGCAGTCAAGTGCACGTGTATGTTATACATGTATAAGCCACATGTCACTGTCACACGTGACATGGTGTCCCAGTTCGAGGCAGTCAAGTGCACGTGTATGTTATACATGTAACTAATATAAGCCAACTTTCGCTGATACATCTTCCATGGTGTCCCAGCTCGAGGTAGCCACGAGTACGTGTTTTTATATCTGTATAAGCCAAATTCCGCTGATACATTTTCCATGGTGTCCCAGCTCGAAGCAGCCACGCGTCATGATGTACTTGGATGGATCCTGCGAATAATGCGTCATTATCGCATGTCGGCCGTCCGATCCCCCGACTGTAATACAAATTATATTTTAGTTGTGCATTTATTATTAAAAACACACACACTTATTTGGGACATTTTGCTTATTATGCCGTATATATAATCCGATAGAAGATAATACGAACCGATCTGAATAAATGGGCCTGTCTATGACATTTCCAACATGGGTGTGGTAGACGCTACGTCATGGAGTAAACGCGCAATAATCTTACATGACCTGACGCCAATGCAGCGGAAAAAGCAATTAGGCCTATGACAGCGACGTACAAAGTGCTAACACTGCAATACTGCGGTGTTTGACAACGTACGTGTTTTATTGGTTCAATTTAGAATAATACATTCACAAGATAAGAAGATTTAGCACATGTAAACTTACACGACGTCCGATTTCTCAGGGCCTGTAACATTATTAGTTAACACTGCCAACGTTTTATTGAGGTAATTGAGGTACCTTTTTCTATAAACAATCTGAAGTGTTTATCAGTGGCATATACATGAAAGTTATATTATTGTAATAACAATATAATGTTGTTTATGGAATAGTGAAAAGTGAACATATTATGTTTATGGCACATTGTCTTTGTCCGGTGGCCTGCCTCAAATATATGTGGTATCTACAAACATACATGACTTTTAGAAATTATGATATTCAAATATTAAAGTTTCTCATGAGTCAAAACTGGCTAGTCCTTTATATACGGTTGACAATGTAACAAACCACGATTCGCTTATAATGTTAATTGTAATGTAATAACTAAGTGAATAGATAGTATGTGTTAATTTCGTTGTGAGTCGTACATCGCTATGTCTTAGAGTGTACATTGGTGTCCGTTGAAAACGCTTTGGTGACAGCATCACGCTCGCCTTTAGATATACTAATTATATATTATGCCATCCATAGGAACAAATATTGACACTGCAGCGAGGAGTATGTCAATCATGAAACGTTGTTGTCGTCTCGAACAAGTATCATGGCCAAAATTCATTAAACTACTAGCACAGCAATATAACGTGCGCACCAGGTCCTTGACATTACAATAATACATGAAACATTTAAATGAAAACAGGTGATAATTCATACTCATTTTAATCGCATCGCAGATTAGTCAAACACAGCTGCACAACAAACTCCATTAACCCTTTGAACCCGAAATCCCGCTATTACCGGTTTATGAAAAAAAGTGCAGATCCAGATGAGCCGGCTCGTAACGAGCCGTCTCATCAGGATCTGCACTTTTTCCAAGTACTTTTAATATTGTTGAGAACAAAAAATATCCCCTTTTCATAAATGGACTAGTCTGAAAACCATTTTGTGACGGTTGGGTTGGTTACAAAATGAACATATCAAAATCCATTCCAGTTACTTAGGGTTGAAATGGTTAAGAACATGGTAAACGGTAAGCATGTACAATTATATGGTTTCGGAAATGCAAAATTGAAGCATAATACATGTTGGAATATGAATTACGGAAGACATTTTGATTTTATATAAATATCATCAGATCTCAAAATATTCACATGAAAGCCACTTTTGATAACGCTATCAAACTAAGTTATTTTCCCTTGTTTATCAATTTCTGATCAGCTGAAAAAGTACAAGCATGCAGTAAAGTGTTTGAAGTGTTGATTTTTGGCAGCCATCTTGGATTTAAATATGAAATTCACAATATGTGTTAATGCCCTTCCAGACAATAGAACCAGGGGGTGAAAGCATAGAATCACCACCATTTATTGCAACGTAACTATAGTTCATTGTGTTAACGGTGGGTTGTGTTGGTGGGTGAATTTGTTATGATTTTTTGGCGGCCATATTATATGTTGGTAGCAGTTTTGAAGCAACTACAGCATCCTATGTTCTATATAGGAATGAATGGCCTTTTTGTGGAATTTATCGGGGTATAAACTTGGAAAAGTCGCGGGAATACTGGACGAAGGCCGGAAGGCCTCGTCCAGTATTCCCGCGACTTTTCCAAGTTTATATTCCCGATAAATTCCACAAAAATGCCATTCATTCCTTATAATTCCAGCATTTGAAATAAATTCATCAAGAAAATGTGTTTATTTTCCGTTTTCTTAAGAATTATTTTAACTGCGCCTCACGGTTACGGAAAGTAGTTAGGCGTGGGAGTTTACTGGGATATAAATTTTGGACAGAGACTTGCTACGGGCCAATCAAATGTTAGGGAATTGTGTAAATATTTTTGTGCTGGAATGATTAAAGTGTAACCATGTCTTCATATCGTTTTGCAATGTGTAAGTGCGATTGTTAAAAAAATCACGCAAATTGTCTGGAGTGCAACTATGATATTTGGCGGCTATATTGCATTTGTGTACATACATTCCAAATTGCTACGCATTTACAATATATTATCAACTTATATGTCACTCTTAGAACATAGAACCATAAACGTATTTTTATGTTGCTAATCATTGATGTAATTCATATATGTTTTAATGTTGTGGTGTAAGCTACTTGGATATTTTCAGCCATCTTGGATTTTGGTGGCCATTTTGGATGAACAGTTCGATTTAATGTTAATTATAATTACCGGCTGTCACGTTTTCAGTGTTTTTTCAATGCATGAATGCGAGTTTGCATTGTTGTTACGGGAATGGTCTCAAAACTGCACCGGTTTGAGCATAGCAAGTCGCTGTTAGGGGGATCCACTTATGTTGCAACAAGGTGACATATAGGTCCGATGGGCCGTGTGTAATTAGTATGATTATCAATGTTATATGTATTCTTGTACGTTTACACATGTCACTATCATAAACAAATTACTTACTTACTTATAGGGGCATACACTCTTTAAACGAAGACTTAAATATTGTTATCATGCGGACATAATATGTAGAGATGCATACCATTCAATAATATATAGTGACATTTGCCCCCCCCCCCGCCAGAAGCAGTGATAACCCCTATTTTAAGGGTCTGGCTCACCCACTACTACATGTCCTCTCTACAACAGCCCCCTCTCGGTAACACGCGATATTTCCTATTCCAAATGGACAATTGTTAACCTCCATGCAACGGCCACCTCTGTACAGCAGCCAGTTTTGTATATACAAGTCGAACCTGTCTTAAGAGACCACTCAGCGGAGAATAACTTGTTGGTCTCTTAAGACAGGTGGTCTCTTAGGAGAGGTGCTATATAAAATTGTATTTTATTTTTAAATTTATTTCAGTGTATTCCATATATATGTACCTGTCATACTATGAACTAATATGGCAATATGTAGACATGTGCATAATTAATACAATTCCATATTAAATTTGAACCCCTTCATTTTTCTGTATTGACCGTCTCTATAGGTGCACTGAAGAGAACATAACGGTCTTCGTCACCTGTCACCCATAATGTTATTTTTGTTGGCGAGTAAATTTCAGCCCAAGGCTAAAAACGTGTGTAACACTGAAAGTGTAAACAATAACAAATTAAGTGACATCAACTGGTTCCCGTTTATGCATTTCCCTTGAATACGTTCTGCTTTAGGATAGCACATCAACCAAAACACAGGGAACCAGTCCATTTGTGACACAAATCACATGACCGTAGGGTTTTCTCCGACGTCATCAAATAATGTCCATTGAGGCAGTGATCGTATCAGTTCGCGTACTCGTAATGTGATAGATCTACCGGAAATATATTAATAGAACAAGGTATTTGCACGGATCACACATTTCAGCGTACGGTCAATTCAAAACAGTCCATAGTAAACTCTATTATTTATTTAAGCGCTTGGCAAGTTAGAAGTTCTTGCCTACGGGTATTAGCCATGCATTACATGTACAAATCACAGATGAACACCTTGAAATCGAGGTGTTCCGAATGTGCAGATCACGCGAGTCCGCAAGCTGTGCGTTACAGAGGTGGTCGCTTAGTTAAGTCATATTAACGCTCAAAATGTCACGGGAGGAGCCGAGACCGGTCGCTTAGCACAGGTGGTCGCTTAGTTCAGGTGGTCGTTAGGGCAGGTTCGACTATACCTATGCTTGGCTGTTGTAGAGATATTGCACTGTATTGTGGGTTTTAACTTTTGTAATTACGATTTTTTAAGTCGTACGAAGTTTAGTGAAACGGACCCCAGGGGGCCATTTCACTAAACATCGTACGACTAAAATGTTCGTAAGTGCAAAATTAGGATCGTCTGGGACTTTTAATTGATATATTTGCATGTATTGAGCATAAGCTGCATATGCAGCATATGCAGCATATGCTCAATAAATGTAAATCCAGTAATTGTTTCCAAGAAAACAGTGTTAATGAGAAATTTACAGACTATCCTAATTTTGCAATTACGAACATGTTAGTCGTACGAAGTTTAGTGAAACGGACCCCAGGATCATACAGTTTGAAAGATAACTTACATTGGTCCATCTGTATGTATTTCTCTGTCCCGTAGCGACACACCTTCTTCTCAGATACATCGTGCAGGATCGTGAATTCAACACAACCGCCTTCTTCTACAACACTGTACAAATGAGACGACAATTGAGACATGTGCGATATTTCATGAAAAATATTTACATCATTTCCGATAGTTTCAGATATTCTGATATTTTCTGTAAATAACGAAATTTACAATATTATCGTAAATATTGTAAATTTCGTCATTTACAGAAAATATCAGTGTAAATATCAGGTGCGGATCCAGGATTTCGGGTTGGCGGCGGGGGGGGGGGGGGGGGGGGGGGGGCGTAACTATTTTGCAATACTTGAGCTAAGCTCGTTCGATAATATAATCAAGTATTGCAAAATAGTCGACCGAGCGGAGCTCAGGATAGCGTTAGGGGGGTCCGGGGGCATTTCCTCCCGGAAATCTTTTGAAATTACATAGCATTTCCTGAGTTCTGGCGCATTTTGGAGCAAAAATATTGACACTGTCACAGTATGTTTAGACATGATTTTTTATTGAAAAAGTTTAAATTTTGAAACAATAAGACAACGACCGAAAAATGCATGGAATACATGGCACTTGAACAATATTTACTCGGCGAATTTTAGGGGGGGGTGGGGGGGGGCGGGCGCCGGGTCCGGGTCGTCGCACCGCACCCCCCCCCCCCCCTCTCCCGCACCCCCCCCCCCCCCCCCCCCTGAATCCACCATGAATATATTTCATGAAAAATCGCACATGTTCTTAGGTATAAAATCACATGGCGTGTCTCAAATGCAAATACACGTAGCTATGCACTCATCAAAGTAGTTAGCAATGCCGGTATGGACCACCTAAACGCTCTATGTTCCATCATTTGGTCGGTGCAGTCAAATTTCGAAAAACAGATACTGGTATTCGCTAGCAGACGACAGGCGTTAAACAGATCGATACCGTCTTTCCGACATGCCGATACACATTATTGTATGGCCATGTGGCCACGACCGATAGCGGACGACAATGTCCACAATGACCAGTGTATCGATAAATAGCAGTTAAATGAGTCATCGGTTTTTTCCCATAACATGCATAGACACGTCTGCGTGACGTTCTATGTGGACAGCAGACGACGGTTTTGAACAACAAAACTTAACGGTACAGGTGTGTACCACGTGATCCCCATCGGCGAATGAATACAGCGGACTTGTAAGGCGGTAAAATGGATATTGGTAATTGGTATTGTTAAATAACATGAATAGAAATGTACATACATCGGTCACAATGTCCATTGTTGACCGTGCCGTCCGCCGTCATCCTAAACCGGTGTTCACCTTTTTGGACCGGTCCAAGACCGTCCCCAATTTCAATTGTATAGAGATTAAACCAGCGTCCAGTGGCAATCTAAAATATAATCTAGAAACTAGAGGGAAGACGATGGGGCGTCATCGCAATATACAAATAAACTCACTTTAACGGGCACTTGCATTTTTCCCAGGGATACGGCTTGATGCTATTGGTATTGTTATGAAAACTAATTAACTATACAATATTCCAATTAAAAACACGTCGTACATAAATCATGCTTAATAACTCTTATCAAGTTTTGCATAATATTCCACGCATTTCACCAAGATAACCTTCCATCAAAATATTTATGCTAGCGTTAAGTACCCGTTCTATACATGATCATCGTTTGATTCAAAGATAATTGCTTCGTAAACGTGATGGAATATGTATAACATATATGTGAATATTTCCTCTTTACTGTATCCTATACGGCACATGGAGTGGCCAAGTCGGCCATCTTTGTGTGTTCCAGCCATCAGCCAGTTTCACCTGTTCTTCCATTTGACAAAGTAGAACATGTGATATAATCTAGCTAATCACATGTAGAAAAGCCAGGAGAACGGACTCCTATCAATTATATTACACCAAACTGTAAAATATGTCAGTTTTCTGGACAGGTTGGTGTCTGTGTTTTTAACAACATGAACCACTATTATAATTACCCTCATACATAGAACATCGCACAGTTTATTACGTTTACCTGACAAACCACACAACACGTACCATATATACCCACTACTGTACTCTGTTATTAGCTATAGTTCCAGTGACATGTAAGTAGTTACCTGAGTGTATTGTTCCTGGTGTCTACTCACCTACTATGCGAGCAAATATGGCTTTACCTATGGGTAATGTGTACAATAACATAGGCTGTGCATCTGATTGAAAAATGTACTCACCAAAATTTATTTTGATATTGATGGCATAAATGCTCAGATATCTCGTCTTTTGTATAATTTGCTGGCATAATAGTTATAGCTTGCTGTTGTCATATCTGTCTATTATGTATTGCACTAAATTTTATTTGGTTTACTGTTATATTATTTGTTGTATGTGTCAAACGCACAAAGTGGTGAAATTGTACGATGGCTTGTACATACAAAGATGGCGGAGTTGGCAACTCACTGCTCCATATATTATACAGTGACAAGACAATATTCACATATGTTATATTCATATATCACATCACTCTTATGAAGCAATTATCATTGAAGTCAAGTGTATCTATCTATCACCTAATACCTTAATCGAGTTTAAAGTTCGGAAATTAAAACTATACAAGTTCGTGACCAAACCGAATCCCTGGGAATGTTTGCAAATGAGACACGCAATGCGATTTTTTACCTAAGAACATGTGCAATTTTTCATAAAATATATTTACAGAAAATGTGACGAAATACTATTCCGCATTTGCTTTGACAATTTCGACATCTTTCGACGTCATTTACGGAAAATATGGCGTTTCTCAAATGTAAGAATAGTTGCACAATGGTATTCTTATTCCTACTTTCTATAAAAAAAAACATGCCGTACTTTATCTGAAGGTTTCCATCCTTAAAGAAACTTGCATAAACGAATATGCCGTTTAGTTCACCAGTAGCCTATTTCATCAAAATTGCAAAGTATACTTGTCCAGCAAAGTATACTTTGAGGGAGAAATTTTCAATTCAATGATACATTTTAATACTGAATTTATTACATTATCACAGCCATTTTGGCTGGCTGTGATAATGTAATAAATTCAGTATAATGATTCTGCATACTTTTACACATAAAATATATGCAGTGGTTAGTTCTATATGAAATAATGCATTTTGGGGAAAATAAATGATTACTCCCTCAAAGTATACTTTGCTAGAAAAGTATACTTTGCAATGTCGGTGAAATAGGCTACAAATGGGCTGATTCTCGTGAAATAATGCACGAGAGATTTGGTCCTACTGTTGCCGAGTGGTGTAATTCACCATTATATTTCTGTTAACTACTGGCTGAAATGTAAGAAAATATTGCACATGTATAACTTACGACATTTTCAAAGACGTCCCGACTGATTCTGTTGTTTTTCTTGAACGGAAATCTCCAGAAGGCTTTCCTCTGACAAGTCCTGTGGCGGGCCTCGGAAACACAGACCACCGCCGCAATAATCACCACCGCTGCCGCCATAGCTGCTCTCATCTTGATGGTAGGTCTGTGATAAAACTACTTTTTACGGAAAGAAAATTATTATTTTGTTTATTTCTCCATAAAAATATATGATGTTACCACTCATATGAACCGTCTCGTTGAGACGGTTCATATGAGTGATAACACCATATACTTTCCAACGGCAATTGTTATTGTTTACGAACGGAACTCTCCTTTTCTCGGACAAGTCCTGTATATGATGTTACTATTCATTTGAACCGTCTCGTCGGTATGAGTGGTAACATCATATACTTTCCAACGGTAATTGATTCGGTAGTTTTTTATGAACGAAAATCTCCAGAAGGCTTTCCTCTGAAAAGTCCTGTGGCGGGCCTCGGAAACACAGACCACCGCGGCAATAATCACCACCGCTGCCGCCATTGCTTCTCTCATGTTGACGGTAGGTCGCCAACTGTGCATTCACACATACTAAGAAGGCAAGGGTAAACATAACTTGTATTGTGGAAAATGGTTATTTTGTTTATTTCTCCATAAAATAATATGATATTACCACTCATATGAACGTCACATGAGATGTAACATCATATATTTGCAACCGGTAATAGAGTCGGTTGGCAAGCGGCGATTTGGAATAAGAAAATACACCACCGTCTGCGCACAGGTTGAAGTAACGGACCGAGGTCTAAGAAATAAGCTAAACAAAACAGCTCTGCGCCAGCTTGCCAATAATTGTCAAATATGTTCTATCAAACTGCTTGAAAGCAAGCGGATTTGTTGGTTCTCAACCACTCTCAAACAATCTAACTGCATGATTGCGATTTCAGAATGGCAGGATGTTCAGAAACGTTGACATCTGGGCAAGATTAACGCAGGCGGTTGTGTATACGACATTCACGCAGTCTGAGCAGGGCTGAACTATTCGCCATCCATTCAATGACCTATATATATATATATATAAGTATAAACATACAATATAAATCCGTCTCGTAACCTCCTTAATTTAAAACACACCTTTCGACTGCATTGCACTAATACTAAAGTCGGAAAGAAATACGGGCCAACGGCCATTGGCTTGACACATAGGGACTATCGGAAGTGTGACCAGTGTAGCTCCTGATCAAATAACACACTCATGTAGCCTGATAATGATGTATTTTGCTTGTTAGGAGCATGTCGGGTGTTTCGTTGAACAGTGGCGATTCTGATCAGACTGCGCATGCACAGGTTGACCTGGTTCTACACTGACCACAAAAACCCATAAGCCCCATTTCTCCAGTCACTGCCAATTATGATGATTAGGGGTCACTCGGATCCTTGACCCCTTGACCCCGAAAGCCCGCTATAGCGGTTTATACAAACAGTGCAGATCCAGATGAGACGGCTCGTAACGAGCCGTCTCATCAGGATCTACACTGTTTGGAAGTAATTTTCTTAGAACAAAAGCACCCCTTTTCATAAATTACGATATGAGACACGCCATGTGATGTTGTACCTATGAACATGTGCGATATCTCATGACATATATGTACAAAATGTATGAGATTTTCCGTAAGTTAACGTAAAAAGATGACAAATGCGGACATGAATACATGTACATCAACTATTTAATATAGCTTTATTGATTTGTTTTTATATGCAATTACTTGTAATTGTTCATGTATAATCTTCCTTTCATTTTGTTATTGTATACATTTGTTATTTATTACCGTTACCTATGTCAGGGATTCCGCTGGCGGTCGCCACTTTCGCAATTGGCGATAAAAGTAAACAATTGGCGATAAAAAATTACAATTTTCGAAAAAATAATCCATTATTTTTTATTTTTTTTTTTTTTCGAAAATTGTATTTTTTTTATCCCCCCCCCAGCGGAATCTCTGCTATGTACATAATATTACAATATGAGACGCGCCATGTGATGTTGTACCTATGAACATGTGCGATATCTCATGACATATATGTACAAAATGTATGAGATTTTCCGTAAGTGACATAGAAAGATGACAAATGCGGACTCGTTGACGAAATGTGCATATCAATAGTAATGAGGAATTCTATTCCATACTTGAAATGAAAATTTCGTCACCTTTCAAAGTCATTTACAGAAAATATCATACAGCCGAACCTCCCCGAACGACCACCTCTCTACAACAACACCCTCTCTATAACAGCCGCTATATTTTATATCCCAAATTGATGATTTCCTCTATATCTAACCCTTAGACTGCTGAGCACGAAAAGTGTCGTCTGCTGTTGCTTTGCCTTCTTTCTTAATAAAAGCATGTTTTGACAGCATGTTAGAATCATTTCCATTGGAAATGATTCTAAAATGTTGCCAAAGCATGTTTTTGGTGAGAATTATCGAAGAAAATAAATAAACATCCGACGACAAAATATAATTCAGCATTAACCTCCCTACAACAGCCACCTCTCTACAACATCCAGTTTTGCGTCTTCCCATGGGTGGCTGTTGTAGAGAGGTTGCACTGTAGTTTCAGTACACATAATGCAGGAAAAATCGCACATGCCCGAAGGTACAAAATCACATGGCGTGTCTCATATGACGATGAGGAAGTTGAATACCGCTCAAGGCCGAAGACGGCCTGAATTGAAATATAGAGTCCGCCGACGATAACTTGCGTATACAAGTATGTGATTGCAACTGGATAAATGGGGCTTATCGATTTTTCAAACAGTGTAAATCCAGATCAGCACTGTTTTCCATTCCATCAATGAAACCCCTGATACGCTTCTAACAAGTAATATATATGTACATGTAGATCGTTATCGGGCTACATGAGTGTGATATCTGTAGCCTATTTCACCAACATTGCAAAGTATACTACTTATCTAGCAAAGTATACTTTGAGGGAGAAATTTTCAATTTAAAGATAAATTTATTAATTTGTATTATGCTGAATTTATTACATTATCACAGCTGTGATAATGTAATACATTCAGTATAATAATTCTGCATACTTTTAATCATCAAATATATGCAGTCGTTAGTTCTATATGACATATTGCATTTCGGGGAAAATAAATGATTACTCCCTCAAAGTATACTTTGCTAGATAAGTAGACTTTGCAATTTTGATGATCTACACCGGGAGTGTCGTTTCTAGTTTTACTCACTATTGCTTGTTATGAACATGACGGTGTTTCATTGATGGAATTGCGAACAGTGCAGATCCTGATCCAGACTGCGGATGTACATGTTGGTCTGGATCTACACTGATCCCTATTTCTCCAGTCACAGCCACATATCATCAACCAATCAAAGACAACACAATGCAACCAAGTCGATGGCCCGCCATCGCGGAATACAGTATAACATCACTATATCGAGTCTGCAAGCAGTCTCTGTATCCTCAATGTTATCAGGGCCTATCAATTAACCGTTATTATCCCGTCAACACAGTGCGTATGTGCCGTGAAACACGGTGCCGTGAAACATTTTTGATATCCAGTCAATACTATTTTTGCATTTTACAGCCATTTGTAGGTGTTGACGGGATAAATAGAATAGTAGGTTAGTGCCGTGAATGGGAAAACATATCTGGCGCGGCACGGAAACGGGATGTGCTCGGCAGAGCCTCGCCCATCCCGTTTCCTGAGCCTTGCCAGATATTTTTTTCCATTCACGGCACTAACCTACTATTCTCTATCTATTTTCCTTATTTCTGAACCAAAGTATATATTGTGACCACTCATTTGAACCGTCTCGGCGAGGCGGTTCAAATGGTGGTCACTACATATACTTCTGATGAGAAACAAATAAATTCTTGAGCCTTGCCGGATATTTTTTCCCATTCACGGCACTAACCTACTATTCTCTATTTATTCGACCCAGATGTTATGTGTTTCATTGACGATACTGCCTGTTCAAGTTCGCAAAGCACAGCCACATGGTTTGTCCTAGTCATATGTCTGATTTACAGTGAAAATCTCTAGACCGGACACTCTGGGGACCTCACAGGGTGTCCGGTTTAGAGAGATTCCACTGTACCCATTTCCCACAATATTCCAGACCGAAAATGGGAGATAATCCCTGACCCGGGAGTCGAATAAAAAATAACTTTTCATATCTCATACAGTTCACACAGATCACACAGCCCTTTTCGTAGTGTTTTACCTTAATTGATATGATCATGTTTTTATTCATACGCACATACAATCAAATACAATCAAATACAATCGATGTTCCCGGTATTTTACTATTTAGCGGGTACCCATTTACAGCTGGGTCGACTGAAGCAGTGTGGATAAAGTGTCTTGCTCAAGGACACAACGCACGCCTCCGGTGAGGCTCGAACCCACGACCGTAATATCAGCAGTCCGACGCCTCAGACAGCTCGACCACGCGCTCCACATCTGTATACTTTCCGGCAGCCACATACAAGGTGTATGATCACGTGGTACTAACAACAACAACAAGTAAAGATTCAAAGTACGTATTATTTTATAGTGTCCTTGTTACTTAACGGATTTTGATGAAATATGGCGCATCAAACGCGTATTGTTAAGCTGCATTTGGTGGTCTCCGTATTTTCGCCCAAACCTCTGTCGTTTTTGCGAAGAATTGATTTCCGTGTCTCTGACACAAAAATCGATTCTTCGCAAAAACGACATAAGTCTTTGCCAAACTCCCTAGCTCACCAAATGCAGTTCATGAATGCAGCTCATATTTCATCAAAATCCGTTGCATATTAAGGAAAATATCAAATAATACTTACTTTGGAGTGGGCGGCGTTGTTGTTGTTGTAACCACGTGAACATGCACCTTGACATACAGAATATCCAGTGTCCAGCTACTACGGCTTAAAATATGTACTTTTTACCAGAAACATGACTGACTGATATACGGACGCACGTTCCTACGTGGCACATTCATTCATTCATTGTGTTCAAACAAAGGTTTTTGCAGAATTGTTCAAAAGGGGAAGAAAGTGAAATAAAAGGGTTTCACATAGAGAATACCAGGCTAGTGTCTTTTGATATTAAGTTTATCAGGCAAGGCTAGGAAACGCGTAGGAATTCCGAAGCTTGCCGAGGAATTCCTTGATATCAAAATACACTAGCCTGGTGTAACGTTTTATGCTCGAAAATGACATTAGATGACATTAGATGACGTCGTATTATATGGACAGAACGCGGACTTGTTTACGTTGCGTCATTCCACTAACGTAATTCGGTAACGTCACGTGACGTCATCCGACCAATGTAACGTCAGTTTTTACTTCGTTGTAACCCGGATGTTTATATCAGGGCAAGGCCTGATACAACAATATGTTATCAGTCAGTACGTATTCGGTCAATGCAGGGCAGGTTACCTGATAAATCCCAGCAACTGTTAGGTCATATAGAGACGGGACCAGAGTTTCATCTGACAGACCAGTGGGATGGAACTACCATGAAAGTATTTTTTGATGCTCCAGACGAGACTTGAACCCACAACCTCCGGATTGGAAGTCAGGGGTTTTATTAAATTTCGTACGACTAAAAGGTGCACAATTATGGTAGTCTGTAAATTTCACATTAACAATGTTTTCTTGTAAACAATTATTGGATTTACATTTATTGAGCATATGCTGCATGCTCAATACATGTAAATCCATCAATTAAACTTTCCAGACGATCCGAAATTGGCCCTTACGGACATTTAGTCGTACTAAGTTAGTTTAGTGAACTTGGCTCCTGTAGCCGATTTCATCAAAATTGCAAAGTATACTTATCTAGCAAAGTATATTTTGAGGGAGTAATCATTTACTTTTCCTGAAATGCATTATTTCATATAGAGTGAGTGAGTGAGTGAATAGGGTTTAACGTCCGCTTTTCTGACATAGAGGTACAAGCCTCAGGGAGTCTACACGCAGACGGCATATTTCATATAGAACTAACGACTGCATATATTTCATGATTAAAAGTATGCAGAATTATTAGACTTAATTTATTACATTATCACAGCCAAAATGGCTGTGATAATGTAATAAATTCAGTATAATAAAAATTAATAAATTTATCCTAAAATTGAAAATTGAAAATGTCTCCCTCAAAGTATACTTTGCTAGAAAAAAAGTATACTTTGCAATGTTGATGAAATCGGCTACTGGTATTCTAACACCTAGGCCACAACCTATCCCTAAACAAAGGAACGATCACCTACGAAACAATTGGCTTTATGTGGTTATGGAATAAGTTGCATGCTTTTCATTTGTCTTAGGCCACACTTCCAACCACAACAGACCCAGCAAGTGTGCCCGAGCTCACCAGTGCCTGCTTTTTGCGACAATGATGCCAGTTTCCGCGGAGAAATGGGTCTTATGGGTTTTACAACAAGTGCAGGGGCGGATCCAGCATTTGGGGAACGGGGGGGGGGGGGGGGGGGGGGGGGGGGGGGGGGGGGGGGGGGGGGGGGGGGGGGGGGGGCGGTTAGTTGCGAAGGTAACTCTTGCAATCTACTCCCGTACCTAGCTAGCTACGAAAAAAGAGTTACCGTTCGTAACTAGGGGGTTGTCCTATTATTGAGCTCTTCGAAATGCATTTTCCAGTGTGTTTTACGGCATTTAAATTCAGACTCCAACTGGTGGTAAACTGTGTGTCTATGTAAACTCTGGGGGGGGGGGTGGTTGCAACCACGGACCCCCTCCCCCCCTCCAGTGTAAATCCAGATCAGCATGTGCATTCGGTCGGTCGGGATTCCGGTAAGGGTGAATCCCGATTGTTAAATTACTCATCGCATGCTCCCAACATGCACCACAAGGGGCCTCTGAGATCCGGGTGTGTTTCATATACGCAATACAATCATTGGCAATCAAACAAGAATGGTGCAAACCGCATGAAAATATTCCATGTCTGTCACAAGTTATAGACGTTTTAATTTCTGCATATTTTATCAGTATGTTAATTAATGTTGCATACTTTGAGGGAGTAATCATTTATTTTCCCTGAAATGCATCATTTCATATAGAACAAACCACTGCATATATTTGATGATAAAAAATATGCAGAATTATTATACTGAATTCATTACATACATGATAATGTAATAAATTCAGTATAATAAAATAATTTAAATAATGGAAATTATGACACATTTGTTTTTTCCATTAAAATCAATACTATTGTGAATAAAAATGTATTTTGCAGAATGTTAAGAATAATATAAATAAAAATAGGTATTTTATGGGTTTTGCCTAATCCAAGCTAATTTAAAACTAAAACTTACATAACTTGTGACAAAGATGGCATATTTGCATACCGTTTTCTTGTTAGATTGACAAGATCTATAATATGCATATTAAAAACAACTGCATTTTGCAACAATCCAATCGTCACAAAATGATTTTCAGACTAGTCCATTTATGAAAAGGGGGTGTTTCTGTTCTCAAAAATATTAAAATAGATCCTGATGAGACGGCTGGTCACGAGCCGGCTCATCTGTATCTAAACATTTTGCCAATATCACTATACAGGCCTGTGGTGTTGAAAGGAAAACATATACCTACTGTAACAGTACCAGTCATTAAACTAATTAAAGACATTTTTTACTCCGTTATAAGGGAGAAGAGAATATTATAAGGGATCCCTTACACAGAGAGTAAAACGAGTCTTTAATTATTATATTTTAATAAGTATATTTAATGCATATGGTACGTTACTTCAACCTGTGATTAATGGAATGCAAATAAATAACATATATTTGCAGAATATGCATAAAATATACGATGATTCATAGTTTCGGACAATTTTATTCTTCGAACAAACAACCGCAGCCACACAGTGGCATACATGGATGCATTGCATAGCTATGTACATGTGCATGTATTAGTGAGTACAGTGTGAAGTTCAGCACCTCTTGCTCCAGCTCAAGGTTCTCACGTTTAACAGTACATATAGTGAAACAAATCTTGTGACTTTGAACCTTCGGAGAAGTGCGATTTTTCATGACATATATTTAAAGAAACTGTAAATGACGTCCAACGTTGATGAAATTTTCATAGCAAATGCGGAATTCTATTCCGCATTTGCTATGAACATTTCTTCAACGTTCGGTATTTACGGGAAATATCGTACTTTTCATGAAATATCACACATATGCTTAGGTACAAAATCAGAAGACTTGTCTAATATGTACACTATTATGCAATTGACGGTCGTGACCAGATCAACTATTCCTAATATTCATCTTCGTCTTCTCCCTCTCCCTCTCCCTCGACCGAGTCGACACCCACCTCCTCATAGTCCTTCTCCAGGGCGGCCAGATCCTCGCGGGCCTCCGAGAACTCGCCCTCCTCCATGCCCTCGCCCACATACCAGTGCACAAAGGCGCGCTTCGCGTACATCAAGTCAAACTTGTGGTCAAGTCGCGCCCACGCCTCCGCAATGGCCGTCGTGTTGCTCAACATGCAGACTGCTCTCTGGACCTTGGCCAGGTCGCCTCCGGGCACGACGGTTGGGGGCTGGTAGTTGATGCCCACCTTGAAGCCGGTCGGGCACCAGTCGACGAACTGGATCGTGCGCTTGGTCTTGATGGTGGCGATGGCGGAGTTAACGTCCTTGGGCACGACGTCCCCACGGTACAGCATGCAGCAGGCCATGTACTTGCCGTGGCGGGGATCACACTTCACCATCTGGTTGGCCGGCTCGAAGCAGGCGTTGGTGATATCAGCCACACAGAGCTGCTCGTGGTACGCCTTCTCGGCGGAGACGACGGGTGCGTAGGTTGCGAGGGGGAAGTGAATCCTGGGGTACGGCACCAAGTTGGTCTGGAACTCCGTCAGATCGACGTTCAGGGCGCCGTCGAAGCGGAGCGATGCGGTGATGGAGCTGACGATCTGACCAATCAGCCTGTTCAGGTTAGTGTACGTGGGCCGGTCGATGTCCAGATTACGGCGACAGATGTCGTAGATCGCCTCGTTGTCGACCATGAAGGCGCAGTCCGAGTGCTCCAGCGTGGTGTGTGTGGTGAGGATGGAGTTGTACGGCTCTACAACAGCCGTGGACACCTGCGGCGATGGGTAGATGGCGAACTCAAGCTTTGATTTTTTGCCGTAATCGACGCTCAACCTCTCCATGAGCAGGGAAGCGAAACCGGACCCGGTGCCGCCGCCGAAGCTGTGGAAGATGAGGAAGCCCTGGAGACCGGTACACTGGTCGGCAAGTTTACGGATGCGGTCGAGGACGAGATCCACTATCTCCTTGCCGATGGTGTAGTGGCCCCGGGCGTAGTTGTTGGCCGCGTCCTCCTTACCCGTTATCAGCTGCTCCGGGTGGAACAGTTGACGGTACGTGCCAGTGCGCACCTCATCTGTAGGTCACAAATCAAAGTGGAATATGAACTTGTATTGGGCAATATATTACGTGGCAACGAATTGTTAATTCGAGCGAACAAATTGTTATATCGTGGGAACGAATTGTTATTTCGTGGGAAAGAATTTATAAAAAAATCCATGTCCCCTGCGGAGCTCCGTAGAATTCCAAGAAATTTCTACCGTTTCCCAGCCCAGCCTGGTAAACTTGATATCAGCAGACCATGGGCGGATCCAGGCGGGGGCGTGTCCGGCATACGCCCCCTCTAAAATTTGCCGAGTTAAGTTGTTAACCCACGTACTTATGTGGAAAGAGCTGATGACTCTTATTTCCCACCCAAAATGTATGTTGTTACCACTCAATGGAACCGTCTCGTCGAGACGGTTCAATTGAGTGGTAACAACATATACTTTTGATGAGAAATGAGAAAACTTTCACAAAAACTTGTTTGCATTTTAGGAAGTTGTAGTTGCGAACACTAACTCTTTCAATCTACTCCAGAGGGTACGACAGTAGATTTCAATAGTTACTGTTCGTAACTAGGAAAATTTACGACAAAGCATGTTACATTTTGATAATCCACGCCCTCTCTAGATCTAAATCCTGGATCCATTCACGGCACTAACCTACTATTCTCTATATTCAGTAAGAAATAAACGCTCAAATACATCACAGGACTGGATATCTATTAAGAATGTAGGACAAAACCCCCATGGGACATAACACACTTTGTGTGAAAATGACAACATGGACAAAACCCCCTTCATGATTTCAACAGGGTGGACATAATCCCCTTCATGATTTATACAGGGTGGACATAACCCCTTCATTATTTGTACAGGGTGGACATAACCCTCTTCATTATTTTTACAGGGTGGACAAAACCCCCTTCATTAATTCCCAGGATGAATAAAACATTTGTATGCTGTTTATTATTATTTATATTATTTTACTAAAATTAAAAAAAATCATAATATACAACAAACAAATATTCATATATTGGCTAATGAAAACATTCAAGCAGCAGCTTGGGCACTTTATTCTTCAACATGTACAGAAAAGAACAGAACAGGGCATATACTAATACCAGGTTTCACAAATTTATTCCAACACATAATGTCCAATAGCAGACTAATACTTTGAGCACATTTCAACTATCAAGTACTAATATCAGGACATATCAACAACCAGCACTACTCATTTCAGTTATAATATTTGCCAATATAACACACTATACAATTACACATCATTAACCAGTCCTACTCGTGTACATTACACTTAATGAATGTGGATACACTGTCCAAGTGCCACCATGTGTCCATTAATTGGTGCTAATTGTTGAGAGAATTAAAGCCACACACTTGGTTTTAAATTAAATAATTGAAAGACATGAAAGGGTTGTCAAATGATTATGTTGTTCATTGTAAAATCATATATATCAAACAATTTTTGCAAAGAATAATTCAAATGAAGGGGGTTATATCCACCCTGTAAACTCATGAAGGGGGTTATGTCCACCCTGTCAAAATCATGAAGGGGGTTATGTCCACCCTGTAAACTCATCAAGGGGGTTATGTCCACCCTGTCAAAATCCTGAAGGTGGTTATGTCCACCCTGTCAAAATCATGAAGGGGGTTTTGTCCATGTTGCAATTTTCACACTAACGGGGTTATGTCCAATGGTGTTTTGTCCGGATACCATCTATTAATAGATTTACAAAGGCAAATGACAGATAGTAAGTCGTCTTACGTCATACCATGTAAGTCAGTTTAACTACATATGTAACGCGTCAATACGACTTACTGACAAGATAATTAAATGTATCAAGTCGTATTACCTACTGTATTACTTTGACTAAAAGTGTTAACAAGATATGTCAGTGTATCATGCACAACTTACCAACAACGGTTGGTTCCAGGTCCACAAAGACCGCCCTAGGCACGTGTTTCCCGGCCCCGGTCTCGCTGAAAAATGTATTGAACGAGTCGTCCCCGCCTCCAATCGTCTTGTCGCTGGGCATCTGGCCGTCCGGCTGAATCCCATGCTCCAGGCAGTACAACTCCCAGCATGCATTGCCCATCTGGACCCCAGCTTGGCCCAAGTGCACGGATACGCATTCACGCTGTGACGGGAAACAGAGATACTTGTGTGTGATTATGGCTGGAGAAAAGGGGCGTATCACTATGGAACGCTAAATCTACATAAACTCAAATAATTAATGCTAGCTCTAAATGTTTAACCCTTTGAACCCGAAAGCCCGCTATATCGGTTTATGCAAACAGTGCAGATCCAGATGCGCCGGCTCGTAACGAGCCGTCTCATCAGGATCTGCACTGTTTGAAAGTAATTTTCATATTTTTGAGAACAATAAATACCCCCTTTTTATAAATGGAATAATCTGAAAATCATTTTGCGATGATTGGATTGGTTGCAAAATTAACATATCGCAGCCCATTCAGATACTTAGGGGTGAAAGGGTTAATAGCTTTAAATAGTTAATGCTAGCTCTACATAGCTCTACTTGTTTGAGTTTACGTAGATTTAGCGTTCCATGATCAGGAGCTACATTGGTCACAAATCCCATTTCTCCAGTCACAGCCACAGATACAATATATATGTACACAATACAAAGACAAGCAGAGCTCCAGATAAGCTGCGTATTTGCGTAAATACCCAATTAAAATTGCCAAAAACCCAATTGAAATCAGAAGTAGCGAGTATCAAAAAGCAATGAAAACATTCTGGTATCTTTATCAAGCTACAGAAAACAATAAACATACCACAAAAATAGCATATTTTCTTATTTTTCCATGAAATACCAAGATGTGTTTTCATTTAGAAGCATTCTGTAAATATTGTTCCAGCTAGCACTACTTGTTCCATGAACGCCAAAGCTACATACACTCAAATAATTAATGATCATTTGGAGCCAGCTCGAAATATTTAATGCTGTCTTGCTTATATTTAACGGCGCACTGGCTCTAGGACCTTGCATGCCGTCTCCCAAGAATGGGAGAATGAACGGAGGTTGAGACTTTTTGAGAGAAGCCGGTAATTCGTATTTACAGAGCAACTACGAATTATCGGTACCCATTTACAGCTGGGTGAACTGGAGCAGTGTGGATAAAGTGTCTTGCTCAAGGACACAACGCACGCCGCTAGTCAGGCTCGAACCCACGACCCTTGGATCAGTAGTCCGACACACTAACCATTACGCCACGGCGCTCCACGCATATCTAATATTTAGTTATTTGAGTTTATGTAGATATGGCGTTCCATATATCACTCAGGCGCGGATCCAGGATTTCGGGTTAGAGAGGGGGGGGGTGGGGGGGGGGGGGGGGGGGGGGGGGGGGGCGTAACTATTTTGCAATACTTGACTATATTATCGAACGAGCTAAGCTCGTTCGATAATATAGTCAAGTATTGCAAAATAGTCGACCGAGCGGAGCTCAGGATAGCGCTAGGGGGGTACTTTTTGAAATCTACATCGCATTTCCTGCGTTCTGGCGCATTTTGGAGCAAACATATTGACACTGTCAGTATGTTTAGACATGATTTTTGATTGAAAACGTTTAAATTTTGAAACAATAAGACAACGACCGAAAATGCATGGAATACATGGCACTTGAACGCATGAAACGTGCCTTGTAACTTGTAAAAAATCTTTACTCGGCGAATTTTAGGGTGGGTGGGTGGGGGGGGGGCGGGTCCGCCCCCCCCCCCCCGAATCCGCCCATGTCACTCGTGTAGCTAGTATATGGCCATGTCTGTCGCATGGCAGAAACATGATCAATAAGCCCTTTTCTTCATTGCAAGATATAAGTAAAGATTCAACCATTGAGCTGACGATGTTCAAACTTGGTTTGTTGGTTACATGGCTCCAGATAAGGAATTAGTAATTGAGTATTGTCACTTCATCATTTCTGAAGCAATTGTGTATTTCAAGATTTTAATTGGGTAAAATAAAATCGCACTACTGTTTACACATCAACAGACAGTGATTATTGAATAGTTTGCTTCGAAATGAAAACATGTTTTGGCATTTCATGAGAATTGTCTCTGTTTGTGGTCTGTTTATTGCATGATAAACGTACCACACAATTTGTATTGCTATTTGATACTCGCTACTTCTGATTTCAATTGGGTTTTTGGCAATTTTGGCAATACGCAGCTTATCTGGAGCCCTGGTTGGTTACAATGGGACTGCTGATGAATACAGATGGGCGTATACTCAGGTGTCACTGAGATTTTGAATTCTGACGGCCAAAGTACACTAACGAAGTTACGTATACAGAGAATAGTAGGTTAGTGCCGTGAATGGGAAAAAATATCTGGCAAGGCTTAGGAAACGGGATGGGCGAGGCTCTGACGAGCACATCCCATTTCCGAGCCGCGCCAGATATTTTTCCCATTCACGGCACTAACCTACTATTCTATTTATCCCGTTAACACCTACAAATGGCTTTTAAATGCAAACAAATAACCCCAGTCACCGCACATATTCATACGCAGTGATTAGGTCGTATTGACAGGATATAAAAAATGTTTCACGGCACATACGCACTGTGTTGACGGGATAAATTTTATATGTTGGCTATTACAGTTTTCGTAGATGTGAATTTTTGGCAATAACATTAAAGGAGCATACCCACTCAGTAGGCACACAATGTTCTTTATAGGAATTAAATAAGCGTATAATTGTTATTTATGTGTCACTATTCCACCAGTTCTAAACATTACGAGTGCCCGCCATATAGATATAATCATTTAGTAACATTTATTTTACTGATAGTGACGCGCGGTGGTATCAGGCTAGTTTCATATGCAAATGAGGCATTATATTTTTTAATTATATGCGTCACCTGAACAAAATAATATTTTCGACAGTTTATGAAGTATGATCATTGCACGTCAACAAATAAATACAGGGAATAAATAGAATGTCCGTTATATCAGTGAAAATTCACGTCCGATATAAAATGTATAATAATGCCTATCAATACGTGGGGCAATGGTGAATGTATGTTTATTTTGCCAGAAAATGTCTCAGATGATGTCTCTGATACAAAGAACATGTTGTGCCTACTGAGTGGGTATGTACCTTTAATGCATGCGAAAAGTTCGAAAAACACTGTTCGCCTAATATTGGATAAAGGAAATTGTATTTTATTAGTTAAACTGCAACCTGCACATGTGGCTGTGCCTGGAGAAATGGGGCCTATGTTGTTTTGCGACCAGTGTAGATCCAGATCAGCCTGTGCATCCGCACAGTCTGATCAGGATCTGCACTGTTCGCCATTCCATCAATGCAACACTCGCCATCATGAGTGAGCGTTATCAGACTACAGGAGTGTGCTATTTGATCAGGAGCTACATTGGTCACAAATCCCGTTTCTCCAGTCACAGCCATATATACAATATATATGTCCACAATACAAAGACAAGCAGAGCTCCAGATAAGCTGCGTATTTGCGTAAATACCCAACTAAAATTGCCAAAAACCCAATTGAAATCAGAAGTAGTGAGTATCAAAAAGCAATAAAAATTTCTGGTATCTTTATCATGCTACAAAAAACAATAAACAGACCACAACTATAGCATGAAATTTTCCATGAAAAAACAAAAAAACATTCTTGGTATTTCATTAGAATTGTCTCCAAGGAGAGAATTCTAATGAAATACCAAGATGTGTTTTCATTTAAAAGCAAACTATTCAATGAGTGCGGTCTGCTGATGTGTAAACAGCTGTGTGATTATATTTTATACAATTAAAATTTTGAAATACCCAATTGCTTCAGAAATGATGGAGTGACAATACTCAATTACTAATTCCTTATCTGGAGCCCTGCATTTTGTATAAATGACATCAACAGTTGACGGAATTGTCAGGGCAAATGCGGAATAGAGTTCCACATTTGCTGTGAGAATTGCGCCAACTTCCAACATCAATTACGGACGATATAGTATATTCTGTAAATATTGTTCCAGTGCTCCAGGTAAGGAATTAGTAATTGAGTATTGTCACTCCATCATTGATGAAAGGCTACAGGACGAGGGAAAAATTAAGAATTTGTCGAGGCCTGCCGCGTCGGTGTAAAATGATTCATGTCGAAAAATACACAGGTTTCTTGACGAGATTCCACTGAGCTCCACTTAGACATGTGGCATAAACGTATTTTCGTTTAGGAACCGGCGCAATTTTGTTGCGCCGGTTCCTAAACGAAAATGTGTTTATGGAGCATCTTCTGCATGTAGCTTAATGAGAATTCGTCGCAAACACAATATGCCCAAGTTAAGTTACATTGTACATGTACACAACTTACCATTTTGTCGGTTGTTTAGAAGTATCTTCAACTGCAATCAGACACGTATCGTCCTAGACTTGAAGTGTCCTCTTCTGATGGCGATCTGAAGGCGAACTGATGCTCTGCCAGAAACAGTGTTTGTTGTTGTATGGTTGGTAACCAAGGACGCTGTAACATAGATACCCGTCGTCCACGTGAATACTTTCCTGATCCGAATATTAATTAGGCGTAAATTTTTTTTTATTTGTTTCCACTAACCCGACCGACCCTATTTTTTCCCGCCGACCTTACACTTTTTGTTCGTCATATCGGTATTTCTTTTGATAAAAACAGTATATTTTCACTAAGCCATAGTGGGTTAACATATCCAGTACAAAAAATGTGTCGTGAATGGGAAAACAAAATGGAGAAATTTTTTTTTCGCCTGCCTACCTACCCTATTTTTTTTCCAGGTGTTGGCCTTAGTTAATCAAGGTCCGTCATCTAACAAACTCGGGCTTATGTCTGTTCAAGCCTATGTAGATGCGGATTAGCGATGGAGAATGCGTGTGTAACATTTTATAAAAGATGACAGACACAGAATATAGTCATCTCTATTAAACCAGACCCATAGGGACGAGTGGAAAATTAAAAATTGGCCGAGGCCTGCCGTATATAACGGCGAAAGTTGCATATTCAACAACGTTACAATTTTCGAAAAAAAAAAAAAAAAAAAAAAAAAATTGTTTTGATTTTTTTTCGAAAATTCAAACGCTGTTGAATATGCAACTTTCGCCGTTATATACGGCAGGCCTCGACCAATTTTTAATTTTCCACTCGTCCAGATATTCTTGAAAATCATACACTCCTATATGTTTTAATGCTTATGACCGCATTAGCTATGAATCTATCGTTTCGTCAGGCGTGGCTTACGGACATCATCTATAGAATTTACGCCCTTTACATGTCGTGATTGTCAATACACGAACCCACAGTGAATGTAGCGCATCGCTCCGTTTCCATTGACGTGCAATTGGAGGTATTATGCTCCTATGTGCATGATTTGGTACGGGTGTATTAAAGATACATTCCCACTCAGTAGGCACATGTTCTTAAAAGGAATTAAATACATGTAAGTGTATACTTGTGTCACTATTCCACCAGTTCTAAAAATTACGAGTGCCAGCTATACAGATATAATCATTTAGTAATATTTATTTTACTGATAGTGACGCGCGGTCGTATCAGGTTATTTTCATATGCAAATGAGGTATGATATTGTTTTTAATATTTGTACTAATTAAATGCGTCACCTGAACAAAATAATATTTTCGACAGATTATAAAGTATGATCATTAGACATCAAAAAATACATACAGAAAATAAATAGTAATGTCCGTTAACATTTTAAGGAAACACGGTTATCACCCCTGATATCAGTGTAGACATTTGCGTCTGATATAAAATGCATAATAATGCCAATCAATACGTGGGGTAATGGTGAATTTAATGTTCATTTTTCCAGAAAATGTCTCGGATGATGTCTGAGATACACAGAACATTTTGTGCCTACTGAGTGGGCATGTACCTTTAATAACCATTGATATTTGTGGATGTGATTATAGAAACGGGGCTTATGGTATTTGTGACCAGTCTGTCTCCTGATCTGCTAGTGCACTCTTGTAGAGTGCTAAGGATCTGCAAAGATTGTCAGATGCATGACGGATGGCTCGCTCATTGATGAAATGGCGAACAGTGCAGATCCTGATCAGACTGTGCGGCACAGTCTGATCAGGATCTACACTGGTCGCAAAACCCACAAGCCCCAATCGCAGTCACATCCACATTTGCAATCATGTGTAACGACAAACTATTAACCCAATACACCTTTACGGGTATGATTTTTTATGCCACCGGGTTTCGAACAAACGGGTGGCATATAGTGTTTGGACCGTCCGTCTGTCCGTCCGTCTGTCCGTCCGTCACACTTTTCGGTTAACCACTTTGTCACAGTTTCTCAAATATGCTGCAGGTGGCATCCGCGTTCGACAGACGCATTTATTGTTTTTAAAATTTTATTTTTGTTATTTCTCAATGAAAGTACATGTGTTGCGAACACTCATTTGAACCGTCTCATGAGACGGTTCAAATGGTGGTCGCGACATATAGTTCTAAGAAAATATTTATGATTTTCCCCAATCAAAAAGAATGAAATGTTAATTGTCCGACCAATCCAATCGTCACATAATGGTTTTCAGACTAGTTAATTTATGAAAAGGGGGTGTTTTCTTTATAAAAAAATATGAATGGAATGAAATGGTGCTTAACGGCCCATCAACACAAAATAGTATCATTTTGAGCCATAATAACAAAATAGTACGTTATATGTGGTAGGCAACACATAATTAGGGTAATGCAATGGTGCTTAACGGCCCATCAACAGAAAAGAGTATCATTTAGGGCCAAGCAATGTAGATGAAGAATAAAAATAATAGTAAAATAGTATGTTATATGTGGTAGTCGTCAATCAGACGATCAGGGTAAAAATATTAATATGATAAACAATATAAATGAACAACGTGTATAGAATTATAAAATTATAGAAATGAGAAACATGTATACAATGATAAAATTAAATTTGCCGATACAAGTTCTTTTCATGGAGAAAGCGAAGCAAACCTTCAATGTTCTCAACCTGGAATAGCTCCGCAAGTGAAGTAACATTGAAGTGTTTGCCTCGAATATCGGCAAAATCCATACAGTCCAGTAGGATGTGTTGCACGGTAAAAGCACTGTGGGCATGGAATACACCATGGACGCGGCTCATCTTTGCGCATATACGAATGCGTTAGTCGTGTATGTCCAATGCGCAATCGACTAAGGACAACTTCATCCCGGCGTACATGTCTGTTGCCAGGAGTCCATTCGCCCAGAGTCGGTTTCACAGCATGAAGTTTATTATCTGTGAGCAGATCCCACTGGGTCTGAATTGTATCGGAGATGAATGAGTTGATGGATGATTTAAAGTCATGATAGCAAACAAGAAAATGAGAAGTCGGTAGCTCCAGGGCGGCCTTGGCAGCACTATCTGCCCTGTCATTGCCCTTGATACCAGTATGGCTGGGGAGCCAACACAAAATAATGTCCTTGCCAGACGAAAATATGGTGTAGCTCCATGATTTGGCGGATAAATGGATGTTCAAGCTTCATGTTGTACAAAGCTGGTAGTGATGATAATGAATCGGAAAATAAAATGAATTGCTTTCTCCAAGATATTTTCGCAAGCTCAAGAGCAAGTAAAATCGCCCTCAATTCCGCAGAAAATATCGAAGATTTGTCTGGGAATCTGGATTGAAGATCTCCCTCGGGGACAGCGGCAGCATGGATTGACGATCTCCCTCGGGGACAGCGGCAGCAGCTGCTACCCAGTCCCCGACCTTTGAGCTATCAGTAAAAAGCGGAGTGTATGTATTGTATCTGTCTTTAACTTCATGAAACAGTGATTTAAAAATGGATGGATCAGTTGTTGCTTTCGTGTGCTGACTAAGATCGAAGATCATAAACGACTAAAGCATTCGTATATGCTCAAGGGTGAGCCGCGTCCATTGTGCTGGACACATAAGACATAACCTGGCAGGTGTCCTCTACATGAGTATTCTCAGACTAATTCCATTCAGGAGATACCTGTCCAGCATCAAACACTCATTCAGCGGCAGCGCTACCAGCTGTGTCAATCTCGATTCCTTAGTAAAGTGAAACCTGTTATAGAGCCCTGTATTTCCGCCGTTTGGCAATGCAGTGTCGAAGTAGCCCGGTGAATCTGGATAGTACAACTGTTCGGTGAGAAATGACTTCTGAGACTGCTCATCATCAGAAGACAGCTCGTACAGCATGGGTTATCAGGTGTGTATAGAAGACGCGTTCCTGCGACTGTGTAAGCTGAAAATTAATCGCGCAATTATAGTGGCCAACGCCTTTGAGAGAAAATGCTGACTGTCTGATATATATAGAGTGCTTCTGTGGTATGCTTGAAATTGATGAAAGCAGAAACGTCAGAGTTTCACACGCACGCACGCAACGCGCGCGCGCACCACGCACACACCACGCACGCACGCACGCACGCACACACACGTGTGCGTTGTGTCATGCCATGCAAATATAATACTATTATGTGGCACGCCGGCTGAGAAAATGGGCATTACGACATATGCGACCAGTGTAGCCACATATCAGCATGTGCATCCATACACTCTGATCAGGAGCTACGCTGTTCGCAATTCAATTACTGTAGCGGTATTACTGTCTGAAGCAAAATGATTACACTTTAATCGTAATGTATAGCTCTGCAAGATGATCAAGCCCTACACGTGTTGCACATGTCGTAAGGTCTTCTTTCTTTTTTTCTCAACCAGCGGCTCATGTATGTATGTATGTGTGTGTGCGTGTGTGTGTGTGTGTACGTGTGTGTGTGTTTGTGAAACCGACCAAATGGGGAACTATATGTGAATACACACCCACCAACCGGGGACCACCTACCAAACGGGGAAGTCCCCGGTTGGTTTTCAGCCGCTAATCCTGTTCCCCGGTACTAAATTACTGTTATGTCAACTTTAATTAGTAATCCGACACTATCCCCGATTCGACAGTTACCAGCCTGCACAAAATATACACACATTTAGGTCAAACTCGAGCCGTGTGTGTATTCTGCTAGATATACAGTTCCCCGGTTGTGCTGTTAAAAAAGTATACACTTCCCGCGATACATGTATGATGTCATAGAACATAGACGCAACAAGAACAATGGAAAACAGATCCAGAAAACGCAGGAAAATCAGGTAAATATTTTATATTATCGTATAATAAGTGTTGTTATAAAGTATGTAAGCTATACACAGTTTAAACATATATACATGTACATATATATAGAAATTATTTATTTCCTCTTAATATATTGCATATATACAAGACATCCAATGTGGGTGAGCAACAGGTCACAATGCAAAAATGTTCTTATTTTATAAATACATGTATACGTCGCGACATAACGTACCTTCGGGTATTTGGAATTTTTGCAGTAAATGGTTTTCGAGAATTGAACATAATTTCTGCAAATATAGTCGGAATTTGACACAAATTATAGAGCAAATGCGGAATCAAATTCCGCATTTGCTCTGTAATTTTCGTCAAATTTGTACATTATTTACGAAAATTACGTTCAATTTTCAAAACCATTTACGGCAAAAAATCCAAATACTAGAAAGTACGTTATGTCGCGGCGCGTCTCAATTATGTATTTATTCATGATGCTTCAGAATGGTCTAATACAAATCTTTAAACAATGTGGAACATAAGAAATATTGCAAATATGTTGATTACGATGGTAATTATGACCTCAATCAGTTCACACTAGCCGGACGGCTGGTCAGGGCCACCCACCCTTACCAGCAAACAACGCATATTTATTAAAGCTGGTAGATTTTATTTATCAAATATGTTGCGATCTCAGTTTTTATATAAAAGTCAGGGCGGTCTGTAGACTGTGTAGACTCAGATCAGTACGCACAATTATGTAAGCTGGTCGGGGGTCATTCTGCGTGTTCAATACCTGCATATATATGTACATGCCTATTATGAAAAAGTATTGGAATTGTAAATGTGTTATACTGTCTGTTGTGGATTAGAGTGGCAAACAATGTAGATCCCGATCTCCTACGAGTGAGTGGTCTGCATGGTATAAGCGTTCACATGTTTATGTGACGCGAGTGATCACAGTGATTTCATTTTCAACATGTGACATGACAGATCAGGGTGGCACACAGTGTGTCAGTGAGGATCAACATACTCTCGTGAGTAGGCTGGTCAGGGCACACTGGTTGTCTATATATGTGTACACTATATATACATGTGACTTCCACGCTGGCGACCCGGGTTCGATCCCAGCCATGGGGGTCAGTTTTTCTGAGATACTTTGTATTTCCTTTCGGATGGGGACTATATAGAGAATAGTAGGTCAGTGCCGTGAATGGGAAAAAATATCTGGCAAGGCTCCCGTTTCCGTGCCGCGCCAGATATTTTTTCCATTCACGGCACTAACATACTATTCTATTTATCCCGTCAACACCTACAAATGGCTGTAAAATGCAAAAATAGTATTGACTGGATATCAAAAATGTTTCACGGCACATATGCACTGTGTTGACGGGATAAAATAGTCGGTCCCGACATGCAAGGTCCTCAAGCCTGTGCCGTGGTTAAATCTAAGCATTTACATGTTTACATGTGACACTAGTAACTTTATATCAGCTGATTTTTCGTGATTTGACGCCAACAAGTTACACATTGTATATCATAGTAACAAACAGTGTAGTCCTTATGAACAATACGAGCGAATGCGCCGGTGCTAGTCTGGTGGTCGGTACCTTCACATATGTGTAAAACTGGTAATATTTTGTCAACGATCATTTAATATTCATAATTTACACCTATATCAGAGTGGTAACACAGCACATGCTTATCAGATATCATTATGATGCTCTAAAACGTCAAATAAACCACTGGTGTCTTTGTTGTATGATATATACCACAGGGTTGAAATATATATGCATGTACATGGTGTATTTGTGTGATTTGCGCGTTTAATCAGCATGCACAAAGTTGAAACATTAATTGTTTACATAAATATATATGATGGTACACATCCGAACTTACATGTTGCATTGTATGGCTACACAATGAATACTATTGTACATTGTATTAACACTTAAAGTGCTGGAAACAACAATTCTCGTCTGCTGATTTTAAATAGTTTTATATTTTCTCTCCAAAACATGTTTTTGTAGCACAGTAGAATCGTAAGATTCAGTAGCGTGTTATTGTACTCGACATGTACTAACTGCGCTATCGACCATGCCTTAAGCATTTTATCGATGCATAACTAAGTGAGGGAACTTGTTTAACATTGTTTTACAAGTTACAACCAATTGTTTTTATTTATATTTTAGCGGAGGTGACCAGCAGCTCCAGCTTGCAATGGCATGTTGTCGAAGCTATGAGGACCCTCCGGGGTTTGAAATAATAAACCAATAGATGATTACATAGGTAAATAAATTCATCACACTCTTTACGTCGCGTTAATACTGTGTCAAGCCTTTGAAGGATTTAATCTACATGTATCGAGCATATGTATGCAGTTCTGTTACCATTTATCATTTTAGACTGGTGCTTGCGCTTCATACTAAGCTTTAAACTTCTAGGCTCATCTTGCATTTTATGAGAGACTCTGATAATTACTAATTATGACATACATGTAGACCGACAATTACTAATTACGACATACATGTAGACCGACAATTACTAATTACGACATACATGTAGACCGACAATTACTAATTACGACATACATGTAGACCGACAATTACTAATTATCTGTACCCATATCGCAGCTGGGTGGACTGGCATAATGAGAATAAAGTGCCTTGTCCAATGACGCATTAATAGCCCCAGTGGGGATCGAACGACCTGAAGGCCGGCAACCTGACCACAGATTGATTGATTCGTTATTGGGGTTTAACGGCCTATCAACTGCCAGGGTCATTTAAGGCCGAGCCAACTGGATGCATTATCCAGTATTCAACCTGTCTACAATGGGGGAAATTCCCAAAATCAGAACTCATTTTCATAACTATATATTCAGTCCTGAAATTAGAATATCCTGACTTGGTGCCAGGTCCATGACGCACCAGAGTCACTTAGCTCCAGCCCCAAAAAGCGATGTACTATATGTACAGATATTATTCCTTTTTAAGGGGGCATAACACGATTGATAGCTCTTAAGTACTAGGGAGTCAACACGGTACATGAGGTCCAAACCATGTAGGTCGGAATTCCGGTAAGGATGAACGCCAATCATTAAATTACCCTTCGCATGCTCACAACCTCCACCCAAACCTGACCACTGAGCCACGTTCTGTCTTCATGTATCTGTTAAAGTAAGGCGTGTATACAAGTATGTCTGGAGTCCGTCCGTCTGACCGACATCGTCAGTGTCTGTTTCTTTTCGCAATGTCCATCCTATCCGTATGACAATTTTAGAGTTGGTGTGGTAATACTTATATATCACAAATAAGTTCTCATTTAAATAAACATTGTAGAAATGTTTATATTTTATGTGTTTTATGCTTTTAAGAGCCTTTGTTGTATTTTGTCTTATATTCCTATGTAGTGTTGTTATATTTTTTTTGTAGACCGTACACCGCTGGTTGTGGAGTGCAATTTTGCCTTGTTGAAGACTCCATAGCCACCGCTGTACTCGTACCATAGTTATACATGTATATGGGTATAATGTTACCGTTATGTTTATCCTTGTTCATTGGGCCCTTAGGGTTTATTACTATATTTTAAGTAGTTCATACTCAAATAACATTTATGTTGTTATGTAACATACGTAATATAGTACTGTAATTATAAATACTTCAGGAGAGGGCGTATTTGCAACCAAGGATTTTGCAAGCGGCGATTTCCTCCTAGAATACAAGGGAGATTTGATAAAAAACCTTCAGCACGCACGACGCCTCGAAAGAGAATACGAAGAGGCAGAAGCGGGAAGTTTCATGTACTTTTTCAAGTACAGAGAAAGGACTATGTGGTAAACATTTAACTATTTATTATATTCTAAAATATTAAGATGATTTCCCATTTGATTCTGTCAGGTAAACAAGCCATATATGATTAGAAAATCATTGATTCTATGGAGCCTGTACTATCCTTCGAACTTTCACTCCTGGAATTGCTCGCCAATTGCCCGTCGTGTCTTCTGGCACTAACACTAAATAATCTAAAAACTAGAGCAATTTATTATACAGGATTTAAAAACTGGAATATTGATTTGCTAAAATACAAAGGCCGTACCGAGTGTAAGTTGGTCACTTCATGTGTTGTTATTGTACTGTTTATGCCCACATATTGATAAATCACGGGTCATTATATTTTGCACCTATTCGCCCGTCTGTCCATCTGTCCGTCACACATTATGTACACATTATGTACACATTGTGCGTCCAAGTCCGTTTCTCAGCCACTGTAACACTTACAACCTCCACACTTAGACAATGTTATCAGCTAGTGGCGTACACCACTATGAGGCCATTATATCTCTATACCGTGTTCGTCTCCACAATATGGGGGCATCATCTGTCTCATACAGATAGTACATACGTTTAAATTTCTCGTACATTTGTGGGGTTAAATTGATGAAACTTGGTCTACATATTTCCTACGGGTTTTGCATAATGGTAATGGAATTCAGATTTGACATTCAGGACGTCAATATCAAATATACATTTTCTACATTTTTTCATTCGGATTTTCTTTGTATTTACCTCGACAATTTTGCGCAATCCAGACCTGACTGTCTGGGGTCAATGTCAATTGAAACAAAAAGGTATTGTCTGGGGTCAATGTCAATTGAAACAAAAAGGTATTTTGTTTTTGTTTAAAACTCAAAAAATCGTCGAAGCTGGTGTTTGCGATGGCAGGTACGCCATCGAGATACATGCATCTCTAGCGGTATTATTCATCAGATAACGTTTGCATCGTAATAATTTCCAGCCTCGATGCCACTCTAGACATCTTCGCACAGGGCAGGATGATAAATGATGCGGAAACGGGTCATCAAATGCAAAATTGCAATATGAAGATAGTTGAAGTGGACAACAATCCCCACCTCTGTATATTCGCTTCACGGGGTATACCAAAGGGCGAGGAACTTCGATATGACTATGGAGTTACGACTCTTCCTTGGAGAAAGGTAAATGCGTTTAGTTCATCTAAATATTTTACCTCATAAACACTTACTGTGTTTATAATATTGTCTAATATGCTAAATTATCGTACTTGAAGATCCATACTGGAAAACAATTAATTGTATGTTCTAAACTTTTTAAATATATGCACATGAAACGCTTTGGTTGCGTTTTGTTGGGTTTTGTGTAAATAAATGCAGGTATTAAACGATTTTTAAGATTGCACCCGTTTATAGTTTTGAGCTTAATATAGTTATGCATTCAATTGAATGGTGAAAGCGAGAATCACGTGGAAATTGTAAATGATATGCGCATTACATAACGGGAGAACATGAATGGGCATTTTATGTACAATTATAGTACTATTCTATAGTTGCAGTCGCGAAAAACCACTGCCGTACCAAGCCATACCGATCAGCCGATATCATCCCCAGCGAAATCGGACTATTTGGAAGTGGATGTAAGTTAATTTCCTATATTTTTACAATTATGTTTCAGGAAATGCGTTTTGAAACATAGAAACACCAAACTGAGACAATCGTTATATATATATCGCTGTATACGTTTATGTTTTATGGATCGCAATGATAATTATTCCTATCATGAACAGACATCAGCATGTTGAACGATATGTGAACATATGCGGTACATGAACATGATATGTATACTAGTAGTATAACATGTATTCGTGTAAAGTAAGAAAGATATATTCATACCTGTGACAGCGAAACAAATTAAAGTAAACGTACTATTACTAGCACACCAACTCGTTTACTACACGTATATATAGACAATGTACAACTCACATATTATAAATACTATGTCTTGTAAATGATTGTGTGGGATGAACTTAGTTTTCTGTCATATGTATGTTAGATCTACCCGTTTAAGAACATACAGTATACGCTTGGTGTATATACTCATTATCTTCCCCGTTTGGTATACTAGGACATGTACAGCAAACAATATATTGTATAGCATTATTCATACTACACAATATCATCATATTTCCCCTTTTAGATCGCCCAAATTGCTGGCTAAACGGAGGATACATTTACCTACAATTGTAGTACTATTCTATAGTTGCAGTCCCGAGAAACCACGGCCGTGCCAAGCCCTACCGATCAGCCAATATCATCCCAAGCGAAATCGGACTATTCGGAAGCGGACGTAAGTTAATTTCCTATATTTTTATAATCATGTATCAGGAAATGCGTTTTAAAACATAGAAATACCAAACTGAGACAATCGTTATATATATATATCGCTGTATACGTTTATGTTTTATGGATCGCAATGGTAATTATTCCTATCATGAACACGCACCAGCATGTTAAACGATATGTGAGCATATGCGGTACATGAACATGATATGTATACTTAGTATGTATTCGTGTAAATAATCATGTTAACCATTACTGTGACAAGCGAAACAAATTAATCAAGGTCTATTACTAGATCACAACTCGTGTTTACTACACGTAACATATAGACAAATGTCAATTCACGATAAATAAATAAACTGTTCTTGTAAATGATTGTGTGGGATGACTTAGTTTGTTCTGTCATATGCACCAATCTACCCGTGTAAGAACATACATTATACGCTTGGTGTATATACTCATTATCTTCCCGTTTGGTATACTGGACAATGTACACTCACATATTATATACTATGTCTTGTAAATGATTGTGTGGGATGAAACTTAGTTTGTTATGTCATATGTATGTTAGATCACCCGTGTAAGAAACATACATACTACGCTGTGTATATACTCATTATCTGTTCGTTTGTATACTGGACATTGGTATAGCAAACAAATTTTATTGTATAGCATTATTTATACTAAACAATATTATCATATTTCCCCTTTTAGATATCCCAAATTGCTGTCTAAACAGAGGATACATTTATTTACAATTGTAGTACTATTCTATAGTTGCAGTCGCGAGAAACCACTGCTATGCCAAGCCATTCCGATCAGCCGATATCATCCCCAGCGAAATCGGACTATTCAGAAGCGGATGTAAGTTAATTTCCTATACTTTTATACTCATGTATCAGGAAATGCGTTTTGAAACATAGAAATACCACACTGAGACAATCGTTATATCTATATATATCGCTGTATACGTTTATGTTTTATAAATAATATGTCTTGTAAATGATTGTGTGGGTTCGTAACTTGACTCCTGCTTACTCTGCTTGGTAGTACACATACATATGGCTTTATTACCATTACTTGCTGAAAGTACCGTTTCGCGTTCTGTTTCGTTTCGTTTGTATACTTGCATATGAATTTCCTGGTATAAACACGTACTGTATACGCATAGACGTCCCCGTTTGGTATAGTATACATATACACACTTCTAATAATAACAAAGTTCTCTCTTATCACAAATTTTCGGCCCACGGCCTTCATCAGGTGAGGAAAACAAATTAGACTACATATTGAATGTGACAGTGTCGGAGGTAAACAAACTAATGCCGGCTCAACCATAATATGACAAGAAAGACACCATACAGACTGTGCCGATGCGCAGGCTGATCTGGGGCTACGCTGATGTACATGCGTAGGAAAGAGAAACCCGTTTCGACAGTTGTTGATAAAATGCCGTTTCTGTAAGAGCAATTCGCAGTCGTTCAGGTTGTTCGGCGCCGCCATCTTCATTTGTCAATGATCTTTTCTCGAAGTCACCAATAGATACCAGTATTTCTTTCGTGGATTTCTGTCATGTTGCTAACGGCGACCCCATGTATGGTGTCTTTCTTGTCATATTGTATTATGGTTGAGCCGCCGGCAGCCAGTTTTGGTAATGGAATGGAATGGAATGGAATGGTGCTTAACGGCCCATCAACACAAAAGAGTATCATTTAGGGCCAAGCAATGTAGATGAAGAATAAAAAGAATAGTAAAATAGTATGTTACATGTGATAATCAATCAGATGATAAGGTAAAAACAATATTAATATGATAAACAATATAAAAGAACAACGTGTATAGAATTATAAAAGTATAATAATGAGAAACATGTATACAATGATAAAATTAAATTTTCCGATACAAGTTAGTTTCATGTAGAAAATGAAGCAAACCTTCAATGTTCTCCACCCGGAATAGCTCCGCAAGTGAAGTAACATTGAAGTGTTTGCAGCCAGTTTTGGTAATTATCATGATATCTTATTTTATTAAAATCTGTTTGGTGCAACACATCCTACTGGACTGTATCGATTTTGCCGATATTCGAGGCAAACACTTCAATGTTACTTCACTTGCGGATACATGTTCCCAGCGTCTGTGTGAGGATGCTAATGAGAAAGCGAAAGAAACTTGAATTTATCTGTACTTGGAGGTGTTCCCATCGGCTTCTCTCATCGTTCTCAACAACCTTGCCATTTCTCTCAATTTCTGCCTAATGTAGTTGTATTTTTCTTCGTCATGTCCTTGCTTGTAAGACAATTTCTCTCATCTGCAAGTTCTATTTGGAGGCAACTTGCTGTTACCAGTACTCTTTTGCTCCCAAAAGCAAATGACAGTAGTGACATTCTGGCTAAAATTATGGCTGGCATGAAGAATGATGAGGTCAGTAGAATTGCAAAAAGTGATCCGACAATACTGACCTATGGCGGAGCTATTCCAGGTGGAGAACATTGAAGGTTTGCTTCACTTTCTACATGAAACTAACTTGTATCGGAAAATATAATTTTATCATTGTATACATGTTTCTCATTTCATACACGTTTTTCATTTATATTGTTTATTATATTAATATTTTTACCTTATCTGATTGATTACCAGCTACCGATCGTATGTTTTACATAAATAAGTGAAATGTGATTTACAAACATAACATCATTGAATTTTAAAGGGGACATATTCATCTTATACTATTTGACTGTGTGCCCTTTTCCATAATCAGGCAACCACCATTGCATATCACTATACGCAAAACCTTATTTGTTCTCAGTAAAGATATCTTTAGATCATGTAAAAATATTATTTTTTTTACGGAAAATAAAAATTAAACGGATACATAATTATATAATCATTCTACATGTTTCTGACATCAAAAGTGTCTGCTTTTTACACAGTAGTAACTTATAGGTCACAATGTGTTTGGAGTAACACGCGTCACGCGTCACTGTACGTACAGTGAGGACATTGTTATTACTTTTAATTCAAATTATTCAAATCAATTACGTATATCAAACAATTATTACTTCTGTCGATATCTTATAAAGTATAATTAGTGTACACAATAAAAAGCATTGTACGAATACATACGAATGAATATTGACTGCTGTTAGTTCCTTATGAATTATGTCATCTTGTTAAAAAAATATCGTATTAAACATTCACTCATACAATATGATCTTCCATATACTAATACTTACAGGGCAACACAATGATGACAGTCCCGAATCTTCGGAATGGAATGGTGCTTAACGGCCAATCAACACAAAAGAGTATCATTTAGGGCCAAGCAATGTAGATGAAGAATAAAAATAATAGTAAAATAGTATGCAATATGTGATTAGGGTAAAAATATTAATATGATGAACAATATATATATAGAAATATAAAACGTGCATAGAAATATAAAATTATAGAAATACGAGACATGCATGCAATGATAAAATTAAATCTTCCGATACAAGTTAGTTTCATGGAGAAAGCGAAGCAAACCTTCAATGTTCTCCACCTGGAATAACTCCGCAAGTGAAGTAACATTGAAGTGTTTGCCTCGAATATCGGCAAAATCGATACAGTCCAGTAGGATGTGTTGCACGGTAAAAGCACTGTGGCATGGAATACACCATGGACGCGGCTCACCTTTGAGCATATACGAATGCGTTAGTCGTGTATGTCCAATGCGCAATCGACTAAGGACAACTTCATCCCGGCGTACATGTCTGTAGCCAGGAGTCCATTCGCCCAGAGTCGGTTTCACAGCATGAAGTTTATTATCTGTGAGCAGATCTCGAATCTTCGGAAGACGAAGACATACCGGATACTAGTACTAGACAAAACAGCACTGCATCGGGGAAGATACTACTATCTGGTTCGTTTTGTGTTTGATCCGTTATACAAACATTTCTTAACATGAGTTAAATATTCCATATGGCCAAAAACTTGCATGTTAATGACTTCACACAACCAAATTGTATACCATGTATGATACTATAGAGATTATGTACGTAACTATATACATGGCCATTTTTTGTGTAGAACTAACATGATGCATTGACATGTTCATTTTCTTTTATCCAGTATATAAACTAAGCTGTACGAATGCAATTGTTTATATACATACACTATAAGGAATTGTCGCCACTCAATAATCGCTGTACGTTTGAACTATGGAATGTGTTAAAATAGAGTAATAAACCCTATGGGGGTGGGGGGTGGGGGGGGGGGGCAATGAGCAAGGATAAACATAACAATACATTCGTAGATAAATACGGCACGGGTACAGCGGTGGCTAGTCTTCAACAACTTCGTTCTAGTGTATAATATGAAATAGTGCATAATTACGATTTTCACTTCTCTAAAACAGCAGAACGTACTCCTCCTGCTGGAAAGCGGTGCGCCCAAAAGAAGAGACATTGGTCTACACAAGAAAAAGAATCCGTTCTCCGTCATCTCGAGCGAAACATTATTATGGGGAATCTTCCGGGAAAACGGGAGATAGACCAATGCATCAATGCAGAAGAGGCATTGTCCAATCGAAGTTGGAAGAACGTGAAGGACTTCTGTAGAAACTTAATCGACAAGAACAAAAATAAGTTGTAAGGCGCTGTAACATATGCAACTCAGACGACATTGAGTTTCACTTCTTATTCGTGCATTATACTGACTTAAGAACAAGATATATTCCTGCATGTTATAGGTATAGGTGTAGTGTGTATAAAATGTGTGATCTGCTACATTCAAAAAATAGGAAACATATAAACTGTTTAGCCATGTACATATATGCTGCGCGTAAAATACGGACATCTATAATAATGTGATGGTATTGTCAACAGCATCAATTATTAGACAGCTCTCAACATAACTATTATAGACCGATTTCGATACAAAATCCAACCGTTATCAGAAAAATTGCACTTTTTGATTTTCATGTTTTAAAAAGAAGATATAATTTTACCGGCTGACGAGGTTGATACTTGTGGGTAGGTTATATGGAATACATGTACGTCGGTATATAGTATTACGACGATATCTTGACTCTCCTACATTGTCAGCCTCCATTAACTATGACATATTAGGTTTTGGCGCTTGTTTTAGTGTGTTGTACATGTTGTGTGTGTTATGGGCATATGGCCTACTTCACTGAATAAATCCATTGTATTGTATTGTATTGTATTGTATTGACACAAGTGACGGTCTTAAGTACGAGGCGGTATACAGACAGTATTGTGGATACATCCAGAATAACGTCACGTAACCACCTATAGATGGAAGATAGTCGCTCATGTAAATAAGAGAATATGTTGTTTGTCCATTCTCATATACGATATACTAGGCTATAGATGGCGACAAAATTATTATGATACATGTCGTAGATTAGTGGTATGACGAGAAACTGTTTAGTTTAAGTCTGATAAATATTCTTCTTCTTCATATAATTGTGTTCATCCTAATTATTATCTTTAATTATTGGCTTTCATTTATTGTGAAGAACACTAACCACGTGACGCCGTATACATTTGCATCGTGTATCCCCTCACACGGAGCACATAGACTTATGTACTCGAGTCACTTAAAATTATGTTGAGAAAAACAATGAATTATGGAGCTAATTTCGTGGGTAAATGTGACCACAGTGATCATCAAATACAGGATATCATTAAAAAAAACATCATAGATGCCATAGCCAACCAGATCTTGCACTCGGTACTAGTGCGGAAATATGCAAATAAATGTACTTACTTAATCGAAAAATGTTTGTCACTTGTTAAAGTTCCTATCCGTAGCCACATGTTCCTCGCCGGATCTTTCGTAGATGCAACGTCCGACACCTTGCATGAAACACAATATAAACACATTCGCCACACTACTGTACACGTTCAAATTCAAATCCGACTAGGTATATTTGGCATTGATAGAATGTCACAGTGATGTTGTAAAAGTTGATTGTTTTTTGGTTAATTCACATTAAATGAGTTTATTGTTACAGTACAACCTCTCTACAACAGCCACACATGGGAAGACTGAAAACTGGCTGTTGAAGAGAGGTGGCTGTTAAAGAGAGGTATAGTAATCATATAGTAATCAGAGCTGCATTTAAGGTGCACGTTTTTTTATTTCTTGACCAAAGCTGGCAAGTTGAGAGTGCTTTAGAATCGTCTCAATGAGACGATTCTAAAGCACTCTCAACTTGCCAGTTTTACCAAGAATTACCAAAATCCCCACAAAATAAATGTATGCACACCAAATGTGGTCGCAATTCATCAACATTGCGTCTTAAAATGTTGGCCGTTGTAGAGAGGTGGCTGTTGTAGAGGGGTGGTCGTTCGTGGAGGTTCGACTGTAATTATACACCCGTCCGTCTGTCTATCTGCATGCCTATCTGTTCATGGAATTTCGTTCAGTTTCTTACTCGAAATCTGTTTAATTTAGGAAATCAAAACTTCATAGGTTCACTAAATGCAAGTCAGTGATGACCCTTGTCGATTTCTAAGTTCAATGATCAATGCCGCTGCCCCAAAATATTTGTCCGCTTTCTAACTCGACGGCCATTTAAAACACGACAATCAAACTGCGAGCGGTGGGTATGCAGGCAGACATACAGACAGATATACAGACAGTTAATAGTATGGTCCAATGGCGTTAAATTTAATATAAACATATTATCTAGTAGTATTGCCGTGTCTGGAGAAAGTGGCGCTATGTCATTTTTGACCAGCATCTGTGTTACGCCGGATTTATACTTTCGCATTTAGTCAAAACGAAACATCGACCATATGTCTAACTGCCAGTATTGTATAACCTTATTGTATACTTATTGTACTACTCTTTCCCTTCAGTTGGCATTGCCACTAATACATATTTTGCAGTATTTTGCATCCTTTTCAAGGAATGATATTGTTGCGAACTGATTCGCGTGCCTGTTATTTGTCAGTGGCAATACAGTGATTGAAGTTCCCCGATACGCATACATAGATTCCCCGGTTAGCTAGTGGGAAGAACGCATAAGTAAAGTTTGCATCCAGTTTAATATATATATATATATATATATAATGTATATATATTAACAGTGTACTATACATACTAAGCATACATGTACACAGATACGTGTATAGTTATTTTTCGAACTTTTATCGTACACCGATTCACTTTAAAAACACGCACTTGGTAAAACCACCCGTATCACCACTTTAATTTTTAGCTATAATTATTATGAAAATCTGTAAGATTACAAGATGTGCAAGTGAATTATAATCTACAAACCTTACAAATGCCGTAAGGTCCCATTTTAGTCCAGGCTCTGGCCTATACCCCCGCTTACAATCAGAGGCAAACTTTCTGACAACTGAAATCAGTTACATGTTCCATTCCCACCAAATTGTTCACAGGTGATAGTCTGAATTTTGCGGTGACAATGCAAAAAGTACTTTTACTCCTATCTTGGTCAGGGAGTCTTGCAAATCAAAATGGCCACTAAGAAAATGCTGTTTTTGTCCAAATTACGCTATTTTATACACATGGAGGAATATGTTGGTGCCTATGTATTCATGTTAATGATTGTAATTAAAAAATCAGCAGGAAACTATAAGGACTTGGATAGCACAGCTATATTGAATTTAAAAATGGCCGAAATATAAAATCGTGTTGGTCAATGTCTGATTCAAGGGACTTGGCCACTTGGTTTGTTGCTTTACAGTGTTCATACATGTTGTCAGAATCAAGTCAAACTTCAATTTATGAATAATATTGTGCTATATTATCACCTCACTAACACACACTAAAGTACTGAACCTTTTATAATACAAGATGAATAAGCAAAAGTAAATGAATAACACGGAGGTGAACACTCAGTGTGACAGTGTGTTGATTTTGACAACTTTTATTTTCAGCATATGTGCACCAGTGATGCTAAAATTGTATACATTATAAGACAGTGTAGTAACACAATCATTTGTGGGAGGGGAGGGATCATACAATCTTTACAATACAATACAATGTTTACACTACAACCAGAATATCTCTTACCACTTACGGTAACAGAGGACGACGGAGCTCCGGTATGAAATTGTCAGAACGTGCGACTAACTTGAAATCCGACCATGAGATTAATATAATATGCATAACTGGTTGCTCAATGTACTTTAATTACCTATATTACCTGTAGCCAGTGTCTATGTTAATTACCTTTTTTACATGTAGCCAGTGTCTATGTTAATTACCTATATTACCTGTAGCCAGTGTCTATGCATCTCGTTTCAAATGCACAGTTAATAATTCATATACCTTTCATCTGGACAGCATATGAAATTACTGTTTTACATTTGGGTGACATTCATAGCCCGACGTGGCCATCCGACCTAACATACACTATTAAATTAGATAAAGGCATAATTGGTCAGTAGGATACATTGATTAGTAAGCTAAATACAGCCTGCATATAGGTGACAGAGCACTGTCTACTGACCCTGCTGTACTTTTATTATCCAAGCATATTTGCTTGGATATAGTCCTTATACGGTTTTTGAGACCTCACATGATTTATGCAAATGAGTAATTGTCGACCAACGAACGTACTTCATGCTTCATGATTCTAGCTACGCCACGTGAGAGAGTTCCAAAGCGAGCGGTGCATTATGAACGTGTCACTCACATTTTTGGCCAGCTACATTTTTTTTCAGCTAGTTATATTTTTAAAAACAGTTTGTGATTTTATAAAATATTAACTGTCGTGTTTCATAATAAATATTTTGTTAGGAAGGTTATATTTTTAGCGCAATGATCGACCGCTCCACATGTAATTTATACGTAGTTATACGCCATGAAAAATAGTTCTGATATTGAGCTAACATTATATTGTGTAGTGTAATACATGTGTTGTTAATTTTTCTGTACGACATTTATATTACAAAATGTTTATCTGATTTAATATAATATAAACTGACATGTATTAATTTGAGTATATTATTTTCCACGCGCACTGATACAATTAACCTCGTGTCTCATGAAAAGTAGTTTCCGCCATTTTATGCCGACAAATTACAGAATCGTTTACATAGTCATAGGTCAATGGCTCGATAAAATCCAACATTGGACAGCGAAATGATGATGATTTAAAACAGAAACATTGTTTTTTGACAGTTACATACCGCATGCTTTAAATAATCATCTGAGCCATCGATATTATTAATCAGTGTCCATTTTACTTAAAACATCAACTAATCTATAAGACGTTACACGAATGCAGTACGATACACTTCACAAAGAAACATTGTCTTAAAGTTTGAATAATTTAGGTTCCGCCGAACGAACGAGTACGCCGAAATATATTTCCGTACAAATCCAAAAACCAAAAATATTTATATATACCCGTTCAACAAAACATGCATCCTAATCATTAAATAATCCGATAGTGTGATGAAATGCGACTCTATTATTTTTGTTGAACAATCCGAGCGCCTGTGATGGCTTCAGTTTATGCAAATTGACAAGGTCATTTCGCGCACCTGAATCGATACAATAATCAGGGGTTGAAATTTCACTCACCCAGCTCGCCATGGCGAGTGCTTTTTGTGGCGGTCGAGTACTTTCTACAGGCACTCGCCCAGTTTGGTGAGTGAAAGATTAGGTCAGGATTTTTATTTTGGAAGAAATTGCCAATTAATTCCATCGATAACGGCCAACAAATGGTATTAATTCAGCGACCATTTGTTGTTTACAGTTTACGTCAATTTGCGGGAAGTAAGATTCAAGCAGTGTCTATGTACACGGTTACGGGTAGAATCTCTAGCGATTTTGAACACGGTCCATATCGGGCAAGTTTAATTCACGGATTATTTGTCGGCTTTACGCGGCCGGGCTAACAAATAATAGGACTGCGAGCATAGACTAGTGTACGCGGCCACATATATCGTCTCGTATACAGTTGGGTTAACGCGCATTTCAGACGCCGAACATAACGGCTTGGGACGAAACGGTCGGCGCCGGGTCCGAAACCATTGAATTTAGTAATTAAGGCAGCACGCAGCGCATGCAAACATAGCCACTATAAATTAAACTAAATCTATGTCACTCAACGCTTATAGAAAATAAGAAGTGTGCAAGCCTCTGAGCAAATTCGCTGCTATTTGTTTGTTTAAGTTCATTTAATTATAAATAACAATAATAGTGAATATGTCTCACACGTTTTGGTAATGATCATATGTAAAAGCTTTTTTTTTATAAATAAGATGCAACATTACAAAAACTGGAAATAGCAATTTATTTTTTAAAAAAACTGGGCGAGTAACTTTTTGACCTGGGCAAGTACTTTTTTTTATTTTCTACCTACCTTGGTTCAACCTTGGTTGAAGGCTGTTTCTTGTAAGCTAGGCTTGTACTGGCCTATTTTAGCGACGTCAAATTGGATAATTGTCTTTGAAACTGGGGGGAGAGCGCAACTAAATCATGGTTAAAATGTCTGTACAATATTTTCACGTGTTGAATTTGCTGGGTCTCTTCTTCCAGGCGGAGTTGAGTGAACTTTTGAAACTATTTAGTGTGTTCGAATTTACACAATCACTAGGGAGTGCATTCCAGTCTGTGACGACTCTTTGAGAGAATACTTTTTGTCGCAACTGCGAAGGATTTCAGGACTTTCAGTCCTTTGATTATTATAGGAATGAATGGCCTTTTTGTGGAATTTATCGGGGTATAAACTTGGAAAAGTCGCGGGAATACTGGACGAAGACCGGAAGGCCTCGTCCAGTATTCCCGCGACTTTTCCAAGTTTATATCCCCGATAAATTCCACAAAAAGGCCATTAATTCCTTATAATTCCAGCATTTGAAATAAATTCATCAAGAAAATGTGTTTATTTTCCGTTTTCTTAAGAATTATTTTAACTGCGGCTGACGGTTACGGAAAGTAGTTCGGCATGGGAGTTTACTGGGATATAAATATTTTTGTGATGGAATTATTAAGTCATGTTTGGTTTGTTAGCTTGCATTTTACATGAGTTTAACATTGAACGCTAGGTTAGATATGATTGACACATGGATTACAAGGGCAATCCTACCAACACTGGTAAACACTTCATATTAATCAGTCAGCTTTCATTTTGTATTGTCACATTTAGGACCATTTACCTTATTGTGACAAAAGATAACACACGGAACATGGCATTTCTTGCATGAGCACCTATTGGTTTTGACATTTACCATGGCAACCACATTGGTTCAAGGTTTCTGGTGATATGGGTCTTAGGCATTTTTGGGCCAACATACTGCCATCTTCCTTCACCCGGTCATAGTCGAGTGGGTCAACAATGCGACAGGCAGTGAGAAGAGTAACGAAGAAGGCTCTTCTAATATGACCCCTGATTACGCTTGGTGGCAACTCGCCGTCGGTCAAAGGTACATGTGGTAGTCTTACTGCGAGCGCCTGTCCATACACGGACCAGATACTTTACTGCAAGTTTCATGTCTCACAGCTCGAAGAGGTAGCCAACTGGACTGGAGACCAGAGCTGCATATTTGGTTACCATCTTACTGAGACTGGCATCAAGTTATTATATGGGCTTTGATGACAACATGGCAAAACGCTTGCCCTAGTTTGTCATGGAATATATGTGGGGAAATCATTCGCTTTGCATGCCCATGCCAAACTGTATCCATACTTCCAATACGCCAATTTGGAGCAAGTGAGATACATAGCGACGAAGAAGAACTATGGTAGCTTTTCAACTCTGGTACTTGAATCATAGGACAAGCGGCATCATGTTTCGTCCCAGCATACATAATCTCCTCATCCACAACCATACCACTGAGCACACCCATACTCATATCCCGGATGGCTATGTCCCTAGCATATTGAATCATCTGCTTGTTATGGCTGGATGACCAAAGCTTCTCCATTCACTGAGGAATCAGGACTGACTCATATATCTTCGTCATGTCGATGCTACTCAACAATTTCTATGGACATTTCACTATAGCTGTCAAAAATCAAATGGGTCATGGTCCAAGAATGGTATGGTGCTTAACGGCCCATCAACACAAAAGAGTATCATTTAGGGCCAAGCAATGTAGATGAAGAATAAAAATAATAGTAAAATAGTATGTTACATGTGGTAATCAATCAGATGATAAGGTAAAAATATTAATATGATAAACAATATAAATGAAAAACGTGCATAGAATTATAAAACAAGAAACGAGGCAAAGCCACGAAGGCCAGGTTTTTTCCAAGCATAGACACTTGGATAACATAATTATACCCACTTTTTGTAGACTAGATGGCCGTGGCCTGCATGTCGCGCCTTGGGGCGAGGCATGGACACTAAAAAAATAGATATAGTAGATGGAAAAACTTTAACCAAAAAACTTTAACCGGAAACAGGGACGAACGGACGGACGTATGCCAAAATGCCGACGATATCGCGCTTTCCGCAAGCAGGTGTGACAATGATGATAAACACCCATGTGAAGTATCAAGGTATTGGGTGAAGCAGTTGCAGAGATATAGTACACGAAAAAACTTTAACAAAAAAATTCAAAGTAATTTGACCTTGACATTGGGCACAGGATCGCGCTTTCCGCAAGCAGGTGCGACAATGATGATAAACACCCATGTGAAGTATCAAGGTATTGGGTGAAGCAGTTGCAGAGATATAGTACACAAAAAAACTTTAACAAAACAATTCAAAGTAATTTGACCTTGGGCACAGGATCGCGCTTTCCGCAAGCAGGTGCGACAATGATGATAAACACCCATGTGAAGTATCAAGGTATTGGGTGAAGCAGTTGCAGAGACATAGTACACGAAAAAACTTTAACAAAAAATTCAAAGTAATTTGACCTTGACATTGGGCACAGGGGCCGCACGGTTGGGGGTTAGAATGAAAATATTGATGATGATAAACACCCATGTGAAGTTTCAAGGTAATAGGCGAAGCAGTTGCAGAGATATAGTATAACGAAAAAGTTTTAACCAAAAAACTTTAACCAGACGTACGTTAAAAAGTTAACGTTGAAAATGGCTAAGAATCAATACGCGGTAGAAATAAATAGGTGAAGGTATGGTCACTATTGGATAGTTGTATGTGGTAGGCACCCCTTGGTATTGAAGGGCTTGTATGAGTTTGTGGTGGTCCAGGTGGTACAGTACCAAAGAAATGGAATTAAAACACGAAAACTTAACATTTTGTAAACGCGAAAACTTAACATTGAAAATGCTAAGGTCGACTACGCGGAAAAAATGGGGTCAAGTTTAAAAAAAAAAGTAACATGTTGGATAGTGATATGTGGTGGGGCATCCCCTTGATTATGAAGCTGTGCATGTGAAGTTGGTGGTCCTAGGTGGTCAGATCAAAGAAATGGACTCAAACACGAAAAACTTAAACATTGATTTGTAGACGCCGCCCGCCCGCCCGCCGCCGCACCGCCCGGCTTTCGCCATCCAATAGCTGGATTTTTTTTCAAAAAACCTGGCTAATGATAGAAATGAGAAACATGTATACAATGATAAAATAAAATTTTCCGATACAAGTTAGTTTCATGTAGAAAGTGAAGCAAACCTTCAATGTTCTCCACCTGGAATAGTTCCGCAAGTGAAGTAACATTGAAGTGTTTGCCTCGAATATCGGCAAAATCGATACAGTCCAGTAGGATGTATTGCACGGTAAATGCGCTGTGGCATGAAATACACCATGGAATGGAATGGTACTTAACGGGCCTTCAATGTTCTCCACCTGGAATAGCTCCGCAAGTGAAGCACCATTGAAGTCTTTGCGTCGAATATTGGCAAAAGTCGGATACAGTCCACTAGGATGTGTGGGCATGGAAGGAAATGTGCTTAACGGCCATTAACTCACAAGGTATCTTTTAGGGCAAGCAATGTAGATGATTGGAAAGTAATGGAATGGTGCTTAACGGCCCTCAACCACAAAAGTGTTCATTTAGGGCCAAGCAATGTAGATGAAGAATAAAAAGAATAGTAAATTAGTATGTTACATGTAGATAATCAAACAGATAAGGTAAAAATATTACATTGGATAAAACCAATATAAAAGAACAACGTGTTATAGGGAATTATAAGTTTAATATTGAGAAAATGTATACAATGATTAAATTAAATTTTCCGGATACAAGTTAGTTTAATGTAGAATAATGAAGCAAACCTTCACATGTTCTCACCGGAATAGCTCCGCAAGTGAAGTAAACATTGAAGTGTTTGCCTCGAATATCGGCAAAATCGATACAAGTCTCAGTAGGATGTGTTGCACGTGTAAATGACGCTGTGGCATGGAATAATCATGGACGCGGCTCCACTGTTGAGCTATTACGAATGCGTTAGTCGTGTTGTCCAATTGCGCAATCGACTAAGGCCAACTTCATCCCGGCGTACATGTCTGTAGCCAGGGAGTCCATTCGCCCAGAGTCGGTTTACAGCATGAAGTTTATTATCTGTGAGCAGATCCACTGGATCTGCATTGTAGCGGAGATGAATGAGTGGATGGATGGATTTAAAATCATGATAGCAAACAGGGAAAATGAGATGTTGTAGATCCAGGGCGGCCCTTTGGCGCACTATCTGACCCGGTCATTGCCCTTGTATACCAGTATGACTGGGTTGCCAACACCAAAATAATGTCTTGACAGACGAAAGTACAAAATATGGTGAAAGCTCCATGATTTGGCGGATATGTGGATGTTCAAGCTTCATGTTGTACAATGCTTGTAGTGAAGATATGAATCGGAAAATATAAATTGATTTGCTTTTCTCCAAGATATTTTCGCCGAAATCAAGAGCAAGTAATAAATCGGCCCTCAATCCGCAGAAAATATCGGAAGAGATTTGTCAGGGAGTTCTGGATTGAAGAGATCTCCCTAGGACAGCGGCTGCAGATGCTACCGGGTCCCGATCTTTGGCCATCAGTAAATAGCGGAGGTATGTATTGTATCTGGTTTTTACCTCAAGAAAAGTGATTTAAAAATGGATGGATCAGTTGCTGCTTTCGTGTGCTGACTAGATCGAATATCACATTGGGTGCTCCAACTGCCACGGTTGGGAGTATCTGGAACAGCGTATTTTGGCAATGTGAATCCAGATCCAACCAGCTTGTGTATAAGGATCCATTCTCTTGCCGAAGGTGGTTTGAAGCTAGGTTTCTTATCGAATTACAGCATCTGTAGTTCGATGAAAGACTGTGTTATAAGTGGATTAGATGGATTGGATTGTAGTTTAGTGGCGTATTGCAAAGATAATTTGGTGCGTCTGTCGTGGAGAGAAGGTTCATTTGCTTCGGCATATAAGCTCTGTGCGTTAGACGTACGGAATGCACCCAGGCTGAGTCGTAAGCCTTGGTGATGTATTGGATCGAGCGTCCGAAGATCGGATTTACTGGCAGACCCTGAAGAATAAGGAGTCCATTCGTCCAGAGTCGGTTTCACAGCATGAAGTTTATTATCTGTGAGCAGATCCCACTGGATCTGCATTGTATCAGAGATGAACTGGATGATTTTTGGTGATTGTATTGGGATCGAGCGTTCCGTAAAGTCGGTTTTACTGGCAGACCTGAAGAATAAGGAGTCCATTCGTCCAAGAGTCGGTGTTTCACAGCATGAAGTTTATTATCTGTGAGCAGATCCCACTGGATCTGCATTGTATCAGAGATGAACTGGATGATTTAAAATCATGATAGCAAACAGGAAAATGAGAAATCGGTAGCTTCCAGGACAGCCTTGGCAGCCACTATCTATGCTCCTGTCGTTCCCTTGTACAAGTATGACTGGGGAGCCAACAAAATATAAATGTCTTGCCAGACGGAAAGTAAAAATATGTGTTAGCTCCATGATTTGGCGGATAGTGGATGTTCAAACACTTCGATGTTGTACAATCTTGTAGTGAAGATATGAATAGGGAAAAAATTTAAATCTAGAAATGGACGGCTTGTCGACATGCGCATGTGTATCCCTCCCCAGATACAAAGTAGTTTGAAAAAAGGGTGATCAGAGTTAGTTATGCTCCGGAGACAAAAATCGGTGACGGACAAAGGAGAGATAACTAAACATTTTGTGATGCAAGAGTTGTCATTCTGCGCGACACTTTGGGATCTATGCATGTGTGAAGCTACTGGAGCTCAGAATTATTTGTTAATTAGTCCTATATTTATGTACATATATCTGCACAGGTGCACATAATGCCACAATATTTTCAACACAATTGTCAGGAAAATTTTAATATAGATGGTAATAAAAAAAATAATGCTCGCTACTGGAGCCGAGGAATTTTTTTTAATATTATAGTCTATATTTATCTACATTTATCTGCACAGGTCCCACATACTGCCACAATATTGTCACTCAGTTTTAGGTAAATGTAATAATTTAGCTGTATAATTTACCTGTAATAAGTAGTGGTCAGTTAAAAATTTGAATAAGAAAGTAAAAAAAAATTTTAAAAATTAGTGAAAAAAAAAAGTTGAATAATAAAAAATTAATAATGCTTGCTATGGAGCCCAGATTATTTTTTTAATAGTCCTATATTTATCTACATATATATGCACAGGTCCCAACATAATGCCACTATATTTTCAACACAGTTTACGGAAATGTAATATCAAATTTTTTTTTTTTAAATAATGCTTCGCGTAATGGAGCCAGAATTTTTGTTAATAGTCCTATATTTATTACATATATCTGCCACAGGTCCACATTCTGCACAATATTGTAAAACAGTTTACGGGAAATGTTAAGTAAATGTACCTGTATAATTACCTGTAATAATTAGTGGTCAGTTAAAAAATTGAAAAAGGAATTTAAAAAAAAAAATGGACAAAAAAATTAAATTAAAAAAAAATGAAATAGAATATTGCTCCCTATGGAGCCCAGATGTTTTTTTAATAGTCTATATTTATCTAGCATATCATATATACACAGGTCCACATGTTTCCACAATATTTTCAACACAGTTACGGAAATGTAATATAATCATTTACCTGATATAAATTATCTGTAAGTTGTCAGTGGTCTGTTTTGATCTCATGCGAGCAAATGCAAGGTGAATAGTCTTGTATATAAGCACTTACCTACCTTATGCTACTAGACAAAAATTGAAAAATATTTGAAAAATAAAATGGAAAAAAAAATTTAAAATAATTATGCTTGCTACTGGAGTAGGCACTGAATTTTTTTCATAGTCCTATATTTATCTACATATATCTGCACAATGAAAAAAAAGAAGAAAAAAAAGTTAGAAAATAAAAAAAAAAAAAAAAAATTAAAAAAAGTTTTATAAAAAATAATAATATGCATGATATTGGAGACCAGATATTTTTTTAATTGTCCAAAAAAAGAAAAAAAAAATAAAAAAAGTTTTTTAAAAATAATATATGCTTGCTATTGGAGACAGATATTTTTTTATAGTCCTATTATTTATACTAAGTCTATCTGCACAAGTCCACATAAATGCCACAATATTTTCAAAACAGGACCCAATGTAGTAATTTACCGTGTATAATAAAAATTAACTGGTCAACAGTGGTCAAGCACTGGACATGCTGCACTTGCTTGCCCCATGGTTCTCTCAGTTCTCTATTGTTCTCTCTACTGGTAAGGTGTACAGAGCACACGAGAAAAGGTGTTAAAAGTGTACAGTGCAGACCGAGAAACACAGGTCTTCATGCATTATTGTCCAGTTGTGTAGTAGTGCGCCAAAACAAAAAAGGGAGATAACTCAAAATTAGCTCGCAGAGTTGTCATTCTTGTGCAAAGACACACCTTCGTTCGTGGTCTTATTCGAATGTGGTTTAAGTTTCATAAAAATATTCCAAAGGGTGGTCGGAGTTATGCTCCGGACTGATATTTCAGTGAGCGGAAAACAAAAAAAATGGGAGATAACTAAAAAATTAGCTATGCATGAGTTGTCATTCTTGTGCACGACACACGTCGGTTCGTGGGTTAAATTTGAATGGAATGGAATGGTGCTTAACGGTCCCATCAACACTAAAGAGTATCACTTTTGGCCAAGCATGTTGATGAAAGAATAAAAGAATAGTAAATATAGTATGTTACATGTAATATTAAATCAGATGATAAGGTAAATAATTTAATATGATAAATAATATAAATGAACAACGTGTTATAGAATTATAAAAGTTAATAATGAGATAACATTGTATACAATGATAAAATTAAATTTTACGATACAAGTTTGTTTCATGTAGAAAGTGAAGCAAACCTTCAATTTTCTCCACCTGGAATAGGCTCCGCAAGTGAAGTAACATTGAAGTGTTTGCCTCGAATATCGGCAAAATCGATACAGTCCAGTAGGATGTTGTTGCACGGTAATGCGCTGTGGCATGGAATACACCATGGGAGCGGCTCACCCTTTGAGCATATACGAATGCGTTAGTCGTGTTATGTCCAATTGCGCAATCGACTAAGGACAACTTCATCCGGAGCGTTACATGTCTGTAGCCGGGAAGGTCCATTTCGCCCAGAGTCGGGTTCACAGCATGAAGTTTATTTATCTGGAGCAAGATCCCACTGGATCTGCATTGTATCGGTGATGAATGAGTTGATGGATGATTTAAATTCATGATAGCAAACAGGGAAAATGAGAAGTTGGTAGATCCAGGAGCGGCTTGGCAGCTCTATCCTGCCTGTCATTGCCCTTGATCCCAGTATGACTGGGTAGCCAACAAAAAAATAATGTCCTTGCCAGACGAAAGTAATTATGGTGTAGCTCCATGATTTGGCGGATAAGTGGATGTTCAAGCCTCATGTTGTACAAAGCTTGTAGTGAAGATAATGAATCGGAAAACAAAATGAATTTGCTTTCTCCAAGATATTTTCGCGAAAATCAAGAGCATGTAAAATCGCCCTCAATTCCGCAGAAAATATCGAAGATTTGTCTGGGAGTCTGGATTTGAAGATTCCCTAGGGGACAGCGGCAGACAGATGTACCCGGTCCCCGATTTTGAGCCATCAGTAAAAATCGGAGTGTACGTATTGTATCTTTGTCTTTATTCTCATGAAAAATGTGATTTAAAAATGGATGGATCAGTTGTTGCTTTCGTGTGCGACTAGATCGAAGATCTCCTTGGGCTGCTCCAATGCCACGGTGGAGTATCTGGAACCGCGTATTTGGCAATGTGATCCAGATCCAAGCCCAGCATCGTGTATAAAAAGGTTCCTTCTCTTGGCCGATAATGGTGGCTTGAAGCTTGGTTTTCTATCGAATTACAGGCTTCTGTAGTTCGATTGAAAAGCAGTGTTATAAGCTGGATTAGTTGGTTGGAATGTAGTTTAGTGGCGTATTGCAAAGATATTTGGGTTGCTTTGTCGTGGAGAGGAAGGCTGCATTTTGCTTCGGCATATAAGCTCTGGTGCGTTAGACGTACGGAATGCACCCCAGGCAGACGTCGTAAGCCTTGGTGATGTATTTGGATCGAGCGTCCGAAGATCGGGGGGGGGGGAAAATAAATTTACTGCGGACCCATATACAGTGCATCCATAGTATAGTTTGAGCGCACATGTGCGATTGTAAAGGCGGTGCAGGCACCTTTCGGTCTGCACCCCAGTCATGATTTGCTCCACTCGCATTATGTGTTGAGTGCTTTTCTGCCCATTTAGCTTTCAAGTATCGTAATTGGGGTTAAAAAGTGGTGTTTCGGATAAAAAGATAAGACCAAGAAAAACTTCTGCTCCCGAACAACTGGGATGGGAGGTGTTCCCAGTTTAAGGTTCGGGATAGGTGAAGACTCGCGTCTTTTGCAAATATGCATGCGTTAGTTTTAGATTCGAAACTTAAAGCCGTTTCTGTGGTCCACCTTGTTATTCTATGAGGCTCAGTTGTAATTGGCGCTCAATCGTATGCATGTTCTTTTGATTTGTAACATATTAAAAATCATCGACATATAAAGAACAGTCAATAACACCTGGTTGCAGGCATTTTACAATATTATTCTGTTTAATGCTAAAAAGGGTAACAGACAATATTACTTCCTGCGGTACACCCATTTCCTGTTCATGGGGGGGGGATCAGAAAGGGTTGTACCGACTCGTTACTTGGAATTGTCTGTCTTTCAAAAATAGAAATAAAATCTAGGGAGATGACCCTTCAGACCGAGGTCATGGAAGGTCTATATAATCCCATACTTCACGTCGTGTTCATATGCCTTTTCTAGGACAAAAAATATGGCAACTATATGTTCATGTTAACAAACCCGTCTCGAATTGAATGCTTCGAGTCTAATCAGATTTATCGGCAAGTGCTTCTCTGGCGACGGAATCCAGACTGATTATCAGATTCAGTCCATTGGATTCCAGGAAACCAGTACAAGGCCTGTCGTTAATCATTCGTTTCCATGGTTTTACAGAGAGCAGCCTAGAAAGTGCGTTGTGGGGTCGGTAACTTGATGGGTCGGTTGTATCCTTGCCCGGGTTGGGAACAGTATGATTGTAGCTACCCGCCATGAAGGCGGAAATACGCCTTGTTCCCAAATGAGTATTAAAATATTTCAGGAGGTTGTCTAAGAGTGTTCAGGAAAGTTTAAGCAGTTGGTTTAGTGGATTTCATCAGGGCCTGCTGATGTATCATGTTTTTATCGAGGGAAGCTTTTAATTCCTCATCGAGTAAGGGCGTTAGTAATGTTCTGAATTGTCTGAATTAAATTTAAGTTTTGTTTTCTCTTGCTCAGATTTCACCTTCAAGAACTCTCAGAATTAGTTATTACATGAGGAGTTCTTGAGAAGTATCTGTATAATGTGTTTGGAAAATTGTCTGTTTTGGAAGATACTTTATGTCTGCTTTGTTGAGGTGTTTGATAGAAGTTGATTTACCTTTACCGTTTATTTTTCGAATCATGTCCCATGTGGTTTTCATTTTAGATCGCGAATGCAACTTGGAGACAATAGTATACCAAGTCCTTCTCTTGCTAGGCTTTAATTGGTGCGTCGAGCTTCGCTCTAAAATTACTTTGAGGGCATTTAATTATCTGGTGTTGCATTGTTATTGATTTGACAAATAGACTGCTTTACGAGCCGTCATTGACTCTTTGCATTCTTCGTCAAACCATGGTTTATTGACAAAGTTTGGGCTTTGCGAGGTTTTTGGTTTTGTCTTTTCTGCAATATCGTGTAAAAGGAAACGTAGTGTTCTAGTGGATCTTCCGCATCGTCGGAAAGCGATCAAAAATCTTGTTCAATTATGCACATATACGAAATGTGTCCCATCGGCTTTATGTAATTTCCACCTCTGGACTCTGTCAGTGGATGGTTGTCCATTAATCTGCAAGATGGACAGGAAAGTGGTCACTCGACTTAAACCCCCCCCCCCCGAACACTGAAACATTGAAAATTGCCAAGTCGAACTACGCGGGAAAAAGGGGTCAGTTAAAAAAAAAAGTAAAACATGTTGGATAGTGATATGTGGTGGGCACCCTTGATATGAAGCTGTGGAAGTCTTGGTGGTCCTAGGTGGTACTGTAACAAATGAAATGGACTCAAACACGAAAAACTTAACATTGATTGTGGACGACAAGCACGCCGCCCGCCCGCCCGACCGCGCCGCCAGGCTTTCGCCCCTATCCCAATAGCCTGGATTTTTTTTTAAAAAAACTGGGCTAAAAAGCGATTTCAAAAGGATGGATCAGTTCTTGCTTTCGCTTGTGATGATAAGATGAATGGATGAAATGGTGTTAACGGCCGGCCCATCAACACAAAAGAGTATCATTTAGGCCAAGCATATGTAGATGAAAGATAAAAAGATAGTAAAATAGTATGTTACATGTAATAATCAATCAGATGATAAGGAAAAAATATATCATATGATAAATAATATAAATGAACAAGTAGTATAGAATTATAAAAGTATAATATTGAGAAACATGTATAAATGATAAAATTAAATTTTCCGAATACAAGTTTGTGTTTCATGTAGAAAGTTTTTAGAAAGTGAAGCAAAAACCTTCAATGTTCTCCACTGGAAATAGCTCCGCAAGTGATAGTAACATTGAATGGAATGGAATGGAATGGTGATTAAAAAGGTCCATCAACACAAAAAAGTTTCTTTTAGGGCCAAGCAATGTGTGAAGAATAAAAAGAATAGTAAAATAGTATGTTACATGTAATAATCAATCAGATGATAAGGTTTAAAATATTAAATATTATAAATAATATAAATTGAACAACGTGTAGTAGAATTATAAAAGTATAAATAATGAGAAGATAACATGTATACAATGATTAAAATTAAATTTTCCGATTCCCCGATACAAGGTAGTTTCATGTAGATAGTGTGAAGCAAACCTTCAATGCTCTCCACCTGAATAACTCCGCAAGTGAAGTAACATTGAAGTGTTTGCTCGATATCGGACAAAATCGATAACAGTCCAGTCGGATGTGTTGCACGGTAAAATCGCTGTGGCATGGGAATACACATGGACGCGGCTCACCTTTGAGCATATACTGAATGCGTTAGTCGTGTATGACCAATGCGCAATAGAATAGGGACCACTTCATCTCGGTCGTACATGTCTGTAGCCAGGGAGTCCATTCGCCCAAGAGTCGGTTTCAAGCATGAAGTTATTTATCTGTGAGCAGATCCACTGGATCTGCTTTGTATCGGAGATGAATGAGTTGATGGAGGATTAAAATCATGTGATAGCAAACAGGAAAATGAGCAGTTGGTAGATCAGGGCGGCCTTGGCAGCACTATCTGACCTTGTCATGCCCTTGATACCAGTATGGACTGGGTAGCCAACACAAAAAATAATGTACTTGCAGACGAAAGTAAAATATGGAGTAGAAAAATCTTTGATTTGGGGATAAGTGGTTTGTTCAAGCTTCATATTGTACAAAGTTGTAGTGAAGATATGAATCGGAAATAAAAATGAATTGCTTTCTCCAAGATATTTTCGCGCAATCAAGAGCAAGTAAAATCGACCTCAATTCCGCAGAAAAATATCGGAAGATTTGTCTGGGAGTCAGGATTGAAGAATCTCCCTCGGGGACAGCGGCAGCAAGATGCTACCCGGTCCCCGATCTTTGAGCCATCAGTAATAATCGGGAGTGTATATTGGTATCTGTCTTTTTCTCAAGAAAAAGTGATATAAAAATGGATGGATCAGTTGTTGCCTTTCGTGTGCTGACTAAGTTCAAAGTCACCTTGGGCTGCTCAACTGCACGGTGGAGTATCTGGAACAGCGTCAGTATTTGGCAATGTGATCCCTGATCCAAGCCAGGCATCGTGTATAAAAGGATCCATTCTCTTGCCGAATGGTGGCTGAAAAGCTTGGTTTCTTATCGAATACGCATCTGTAGTTCGATGAAGACAGTGTTTTAAGTGGATTTGATGGATTGGAATTGGAGTTTAGTGCCCCCGTATTGCAAAGATTTATTTGGTGCGTCTGTCGTGGGAGAAGGGCTCATTGCTTTCGGCATATAAGCTTGTGCGTTAGACGTACGGAATGCAACCAGGCAGAGTCGTAAGACCTTGGTGATGTATTGGATCGAGCGTTCCGAAGATCGGATATTTATGGAGACCCTTATACAGTGCATCCATAGTCTAGTTTTGAGAGAATCATGGCGATGTAAAAAAAAGGCGGTGCAGCACCTTTGGTTCTGCACAACCAGAAGTCATGATTTGTACCATCGCATTAAGTTTGCGTGCTTTCTGGCATTTAGCTTTCAAAGTATCGTTAAATGGGGTTTTAAAAGTGAGTTTAGGAATCAAAGATAAGACCAAGAAAACTTCTGCTCCCGAAACAAACGGGATGGGATGTTTTCCCAGTTTAGTTTCGGGTTCAGGTTGAAGGGACCGCGTTTCTTTTGCAAAAATGCATGCAGTTGTTTTAGATTTCGAAAACTTAAAGCCGTTTTCTGTGGGTCACTTTGTTTATTTCTATTGTGGCTCAGTTGTAATTGGGCGCTCAATAGTATGAATTTTCTTTGATTGTAACATATAAAAAAATCATCGACATATAAAGACAGTCAACACCTGGTTGAGGCATTTTCAATATTATTCAGTTTAAGGCTTAAAAAAGGGTACACAGACAATTATTCCCTGCGGTACCCTCATAGTGAAAGGAAGCGGTGTAAGGTTCGGAATTGTCTGAATAAAATTTAAGTTTAGTTTTCTCTTGCTTCAGATTTCACCTCAAGTATCCTCAGAATAGTTATTACATGGGAGTTCTTGAGAAGGTATCTGCTAATGTGTTTGAAATGTCATGTTTTGGAAGTTACTTTATGTCCTGCTTTGTCGAGGTAGATGATAGTAAAGTTAGATTTACCTTTTACCGTTTATCTTAGATTCATGTCCCATGTGGTTTTCATTTTTAGATGCGAATTCATCTTGGGAGACAAACGTTCTCCAAGTCCTGTCTTTGCTAGCTTTAATTGTGCGTCGGAGTCTTTGCTCTAAAAATTCTTTGGAGCATTTAATTATCTGTGTTGCGTTGTTATTGTTTTGGACAGAATAGACTGCTTACGAGCAGTCATTGCCTCTTGCATTCTTCGTTCAAACCATGGTTTATTGACACGTTAGGGCTTTGCCGATGTTTTTGGTATTGTCTTTTCTGCCAATATCGTGGTAAAGGGAAAACGTAGTTTTCTAGTGGATTCTTCCGAATCTCGGAAAGCGATCAAAATCTAGTTCATTCATGCAAATATTACGTAATGTGTCCCAATCGGCTTTATTGTAATTTTCCACCTCTGGACTCTGTCAGTGGATGGTGTCGTCCATTACTCTGCAAGAGACAGGAAATTGGTTCACTTCCCAACATACGGCGTCACCAACTTTCCACGTAAAGTCTAAAATACAGAGAAGGATGACACAGAGTTTTAAATCCAGAGATGAATATGAAACCGGTTGCGGATGTAACATATGTGCTAGATTTATCATTTAAAAATGATGGAGATTGTGAAACGGAAAGAAAATTTCAATAAGTTCCCCCTTTTTGTTTGTGTCTTTACAACCCCTAAAGGCTTGTTATGTCCATTATAATCGCCCAAGGAGAATGAAAGGCGACAGGGAGCTGAGAGACAAGATTATCTAGTTCTGATTTTAACAGGACTGCAGATTGGTGGAAAAAATGTAGATAGACATATTGTAAATAGTCTTGTGAATCGTAACTTAACGCGCCACAGCGCTGAAGATTAGTGTTAAGATTACGAGACTATGTGGGTGCTCAAATTAAAAGGATTGGACTCCACCAGATGCGCGTTTCAGCGTTATATGAACACTTACATGTATAGTGCATGTGATTTAAAAGAAAATGTTTAGTCAACTTTTAGGAATGTTTCTGGAAGACAAACAGCAATGGGGTTGTGTTGAGGTTAATAAAAATTGTTAATTCATCACGATTTGCTTTAATTCCTCGACAGTTCCCATTGGGATAATAGTATCCAGGTTTTTTATGTAGGTGGATTATGGGTTTGCGGGGGTGGAAACTGGTTTGGCCGTTGGAGTGGTTGTCAGAAGGATCTCTATTCAGTCTCCATCGAGTCCACGGACGCAAACCTGTTCTTCAGTTCGGGAATGGGGCCGTTCTGCGCCTTCTGGATCCAGGGTCATCAGACCCTTTATGTGATCCAGGGTCATCAGACCCTTTCCTGGGCGCGGTTTTTTTGTAGGGATCCTCTCCATGGCAGAGGGCCCCAACCCTGAGTGGTTAGTTGAGAGGCCGACCTGTCATCGGCCCTTGCCGTGATCGCAGAGAGGACTCGGCCGTGATTTGTTTCAAGTCTTTTAGCCGAACTTTAGAGGCTTTTGGAAGGCGTAACCTTTGATGGTTTTGCCTTCCGTAGATGGTTTTGATTGGAGGCTTTGGGGCTCCGGCGCGGGGAGATTGTGTAGATGACTTAGATGTGGAAAGGCTTGTAGTGTGGCGTATTATAGGTCCCGTTATAGTGGGGGTGTTTCAGTGGTTTCCAAGAAACGGTCGTTTGGGTTGAAATATTCTGTGGGCTTGCGTGAGGACTGACGAGCCGAAGCGTAGAATAAATAAGCCAGGGATAGGAGTTGTTGGTATTTTCAACAATTCTTCCTGGCTTCAGGGAATGATATGTTACGTGTATGTTTCACGCGAACTATCTCCTTCTCGATCTTCCACTTCGGGCAGTCTTTCGAATATGCCGAATGGTTACCATTACAGTTGACACAATGTTCGGCCTCCACACAGTTTTCATTACTGTGCTTGGCAATGCCACAGCGTGCACATGCAAGATCTCGCCGGGATGAAGTTGTCCTTAGTCGATTGCGCATTGGACATACACGACTAACGCATTCGTATATGCTCAAAGGTGAGCCGCGTCCATTGTGTATTCCATGCCACAGCGCACTTACCGTGCAACACATCCTACTGGACTGTATCGATTTTGCCGATATTCGAGGCAAACACTTCAATGTTACTTCACTTGCGGAGCTATTCCAGGTGGAGAACATCTAACTTGTATCGGAAAATTTAATTTTTTATCATTGTATACATGTTTCTCATTTCTATCATTTTATAATTCTATACACGTTTTTCATTTATATTGTTTATCATATTAATATTTGTACCTTATCATCTGATTGATTACCACATGTAACATACTATTTTACTATTATTTTTATTCTTCATCTACATTGCTTGGCCCTAAATGATACTCTTTTGTGTTGATGGGCCGTTAAGCACCATTCCATTCTATTCGAGTCTAATAAGATTATCGGCAGTCCTTCTCTGGCGACGGGAATCCCAGACCGATACTCAGATATCAGTCCATTGGATTCCAGAAACCAGACAAGCCTGTCGTTAATCATTCGTTCCATGGTTTTACAGACGCAGCTAGTAAGTGCGATGGGACGGTAACTTGATGGGTCGTTGTGATCCTTGCCGGTTTGGAAACAGGTATGATTGTAGCTATCCCCTCCATGAAGGCGGAAAGACGCCTTGTTCCAAAATGGTATTAAATATTTCAAGGAGGTTATCTAAAAGAGTGTTAATGTAAATGCTTAAAAGTAGTTGTAGTGGATATTATCAGGGCTGACGATGTATCATGTGCTTTCTCGAGGGAAGTTTTTAAAGTCCCTCATAGATAAAGGGCGTTGTAAAGGTTCTATGATTGTCTGAATTAAAATTAAGTTTAGTTTTATCTTGCTTCAGATTTCACCTTCAATAAACTCTCAGAATGTTAGTAGACGAGAGTTCGTGGAGAAGTATCTGCTAAAGTGTTTGCAATATCGCTTTTGAAGAAACTTGATGTCTTGCGTTGTCGAGATGGGTGATGTTAATTGAAGTCGTCTTTACCTTTAAGTTTATCGTGCGAAATTCATGTCCCATGTTGTTTTCATGTTAGATCGGAGAGTTCATATTGGAGACAAAATATCTCCAAGTTTTCTCTTGCTAGCTTTGTAGTGCGTTCGAGCTTTAGCTCTAAAAATTATATGAGCATTTAAGTTTTCTGGTGTTGCTCGATTATTGATTTGACGAATAGACTGCTTACGAGCGAGCAGTCATTGCCTCTTTGCATTCTTCGTCAAACCATGGTTTATCGACAGGTTTGGGCTTTGCCGAAGTTTTAAATTATTCTGGACAGTGGTTAGACATGGCACGTGTTGTTTATTGCCCGGACCACGTCATAACGTAATTAGACATTTTTTAATTACATGTATGTAATACACGTGATAATGCCGGCGCGATTGCAGATGTGTGTGCGTCGGACTTCTTTAGCAATGCCTTACACATTGAGCAGCATTTACATGGAAAAAGCACGTAGTCATGTACATGCATTTATCTTTCAGGCCACACATATTTGAAAACCACATCAGGCCCGTGGCGGGTAAATCGACATACTTCAGTTGCCAGGTCGCCAGCACGTGCATTAGAGGACTAATTAGTTTAGACGGGGCATGCGATATACTGCCGGCGAGGCATTACCCGGAAACCAGGATCGAAATTGTTAAGCAATTTCCCTTCGTACATGTACTCATCATTGTTTATGTGTATGTGCATCTATTGATATAGTTAACCCTTAGAATGCGGGAAACAGAAATTGTCGTCTGCTCTTGTTTCACATTTGGATTTTTTTCTCAACAAAAAACATGGTTTGACAGCACTGTAGAATCATTTCCACTTGTTAAGTGCTGCAAAACTATGTTTTTATTGTTGAGAAAAATGGAAATTCAAAAATAAACAGCAGACAACACAATTTAATTCGACATTGTAAGGGTTTAAGTGGTATATTTAGGGTCGAAGCGGTTATTAAACCAGAGCGTAAGAAAACAAGAGGGCCATGATGGCCCTAATTCGCTCACCTGACTCCATGAACACAGAGGAGAATGTGACATGGAGTTCATGTGTTTGAAAACAATTGTGCTATTTTTAGATGGCGGTGATCTTCGATTAAGCGAGGACTCATTTTACCAAATCTGAAAATGCTTCACCAAAGGATCTTGACTTACTATGAAGTTTGGCCAGCATTGGCCATGTGGTTCCAGAGTAAAGATGTTCAAAATATCGAATAAATGGACCTTTTGGCGGCCATCATAGATGTCATAATCATCTGATTCCAACAAATATTGCACCAGAGCAATCGCCTGATCGATACCTTCAATTTGATATAAGACATGAGCATATTCGGTCAAAAATAAAATTTTACCCCAATTTGACCCCGGGGTCACCATTTTAACACCTTTGAAAGAGCATTCTACATTGATCATTCATACCAAGTTTCGTCTAAATCATGCTGGCGGTTCATGAGAAGATTTTTTAAGAATTCGTGCTATTTTTAGACGGTGGCCACCTTGGATTAGCAACGACCTCCTTTTTAACAAATCTGAAAAGGCCAGAATAATATCATAAGAAGAGCATTATCATTCGCTAGAGTCTTTGTGGAAGGCGGGATTTATTTCTTACTCGGAGATGAACGCTCGTTTTCTAGTCATTATTGTAATATTTTACTTCATCCGAGCCAAAAATGGATAGATTTAATGTGGAATTGTGCGAGAGTGTTTTAGCAGGAAGGATGCTTAGTTCGCATGTACGGAATTAAAGCAGAGCAGATTTGTTCTTCGTGTGGAAAAAGTGCAAATGGTTTATAAGAGGGATATTTGAGGATACAACACGAAATTGTGTGTTGGTTGTGTTGGAGCGGTATTTTCAAGTGCCTCGAACGGCGGTGTGTCCGATATTTGTGGACAGTTCTTTGCTAAAATAGGTAATTTAAACCAACACAAGCGTAGTGTCTACGACGGGATTAAACACAAATGCTGTAAGTGTGCCAAGACATTCGCCCGTAACTGTGATCGTGTCAGGCACGAGACAACATGCACGCCAGTTACGGAAACATACACGTGCGCTAGCTGTCCAGCGAAATTTGAAACAGTTCGGCAGCTGCGCGACCACGCCATAACCCACCAACGGAAGCGTGCGGCAACGGAATGTGTCGCCGGCCCGTCCGTGGCCAAACGACAGAAGAAGAAGGGGGTGCGCTGCCGGCGATGTGGCATGCGACTCGCCAACAAACGTGAGCTACACGCCCACTACATGGTAACCCACCATCAAACCGGCGAGGGGAGTCTACAAGACCGTGGGGCACAGATTTACCACCCTGGGTGAATGAAGACGGCCGAGTCAATGAACAGTTGAAGGCTTGTTATGAGACAAATACGCCACTTATATTGGCATCTCACTCCATCGGCCCGGTGATTTCTACATATTATTTCGCCGTTCGCCCGGACATGAATGTGGACGATATCAGTCGAAATCTGTTGCGCATATACGACCAACAAGAACACTCGTTTCGTGTGAACATTACTTTAGGCATGATACTTCGCCATGTTGAGACGGGGGAGCTGATTTAGCAACCAGGCTATATTCGAAGAACAAATTTATATTACTAAGAGGTCGGATGTAGCGCGGATTATCTCCCGTCTCAGAGATATTGATTTCATGGCGGAAATTCATAAAAACCGTCCTGATACAAAATGGCGGTTAAAAATTGTTACAAATATTAGATGCACCGTACATAGTATGAATTTGATTCTCGGTGCAGTGCGCAAGCCCTTGCCTATTGCCATAAAATGTCTACCATCCATCGTGGCATTGGAAAATGACTCAAAGGGTGTCCCATACAAGGATAATGTATGCGCCTTCCGCTGTCATATATACAGTGACCTGAGCAACGTTAGCGAATTGTACATTCAGTGGAAGGAGTATTTATTCTCCCATTGCGAGACTGACATTCGTGAAGTGTTACCTCACAAATTCAAGGGCTTGCAACTGACCGAGCTCACGCATTTCGAAAATTGTTTTCGCCTCAATGTGCATCATTACAAAACATACCTTTCATACATTTCCGATTTCGATCAATACGGGAAACGTTTTCAATGTAAAATGTGCAGTCGGGTTTTCGATCGCAAGGATAGCTTTAAACGTCATGGCAAAACATGCGACAATAAGACTAAATTTGTATATTCCGGAGGTTTTTATACGATTTTCAAGGAGTTGGACATCCTGGATATACACGTCGAGTCAACCGATCCTTATTTTCAATATTTCGCCGTGTTCGACTTCGAATCTGTCTTATCAAAAATGGACGACTCTACGGAATGGAATGGTGCTTAACGGCCCATTAACACAAAATAGCATCATTTAGGGCCAAGCAATGTATATGAAGAATGGTGCTTAACAGCCCATCAACACAAAATATTATCATTTAGGGTCAAGCAATGTAGATGAAGAATGGAATGGTGCTTAACGGCCCATCAACACAAAAGAGTATAATTTAGGGCCAAGCAATGTTGATGAAGAATAAGAATAATAGTAAAATAGTATGTTAGATACGGTCGTCAATCAGATGATCAGGGTACAAATATTAATATAATAAACAATATAAATGAAAAACGTGTATAGAATTATAAAATGAGAAACATGTATACAATGATAAAATTAAATTTTCAGATACAAGTTCGTTTCATGGAGAAAGCGAAGTAAACCTTCAATGTTCTCCACCTGGAATAGCTCCGAATGGAATGGAATGGTGCTTAACGGCCCATCAACACAAAAGAGTGTCATTTAGGGCCAAGCAATGTAGATGAAGAATAAAAATAATAATAAAATAGTATGCTATATGTGATTAGGGTAAAAATATTAATATGATGGAACAAAATAAATGAAAAACGTGTATAGAATTATAAAATTATAGAAATATGAGACATGTATGCAATGATAAAATTAAATCTTCCGATACAAGTTAGTTTCATGTAGAAAATGAAGCAAACCTTCAATATTCTCCACCTGGAATAGCTCCGCAAGTGAAGTAACATTGAAGTGTTTGCCTCGAATATCGGCAAAATCGATACAGTCCAGTAGGATGTGTTGCACGGTAAATGCGCTGTGGCTTGGAATAGAATGGTGCTTAACACAAATGAGTATCATTTAGGGCCAAGCAATGTAGATGAAGAATAAAAATAATAGTAAAATAGTATGTTACATGTGGTAATAAATCAGATGATAAGGTAAAAATATTAATATGATAAACAATATAAATGAAAAACGTGTATAGAATTATAAAATTATAGAAATGAGAAACATGCATACAATGATAAAATTAAATTTTCCGATACAAGTTAGTTTCATGTAGAAAGTGAAGCAAACCTTCAATGTTCTCCACCTGGAATAGCTCCGCAAGTTTGCCTCGAATATCGGCAAAATCGATACAGTCCAGTAGGAATGGAATGGAATGGTGCTTAACGGCCCATCAACACAAAAGAGTATCATTTAGGGCCAAGCAATGTAGATGAAGAATAAAAAGAATATTAAAATAGTATGTTACATGTAATAATCAATCAGATGATAAGGTAAAAATATTAATATGATAAATAATATAAATGAACAACGTGTATAGAATTATAAAAGTATAATAATGAGAAACATGTATACAATGATAAAATTAAATTTTCCGATACAAGTTAGTTTCATGTAGAAAGTGAAGCAAACCTTCAATGTTCTCCACCTGGAATAGCTCCGCAAGTGTAGTAACATTGAAGTGTTTGCCTCGAATATCGGCAAAATCGATACAGTCCAGTAGGACGTGTTGCACGGTAAATGCGCTGTGGCATGGAATACACCATGGACGCGGCTCACCTTTGAGCATATACGAATGCGTTAGTCGTGTATGTCCAATGCGCAATCGACTAAGGACAACTTCATCCCGGCGTACATGTCTGTAGCCAGGAGTCCATTCGCCCAGAGTCGGTTTCACAGCATGAAGTTTATTATCTGTGAGCAGATCCCACTGGATCTGCATTGTATCCAAGATGAATGAGTTGATGGATGATTTAAAATCATGATAGCAAACAGGAAAATGAGAAGTTGGTAGATCCAGGGCGGCCTTGGCAGGACTATCCCAGTTCGTCAAATCATCAATCGATCATAGGAATGGTGAATAGGCGAATAGAAACGTGATCTCATACTGCCTTTGTCTCTCGGAGAAAGTTACGCTCACACTTACGGAGTTTAAGGGGAGAACGTATGGACATCTACGTGACTGCAACGAGAAGAAATTTGCGACACTAAACGAGGATGAACTTAGAAACGCGGGTGGCGTACTGCCAAACCCTGTAGACGACTTTCGTTGTGAAATTTCCAGCACCAGAGCTACCGTAACGGCACGGCCTGGTATGTCAAATCAATGGGCGTGCATTGGAACTCCTGTATCTATGGATACTCCTGTATCATGAGGCCACTATCAAGCGGCCGCGACGAACAGGGGCTACAGGGCGAACACACCGGATTCACCCTGCTGGTCGGGAGACGCACCGACATGTTCGGCGTCTAGAGCACCAGCTAGGCGCGTTGTGAACCGTTCCGTGAGGTGCACGGAACACATTCCTCCGAACGTACCACTGAAGGAGTTCTATTCGCGGATAATTACGAGGATTACGAAAATAAAGAAAACATCGACCCGGATGAACAAATGATGAACGACGGCGATGACGAGCTATTGGCTGGCGTCGATTATTGACAATATAAAATACACGTGGATACCTATATGTTGTGCTATATAAATTTATATTTTATGTTAGCGTTGATACATTATATGCTGTACATGTGCTATGTAAATTTATATTATTCCGTAATTCGTTATACATCAACAATATTTCGTGCACAATGGCAAATTACATAACTTACCTTGACATGTTGCCAGATGAAATAATCATGACGTTATTCGTGCGTTACTTGTCTGTCCGCGACATTGAACATATTGCGCAAACTGATCGCAGGGTAGCGCGGTTCACGTCGTTAAATGCATTTTGGCTAAAACTCGTGCGACGCGATTTTCACGCAAATTCCGTCATGGCATTTAACATGGACGGTCGGAGTATATACAAATGTTCTGCAGTCCGTAGAAGCAGATTGGGACGAATGAATGTTAGCCAAAATGCATATGACCTTGTCAACCATCTCAGTTTACCAATTTAGTGTCTAATATTTATACTGTACTTGAATGGTGTTTAGTAACAAATTATTATTATTACACATGTTCCATCTATACCGACAGGCTGTGGCGTAGAAAAAGAAAATACGATACGAACACCTTGCATGGAAATGGAATCCACCAGCGTCATAACGATGAACTCGTGGTTTCCATATCTCTGTAAGATGACGTGTTTGTATCGACACTTTTTTTCGACGGTTTAGAAGTGCTTTTTAGCAAACAAAAAAGAAAATGCCGCATTTTTTTTTATAGCAGACGAGAACATGTCTCTGCTATTTTAATTTTAACATGTAGAATGACTGTGTTTTGCTATTTAAACGTCGTATATTCACTTTCACGTGTCCATTAAAATATGTGCCTGTAAAACTTTACATCATTATTTTCTTTGGAATTAGTCCTGTTTAATGCAACTTCAGTTGACAAACAACGCGTACCCCGATTTGTTTGCCATAGAAAATTGTATTAAACAAGTGTCCCCGTACAACTTTCTCCGACAAACAATGTGTACCCTGATCAGATCGCGCAAACGTGCGAACTGAACAGTGCACGTCTTGTTTGCCATAGAAAATTGTATAAAAAAATTCCCCGTGCAACTTTCTTTGACAAACAATGCGTACCCTGATCAGATCGCGCAAGCGTGCAAACTGAACAGTGCACGCCTTGAATGATGTCGGGTAAACGCAGGATTGTAGTTGCAGTTGATTCAAAATGTCATGTAATATGACAAACAAATATTGCCCGCACACCCACCAGGATACAATGACATAGTCCATTCCAGTTACTGAGGTACTGGTAACCGAATCTAGTGGAAACGTACAACTTGGCATTTGCGACCAGGACGAGATATATAACGCCTTTTTTGTCCGGGTTTGCAGCCGGTGAGCCATGCATATCTTGGCACTATCATGTCGACAGTGTATCCCCTGGTCAGACTGAATAACTGTAAAAAAATAAAATAAAAAAAATCTACTGTCGACGAATTCCAATCTATTGGTCAGGTCTGGCATTTCGTTATAAACGTATCCATAGATTCACCAACTAGTCGCTTTTCTGAGAAGTAGTTTGTATATTCGGTGTTTCTAAGTTAGCCTTGCGACTCCGGCGAAAGATCAAAGACGCCAATGGACGGAATTTCAGTTTGCTGTCCGCTACGTATACTCGTAGTAGTGGCGCATGTGTCCCGGGTCAGTTTGGGCACTGGTCAGTCATGTTTCAGCGACCAACAGACATGGATGGAATGTTAGTAGTCTTTGTTTTCGCGACGATTGTCATTAGTGTGACGGAGTGCAGTAACATTGAAATAAGAGACTGCCAGCGATTCGAGGGTGGGCGTGTGGTGTGGTATGCGTGTTCAAGAGTGCCGGGTTCGTGGAATGCATTGGCGTCCTTGATGAATGTGTGCGGTTAGAAGTTGTAGGGTTTGTCCGAGGGACCAGTTGCCGTCGGCAAAAGTTCTCCAACTTCACAGGACGTCGGCCACATGCCGCGATGTCGTTTTCCCGGGGGCTGTAAAGTGTAAACATGATCTTAACCACCAATATTGCGTTTTTGACCAGCCTAGTCTTATACCAGCATGTACAGTACAGTCTGACCAGGGTCTATACTCTTCAATATCAAATGTGTAACCATTCTGTTTGCGTTCGTGTTTGCATTTGTAACCAGCATAGCCAAAATGAAATAGATGCCAAGATATCCATGAGACCCATGCACCACTATTGCATGAGCAGTCTGATCAGGGCCTACATTGTTCACTATTGGCGTGTGCTTAAGGAAACCCCAAACTGATTACACTATTAAATGTATGGTACATTATTGAGTGAATATTAAAATAATGCGCTTATAGGTAGAATTCGTTTTGCGTGCATAATTCGTTTTGCGTGCAATCTCTCGTTTAAATACACACAAAAAATGTATTAAATGCGTGACTATACTATTTTCAGACGACATCCACCGCCGCCACTACCACCAGCACGAAGGCCAGCAACGTGACGACAACGGCTCCGCAACGAATGTTTTTATTTCAGTTCGAGTTGACCTGTCTACGCTGGATTACGTCTATGTACTGGTTGTGGTGTGCTCCGTCAGCCCCGTCGGTATAGTACGGACTTGCATATGGGCCAGGAGAAGAAGGAACAGGGCAGCCCGACCGACACCACAACAGGCGGAGACCGGGGAGACGAGTCTCGTATATATATATAATTCCCGGAATGGAATGGTACTTAACGGTCCATCTACATAAAAGGGCCAAGCAATGTAGATGAAGAATAAAAATAATAGTAAAATAGATGTGGTAGTCAATCAGACGATCAGGGTAAAAATATTAATATGATAAACAATATAAATGAACAACGTGTATAGAATTATAAAATTATAGAAATGAGAAACATGTATACAATGATAAAATTAAATTTTCCGATAAAAGTTAGTTTCATGGCGAAAACGAAGCAAACCTTCAATGTTCTCCACCTGGAATAGCTCCGCAAATGAAGTGACATTGAAGTGTTTGTCTCGAATATCGGCAAAATCGATACAGTCCAGTAGGATGTGTTGCACGGTAAATGCGCTGTGGCATGGAATACACCATGGACGCGGCTCACCTTTGAGCATATACGAATGCGTTAGTTGTGTATGTCCAATGCGCAATCGACTAAGGACAACTTCATCCCGGCGTACATGTTGTAGCCAGGAGTCCATTCGCCCAGAGTCGGTTTCACAGCATGAAGTTTATTATCTGTGAGCAGATCCCACTGGATCTGCATTGTATCGGAGATGAATGAGTTGATGGATGATTTAAAATCATGATAGCAAACAGGAAAATGAGAAGTTGGTACATCCAGGGCGGCCTTGGCAGCACTATCTGCCCTGTCATTGCCCTTGATACCAGTATGACTGGGTAGCCAACAAAAAATAATGTCCTTGCCAGACGAAAGTAAAATATGGTGTAGCTCCATGATTTGGCGGATAAGTGGATGTTCAAGCTTCATGTTGTACAATTGTAGTGAAGATAATGAATCGAAAAATAAAATGAATTGCTTTCACCAAGATATTTTCGCGAAATCAAGAGCAAGTAAAATCGCCCTCAATTCCGCAGAAAATATCGAAGATTTGTCTGGGAGTCTGGATTGAAGATCTCCCTCGGGGACAGCGGCAGCAGATGCTACCCGGTCCCCGATCTTTGAGCCATCAGTAAAAAGAGGAGTGTATGTATTGTATGTCTTTAACCTCAAGAATAAGTGATTTAAAAATGGATGGATCAGTTGTTGCTTTCGTGTGCTGACTAAGATCGAAGATCACCTTGGGCTGCTCCAACTGCCACGGTGGAGTATCTGGAACAGCGTATTTGGCAATGTGATCCAGATCCAAGCCAGCATCGTGTATCAAAGGATCCATTCTCTTGCCGAATGGTGGCTTGAAGCTTGGTTTCTTATCGAATACAGCATCTGTAGTTCGATGAAAGACAATGTTATATAAGCTGGATTAGATGGATTGGAATGTAGTTTAGTGCCAAGAATGATAAGGTAAAAATATTAATATGATAAATAATATAAATGAACAACGTGTATAGAATTATAAAAGTATAATAATGAGAAACATGTATACAATGTTAAAATTAAATTTTCCGATACAAGTTAGTTTCATGTAGAAAGTGAAGCAAACCTTCAATGCTCTCCACCTGGAATAGCTCCGCAAGTGAAGTAACATTGAAGTGTTTGCCTCGATATCGGCAAAATCGATACAGTCCAGTAGGATGTGTTGCACGGTAAATGCGCTGTGGCATGGAATACACCATGGACGCGGCTCACCTTTGAGCATATACGAATGCGTTAGTCGTGTATGTCCAATGCGCAATCGACTAAGGACAACTTTCATCCCGGCGTACATGTCTGTAGCCAGGAGTCCATTCGCCCAGAGTCGGTTTCACAGCATGAAGTTTATTATCTGTGAGCAGATCCCACTGGATCTGCATTGTATCGGAGATGAATGAGTTGATGGATGATTTAAAATCATGATAGCAAACAAGGAAAATGAGAAGTTGGTAGATCCAGGGCGGCCTTGGCAGCACTATCTGCCCTGTCATTGCCCTTGATACCAGTATGACTGGGTAGCCAACAAAAAATAATGTCCTTGCCAGACGAAAGTAAAAATATGGTGTAGCTCTATGATTTGGCGGATAAGTGGATGTTCAAGCTTCATATTGTACAAAGCTTGTAGTGAAGATAATGAATCGGAAAATAAAATGAATTGCTTTCTCCAAGATATTTTCGCGAAATCAAGAGCAAGTAAAATCGCCCTCAATTCCGCAGAAAATATCGAAGATTTGTCTGGGAGTCTGGATTGAAGATCTCCCTCGGGGACAGCCGCAGCAGATGCTACCGGTCCCCGATCTTTGAGCCATCAGTAAAAATCGGAGTGTACGTATTGTATCTGTCTTTAATCTCAAGAAAAAGTGATTTAAAAAATAAAAAAATGGATGGATCAGTTGTTGCTTTCGTGTGCTGACTAAGATCGAAGATCACCTTGGGCTGCTCCAACTGCCACGGTGGAGTATCTGGAACAGCCGTATTTGGCAATGTGATCCAGATCCAAGCCAGCATCGTGTATAAAAGGATCCATTCTCTTGCCGAATGGTGGCTTGAAGCTTGGTTTCTTATCGAATACAGCATCTGTAGTTCGATGAAAGACAGTGTTATAAGCTGGATTAGATGGATTGGAATGTAGTTTAGTGGCGTATTGCAAAGATAATTTGGTGCGTCTGTCGTGGAGAGAAGGCTCATTTGCTTCGGCATATAAGGCTCTGTGCGTTAGACGTACGGATGCACCCAGGCAGAGTCGTAAGCCTTGGTGATGTATTGGATCGAGCGTCCGAAGATCGGATTTACTGGCAGACCCATATACAGTGCATCCATAGTCTAGTTTTGAGCGAACATGTGCGATTGTAAAGGCGGTGCAGCACCTTTCGGTCTGCACCCCAGTCATGATTTGCTACCACTCGCATTAAGTTGAGTGCTTTCTGGCAACTTATCTTTCAAGTATCGTAAATGGGTTTTTTAAAAACGTGAGTTTAGGATCAAAGATAAGACCAAGAAACTTCTGTCTCCCGAACAACTGGGATGGGATGTGTTCCCAGTTTAAGTTCGGGATCACGGGAGTGAAGACCGCGTCTTTTGCAAAAAAAATGCATGCAGTTAGTTTTAGATTTCGAAAACTTAAAGCCGTTTTCTGTGGTCCACTTGTTTATTCTATTGAGGCTCAGTTGTAATTGGCGCTCAATAGTATGCATGTTCTTTGATTTGTAACATATTAAAAAATCATCGACATATAAAGAACAGTCAACACTGGTTGCAGGCATTTTACAATATTATTCAGTTTAATGCTAAAAAGGGTAACAGACAATATACTTCCCTGCGGTACACCCATTTCCTGTTCATGGGGATCAGAAAGGGTTGTACCGACTCGGACTTGGAATTATCTGTCTTTCAAAAAATTAGAAATAAAATCAGGGAGATGACCCTTCAGACCGAGGTCATGAAGGTCCTTCATAATCCAATACTTCCACGTCGTGTCATATGCCTTTTCTAGGTAAAAAAATATGGCAACTACATGTTCATTGTTAACAAACCCGTCTCGAATGAATGCTTCGAGTCTAATCAGATTATCGGCAGTGCTTCTCTGGCGACGGAATCCAGACTGATACTCAGATATCAGTCCATTGGATTCCAGAAACCAGACAAGCCTGTCGTTAATCATTCGTTCCATGGTTTTACAGACGCAGCTAGTAAGTGCGATGGGGCGGTAACTTGATGGGTCGGTGTGATCCTTGCCCGGTTTGGGAACAGGTATGATTGTAGCTTCCCGCCATGAAGGCGGAAATACGCCTTGTTTCCAAAATGGTATTAAATATTTCAAGGAGGTTGTCTAAAGAGTGTTCAGGTAAATGTTTAAGCAGTTGGTAGTGGATATCATCAGGGCCTGCTGATGTATCATGTGCTTTCTCGAGGGAAGCTTTTAATTCCCTAATAGAGAAAGGAGCGTTGTAATGGTCTGAATTGTCTGAATTAAAATTAAGTTTAGTTTTCTCTTGCTCAGATTTCACCTTCAAGAACTCCTCAGAATAGTTATTACATGAGGAGTTCTTGGAGAAGGTATCTGCTAATGTGTTTGAAATGTATTACATGAGGAGTTCTTGGAGAAGGTATCTGCTAATGTGTTTGAAATGTCTGTTTTGGAAGATACTTTATGTCCTGCTTTGTTGAGGTGATTGATAGAAGTTGATTTACCTTTACCGTTTATTTTACGAATCATGTCCCATGTTGTTTTCATTTTAGATCGCGAATTCAACAAAAGATCTCCAAGTCTTTCTCTTGCTAGCTTTAATTGTGCGTCGAGCTTTCGCTCTAACAATTCTATGAGCATTTAAATTATCTGCTGTTGCGTTATTATTAATTTGACGAATAGACTGCTTACGTCATTGCCTCTTTGCATTCTTCGTCAAACCATGGTTTATTGACACGTTTGGGCTTTGCCGAGGTTTTTGGTATTGTCTTTTCTGCAATATCGTGTAAAAGGGAAACGCAGTGTTCTAGTGGATCTTCCGCATCTCGAAAGCGATCAAAATCTAGTTCAATCATGCACATATTGCGAAATGTGTCTCAATCGGCTTTATGTAATTTCCACCTCTGGACTCTTGTCAGTGGATGGTGGTCCATTACTCTGCAAGAAGACAGGAAAGTGGTCACTCCCACAGATCACCAACTTTCCACGAAATAAAGTCTAAATACATAGAAGGATGACACAGAGTTAAATCCAGAGAGGAATATGAACCGGTTGCGGGATGTAAATATGTGCTCGATTTATCATTAAAAATGCTGAGATTGTGATCGGAAAGAAAATTTTCAATAAGTTCCCCCTTTTTGTTTGTGTCTTTACAACCCCAAAGCATGTTATGTCCGTTAAAATCGCCAAGGAGAATGAAAGGCGAAGGGAGCTGAGAGACAAGATTATCTAGTTCTGATTTTAACAGGACTGCAGATGGTGGAATGTAGATAGAACATAACGTAATAGTCTTGTGCATCGTAACACTAACGGCCATAGCCTGAAGATTAGTGTCAAGATTCACGAGACTATGTGGGGTGCTCAAATTAACGAGGATTGAGACTCCACCAGATGCGCGTTCAGCGTTATCTGAACACTTACTGTATAATGCATGTGATTTAAAAGAAAATGTATCGTCAACTTTCAGGAATGTTTCATGAAGACAAACAGCAATGGGGTTGTGTTGAGTTAATAAAATTGTTAATTCATCACGATTTGCTATAATTCCTCGACAGTTTCATTGGATAATAATCCATGTTTTATGTAGGTGGAAGTATGGGTTTGCGGGGTGGAACAGGTTTGGCAGTTGGAGTGTCAGAAGACTCTTCAGTCTCCATCGAGTCCAACGACTCAAACCTGTTCTTCAGTGGAATGGGGCCGTCTGCCCCCTTCTGGGATCCAGGGTCATCAGACCCTTTCTGTGATCCAGGGTCGTCAGACCCTTTCCTGGGCGGTTTTGTAGGGATCCTCTCCATGGCAGTGGGCCTACCCCTGAGTGGTAGTGGAGAGGCCGACCTGTCATCCGGCCCTTGCCGTGATCGCAGAGGAGACACGGCCGTGATTTGTTGTAAGGTCTTTTCAGCCCGACCTTTAGGGCTTTTGGAAGGCGTGACCTTTGAGGTTTTGCCTTCCGAAGGTTTTGATGTGTAGGGATCCTCTCCATGGCAGTGGGCCTACCCCTGAGTGGTAGTGGAGAGGCCGACCTGTCATCCGGCCCTTGCCGTGATCGCAGAGGAGACACGGCCGTGATTTGTTGTAAGGTCTTTTCAGCCCGACCTTTAGGGCTTTTGGAAGGCGTGACCTTTGAGGTTTTGCCTTCCGAAGGTTTTGATGTTGAGGCCTTTGGGCTCCGGCCTCGGGGAGATTGTGTAGATGAGTTAGATGTGGAAGGCTTGTAGTGTGGCGTATTATAGGTCCACGTTATAGTGGGGTGTTCAGCTGGTTTCCAAGAAACGTCCGTTTGGGTTGAAATACTTCTGCTGGGCTTGCGAGAGACTGCAGCCGAAGCGTAAGAAAAGCCAGGGATAGGAGTTGTTGGTATTTCAACAATCTTCCTGGCTTCAGGGAATGATATGTTGCGTGTATATTTCACGCGAACTATCTCCTTCTCGATCTTCCACTTCGGGCAGTCTTTCGAATATGCCGAATCGTTACCATTACAGTCGACACAATGTTCGGCCTCCACACAGTTTTCATTACTGTGCTTGGCAATGCCACAGCGTGCACATGCAAGATCTCTCTTACATCTGTCTTTGTGGTGACCGTACAGTTGGCAGCTGTAACAGCGCAACGGGTTTGGTATATATGGATTAACTGCAATTAGTAACCATCTGGTGAGTTTGAGTTCCTTCGGTAGTACAGTGAGGTTGAAAGTCAGAATGAAGGTATTGGTAGGGGACTAGTTGTCCATTGACTTTTCTACTAATCCTTCTGGCATCAGCGACTCCTTGCGGTTTGAGTTGCTCGATCACCTCTTGCTCAGTTACATGAGCAAACTCCGGTGATCGGACAACCCCCTTGCAACTGTTCAATGATTTATGTGGCTGAATGTCGACAGGAGTGTCCAAGAATTTGTTGCAGAGAAGTAAATTCTCTGCATGGCTCTTCCTCTCAACTTCTATGAGGTCACCAGAGCGTAAACGCTTCAAATTCCTTGGCTCTCCTGCTACACTATTCAGGATCTTTGACAAAACAAAGACAGATAATTTGGTGAGGGGTTTGTCTGAATCAGTTGCATGGACCACAAGGAATCGAGGCCATGTGGCTACATGTTCTTGTTCTGACTGTTGTTGGGTTGTTCTTGTTAGGAAAACGGGTTCGTTGTCAGGTAAAAAATTGAAGGCTCCACGGGGAGGTTAATAGCGTGACAAGCTCAGGTGTTGATCTGTATACATGTCGGTCTATGAGAACCGTAATATCGGCCTACAATGACAAAAGGTGGTTTCTGAATGGTATGGAATCGCCGAGTTATTCCCATTACAGGATCAATGATATACGCGAATCGGGCAACAAAACCCAGCGTTCGTATTTGGACGAAACATACGACATGCATGCTGCATATTCTGGAAACGGTCAATAAAACTAAATGCAAATACAATGTATACTCAACAAAACTAGATACGTCCCTGTTTTATAGCCGGTGTAGCTCTGTCTATGTATGTACCACATGTTCAAAGTACATGTATTTTAAACCGTGGCGATGTTCAGAATACGATCGTGTAGAGTTTAACCGATACACACGGTTTACATAGCGGCCAGTGACCGGAACGTTGATTTCCACTTTTTGCACGTGCACGCTATACTTGTCATCGATAAGGTGATTCAGTTATGTCGTACCATTCATGCGATAGGGGCTATTCGGAAAATTAAAAAACTTTTTTAATTTTTCCGCACTTACGTCAACGTCGATTGGCAGCCACAGTCACTGCTAGGCGATACGGTGTCTCAGGGCAGACCATTCGCAACCGGTTACGTCGTAACGCCCAACCAATCCGGGCACGCCGCCCGTACACTGGTCAGATAATGACCCAACGTCACCGTGCTGCCAGACTGTTATGGGCGCGACGTCATCTGAACTGGAGAAGGGCTGACTGGAACCGAGTTTTGTTCACCGATGAATCTCCGTTCACAGTTAGTCATGCTGACGGAAGATTACGGGTATACAGGCGTAAAAAATGAAAGATTCACCGATTGTTGCATTGTTGAGAAGAACAGGTTTGGGGAGGGAGCGTAATGGTCTGGGGTGGGATCATGGGAAACCGGAAGACAGATTTGGTTGTTGTACAGGGCAACATCAATGCACAACGTTATGTTGCAGATGTGCTAAATGCACATGCCTTACCATTTATCCGTCAGCATGGTCCTGGTGTGACATTGATGCACGACAAAGCCCGCCCTCACGTAGCCAGGGTCACCACTCAATACTTACAGCAAAACAACGTCGACGTCATGCCATGCCCCGCGGTCTCCCCGGATCTCAATCCCATTGAGCACACATGGGATGCAGCTGCAAAGCACGAGCTAACCATCAGATTGACAATGTTCGCGATCTTACACGGGCGTTACAACGGGAATGGAGGAATTTGCCCAAAGCACTGGTATTGCGTTACGTCACGTCGATGCGGCGTAGGATCATTGCATGCATTCATGCAAATGGTGGCCACACTCGGTACTAATGAGATTTACTGAATTTGCCACATTACTTATTGAAATTCCATCTCTAAACATTAAGTAACACATTTCTGAGTTTTTGTGATTTTTGATTTTGACCCCTACC